>VZTI01003342.1:1133756-1167591 GCA_013397865.1 Struthidea cinerea
GGCCCGGCCCGGCGGCGGCCCCGGCGCGGGGCTCAGTGCGGGGGCTCCGGTCGGGCCTGCACCGCGCTGGGAGGGATGCGGGCCCGGCTCCTGGCCGGGGGATGCTCCGCGGTCCCGCCCGGGGCCTTGCAGCTGTCCCGCGTCTCCCGGCGGTGTCACCAGCGGAGGGCAGAGCTCGGGCCGCCGCTCGGTGCCCAGGGGCCAAACTGAGCCTAGCGGGTTCCTGTCCCGCCTGTCCCGCGCTCCCTCGGCAGCAAAATTGGCTCCGTTTCTGCGGTTTAGGTGTTGGCTGGGCAGGAGAGGCCGGGCGGGGGGCTCGGAGCGGTGTGGGTTGTAGGGAGCACCGGCACTTCTTCTTGCCTTCCCTTCCGAGATGTCAGCCCGGGCCCGGTGCTGGCGCCAAGCACAGAGGCTGTTGCTCTGTGTGTGGTTTTCACAAGTGTTTGGTGGTGATTGTCGGGTCCGGGTTTGAGCAGCTGCTTCACCTTCCCGCGTCCCAGCACCCCTGTTATTCCTGTTGAATTATGCCTTGAATCCTCGGAGAACTGAAGGTGTTCCTGATGGGAATTTGCTGTGGTAGGCGAGCATCAGTGCTGCCTCACAGAGGAGAAAACGAGTTGCTGAGACATTTGTTATCTGTCTCGAAGTCTTGTAGGAGTAAAACGGATTTCCTCCTTGCTTTCTTAGGAGGATATTTCTGTGACAATGCATTGCAGGAGTAGCGGTATGGATAAAGGATGTGTGCTGATACAGAAGTCGCTGGCTGGGCTGTAAGGTGACTCACGGAGAGCCGAGGCTTTCCTTTCATTTGCTTTAAGCATCTTCATACCCTGCTGGCTTTCCTCCAGGCAGGGAGGAAGGAGTTCTCAGCTGGCTTTGAGAGCTGGGGATGGTCCTGCTGGGAATTTCCTCGTGGCTCTCTGTTGTGTGAAGGGCAGAGAAGGCTGCCAGCGGCTCTCCTGGTGTCAAAGAAGCTCTGAAAATGTGAATGCAGCACTAGGCTCCTTCCGAAGGGCTCTCGGCGGCTTCTCCAGTGCAGGGTGAGCAGGGCAGGGACATAATAAAGATGGGCTTATCCAAACAGTTGTCGGGATCATCCAAGGAGGCAGCCCTTGGAAAAGGAGACAAGTATCAGGGTGCCATTAGCACTGTTCTTGTCCTGTTAACGTGCCTGAGGGCAGAATGAAGGTTGCATGTGTGAGAGAGCTTTCTTGGTTTTTTTCCTTCCCACAGAGCAGTGGGTTGTCTTTCCTCCCTTTCTGTCACCGTATGAAAAAGCTTCAGTAAGTGGAATGGAATAGGAGAGCTGTGTGAATCCATTTGGACAAATGGCTCGGTACACGTCGTTTTCCCTGTTTTTCTTCAAAGCTGTCTTTGAAAGTTAACAGCTCTTGATTATGGCTGTTTGATGTCCCTCTTTGCCCTTCTCTGCCAAAAAGAGATGGGACAATTAATGATATCCATCACTGTCACTTCTCGCTTCCTTTTCCTCTCTTTGAACAAATACTGTGTTCTGTTCTTCAGTTCCTATGTGGATTGTGAAACTCCTAAGACCTAAACCAGCTCTGGTACAGCAACAGCCCAATTCAGATGCTTGAAATTGCTGCTGCTTGAGGGTTTCTTCAAGTTGTTGGCAGTAACCTGGGCAGGGATGTCCTGGGTGCACATGGCCAGGCCATGGAGCCTCTGGAGCATGTTGGAGCTGTTGTAGAGTGCCCCAGGGAACAGCTGCTGTTTTCCCTTTCCCTTAAATAAATGCTGGAGTTCAGACTCTGGCAGTGGTAGCTGGAGGGACCATGAGCTGTAGGGAAGGACAAGTGTGGTAATAACTGGATGTTTTAGGGCCTCTTCATGCTGGGTCAGACTGGGGCTCAGCGAACAAGTCCTCTGTTTTGGCAGCGTGGTTTGTGCACCTTCTGTGAATTCACAGAAAGGGGCAATGTTGTTATGAGTGTTTCTGAACGGGATAAACCTGGGGTTGTGTGCAAGTCCCAAGACTAATGATAATTATCCAGAAGTGCCTTCTTGGAGAGAGTTTGTGTGTGAACTTTTGGTCTGAGGGACAGGAATGGATGATTGTGCTCTTGCAGTTACTTCTTTTGTTTAGATCATATTCTCTTTAGAAAGGGTCTCTCTGCATGTCTGCATGTAGGAAAATAATCAGGCTTAGACGATCTGAACGATTTTTGCCTACTTGAAGCTGGGTTTTTCTCAGTCTGGGGTTGTGCATATTTGTTGTGTTACTTGTTGCGCCATTACGCGATTTTCTGGCACCTCAGATGCCAAATTGTCATCTGAGGGGGTTTTGTGCATGTATTTTGAAATATAAATGATTGGAAAAGGCTGTGAAGGTGTGTGCCCTGTTTGCTGGAAGTCTGGGCCTTGCCAGGGCTCTGTGACTGAACCAAAACAGAGCTCCCTCCTGGAAGTTCTGACCTGGCACAGAAGAGAACTCAGCTTGCAGGCATCCCCCAGGTGAGATGATCACCTGGCCAGGCCCATGAGTTACACGGATGTTTTGGGTGGTGTCCACGTTGGCATTGCTAAGCTGCTGCCTTTGTTTGGAGAAGGTGAAGCACATTTGTCAGTACAAGAGCAAAGATCCTGATGAGAAAAGGCCCTGGCTTCATCTTCCCTGTGCTCTGCCGGCTCAAAAACCTGCACTGGGCATTTCCTTCATGTTTCACTTCCAAAGCTCCCCCACCTGTTGCATAGCAGCTTCCCCGTTTCTTGCTACCAACTGCTTTCCTGGCAAGGCTTTACAGAGTCGCCCTCTTGTCTTTCCTGTTGCCTGGTGCTGCCTGAGTCATCATCATCCGTATGCAAAGGCAGCCTGATTTCTGCCAAAATTGTCATCAAAAATTTCATCTTCTGCATGCTCATGTGTCTCCTGAGTGTCTGCCAAAGTTCTGTCCTGGTCTTGTCACCTCCCAGCCCACTGGGGCAAGGGTGGCACTGGTGTGGTTTTGGTTTTTGAGTAACATTGTGTAGGTCTGCCACTTCAGTGACAAATGAGACAAGGGCTACAGGTTGCTGGCTGCTCTGGGGTGCAGTGTGGGACAAGAATGCAGATTCCTTCCAGTGCTTCACCTGTCAAGGAGACCTTTTCCTACTCAGTGGAGAATCACTGAGCACTCCCTTTAAAGATTGGGAAGGCAAAATTTAGTGTAGCACAGAAAATAAGCCCCGTGTTGTCTCAAGGCAAATCAGTATTGAAGGTCAGGCAGTTTTAACAAGAGTGTTTCCAAGCTGGGGCTTTATGCATGCTCCAAGTGTATTTGGCTGTGCTTAGAATAGATCGGAAAATCCCCTTTGTAAGCAAAAAAAGATCACAGAATGGTTTGGGTTGGCAGGGTCCTTTGAGCTCATCTTGTTCCACCCCACTGCCATGGGCAGGGACACCTTCCACTCTCCCAGGTTGCTCCAAGCTCCATCCAACCTGGCCTGGAACATTTCCATGGATGGGGCAGCCACAGCTTCTCTGGGCACCCTGTGCCAGGGCCTCTCCACCCTCACAGGGAGCAATCTCTTCCTAATATCCAATCTAACACTACTCTCTGTCAGTTTAAAGCCATTCCTCCTTGCCGGTACTCCATGGTTTTGTAAATAATCTCTCTCAATTTTTCTTGTAGGCTCCCTTCAGGTACTGGAAGCCACATGTATCTGATGACTCAGTACTAACATTTTCTGTAGGTGCCTAGCATTTGCATCTTAAATACACTTTAGACTTTCAACCCCGTGATATTTCTGCCTTTTTTGTTTTCATCCTGCTCAATTCCACTAATTCTGGATGCTCTGGTTGGCCCTCACTGGTGGTCTGGGCCAAACATACCTTCCTTGCCTTAGAATAAGATGGAAGGAAGGTGATGAAGAGGAAGGGGTATAGGTGCAATAAATACAGATTTTTAAATTTTTTTCCCCCCAACCTGAGGAAGGATCCCCATGATAGAGCTGCTGTTTGTCCACACCTGCCTGTGGAGTGTTCCCTCTGGTGCTGTGTCAGACTGACTGACTGTGCTGAGGACACACAGGGACAGTGGGGATTTGGTTTCTTATGTCTGCAGCATTAGCTCAAGAGTTGTCCCAAACCAAGCTCCAGGTTTTGTGTGGTTTTCCAGTGGTGCCATACATGCTGGGAGTTTAGGAGAAGGGGCTGAAGCTGGTAACGCTGTGAGATTATACCAGAGCTGATGTCCTAATCCAGGCAAGCTGCTGCTGGCTAATACTCTTTAAAGCTCGATTTTCATTTCACAGCCTTCCTGCCCATGCTCGAGCTGGGTTACCTGAGGTAATGGGAGGGGCTGAGAGAGCAGCAAGGTGTGTTAAATAAAGGGTTTGCTGCTGCTTTGTGGGGTCTGGGTTCTCCTAGAGCCCCCGTGGAGTTGATTGAATCTTCCAGCCTGACTTGTCACCCTGCTCCCTGAAAAAGGGGTGAGAAAGTTTTTGCCGTGTTACTGAGCTGTGTTGTGTCTGGAGGGGTGAGGAAAGCAGAGCAGAGCAGGAGGGAGTGGTGATGTGAGCGTCCCTTTGGGTGCAGTCACTGGTGTCCCACCTGACCCCACAATAACTCTCTTGGCCTGTGAGCATCCATCTGTAATCAGCTCCGAGGTAGCTGCTGCCGTGCAGAGCTGGCACTCATCCAGTGCCAGGGCTACAGCCCTCTTCTCTACTAATCCATGGAGTTTGCTAACACAGGGAGCTCACGTGGGGGGGAGCAGAAAAGTAAAGTGATGGCCTGCTCAGTGCCCCATGGTGCAGATGAAAATTGCATTTTTCTTGTGGTTGAGCAAAGCCAAAGTTTTCCTAATTGCAGATGAAGAGGCAGAGACGCCCAGAGTGGAAAGTGACTTGATGAGAGTCACAAAACAAAGCTAAGAACGGCTTTTGTGAATTTAATTTCTGTTTAATCGCCTGACTGCACAGCCTTTCTAATGTCTGGGATGAACATTTCCAGTGTTATTGCCCATCTCTAATGTTGTTCCAGTGTTCCTGTTGTATTTTACTGTTTCTTCTCCTTTTTGCAGGAAAGGCTGAGATATGTGCTGGGCCTGCTGTTGTTGCTACACAGCACAAACTCATTCTATGTACCCGGGGTGGCTCCTATCAACTTCCACCGCAATGATCCTGTAGAAATAAAGGTAAGATGAACTCAGTGCTGTTAGTCTGTTTGGTTTGGGGGTTTTTTGTCTTTTGGGTTTTTTTCTTTTTTTATACCCTAGCAGCTAAAAGGGGCTGGAAAGTTAAATTTGGGGATCCTGTTGCTAAAATTTTGTGTTCAGATATTTCCTCTGTTTCACAACATTTGGGTCCCAGTGTGATTCCTTTTCTTGCCCCTGATCTCTTCTACCAAATTCCTTCAGCAGTTGCACCGAAGTCCTCAAGATGTTGCTCTGTTTGGGAAAAGGGTCCCTTTCTCACTGTGGCTTTGAAGTGAATTTAATTTCTCCAGCATTATACTGACTCTAAAAGTGCTTATGCAGAGTGTGTCTTTGGGTGGAAGGTGAATGGTGGAATAAGGTCCAAGTCAGACCTTCTCAATACCCAGTTTGCTCAAGTTGTGTCTTCAGGGAAATCCATGAGAAGCTCTTCCCAAGTGGAGGTGTTTGTCCTTGAGCCTTGCAGATCTTTCAGCCCAGCCTTGCTGGGAGCTGTTCCTGTACAGTGTTGCTGGTACTCAGTGACAAGCTGCTGCACCCATCCTGAGGAAGCCAGGCTTTGCTTTCAGATATCAGTGATTTATAGCCCATTTCATTTATTTTTCTAAAGCTGTGGCCTCTGTCTCAGCAAATCCAGCACCCTCGGGGCTGCTGAGGTTGGCTGCTCCCACGTGAAGCACAGCACAGTTTTCTCTTTGGCCACAGGCTGCCAGAGGAAGGCTATTTTTAAGCAAATGAGACTTGCCTGTGGCTACAGTAAACTTCCCAGAAGAAGAGGGTTTTGGAATGGCTGTTCTCAAAGGGATTTCAGGAGCCAAATGCTTCCTCAAGTGCTTAGGCAAGTCAGTGTATTTGCCAGCACTCTTCCAATAAACAGGCTTGGCTGTGTTACAAAACACTTCTGTTTTTCAGAGCAACTGTGGCCTTGGCTGTTGTGGTATGTCTCTGCACTTCCCTTGTACCCTGTGATTTGTGGAAACTCTCCAGGAATGTTTGTGGTTGGTCACCTTGTCTTCCCAGACTGATGGCTCTCTGGCTTTCCTTGCAGAGATTAAAATTGCTGAACTCTTCGTAGCACTGGAGGCCAGACCTCTAGGTCCAGTGGGATATGAGTTTTTGTTTGAGGAAATCTTGTATGAAATGTGACTCCTGGATCTCTTTTGAGCTCTTTTTTGTTTCTTAGGACTCCACTGAGACATAAATTTGTGAAACCACCGTGCTTTGTTCTTTGAGTGTTTCTCTGTGAATGAATTGCTACTGGAAGTCTCTCAGGAACATCTGTCTCTGTTACTATTTCTGATATTAGTAGTAGTAGTATCCTCTGGAAGTGAGCTTTATGAAAGGTGTCTTGAAGTAAGCATCAACTTCTGGATGATGCTGAGAGGACAGGAAATTTTCTGGAGTTCTTTCCTGGGGGTAATCCTTCCATTCTTCCTTCAGGCTGTGAAGCTGACGAGCTCCCGGACCCAGCTGCCGTACGAGTACTACTCACTGCCCTTCTGCCAGCCCAGCAAGATCACGTACAAGGCTGAGAACCTCGGTGTGTACCTGTCAGACAGTGTGGGGGGGGGTGTTTACAGGGGCAAAAGCAATTTCAAATGTCGCTTCTGCTGAGCTGTGAGAAGCTGCTTCCTCTGATTCACTGTGTGCTGGCCGTCTGCAAACGGCAGTGCCCGTGTGTTGGACAGAGGAAGGGCTTGTCCTGAGGGAGAGCCTGTAACCTGCTTCATAAGCAGTGCTTGATACTTCCAGCAAAGTAGCTAAACTGTCCTGCAGTCTTATCCTTGCACCTGGCGTAGCAAAGGAGAATTGCCATGGTCCCTCCAGCTGCACAGTGCCTGGCAGCAGGATCAGCAGCAGGAAGCCTGGCAGTCTCCAACCCTGCCCGTATTTTCCTGTTTTCCAGGTGAGGTTCTTCGAGGGGACCGAATTGTAAATACACCTTTCCAAGTTTCCATGAATGTGGAGAAGAAATGTGAAGTTCTGTGCAACTTTCCCAACAAGCCAGTCACCCTGACAGTGGAGCAGAGCAAGCTCATTGCCGAGCGCATCAGGGAGGATTACTACGTCCACCTGTGAGTCACCTTGAGCATGGGTTCGTGTCGGGGGTATTTGGTGCTGTGGACAAATTTGATCTGAAATCTGTGTTTTCAGCATTGCTGATAACCTCCCTGTGGCAACACGGCTGGAGTTTTATTCCAATCGTGAGGAAGAGGAGAAGAAGAAGGAGAAGGATGTGCAGTTCGAGCACGGATATAGGCTTGGGTTTATGGACGGTAACAAGGTAGAGAATTGAGGTGCTGTGTGAGGGTGCCTGGAGGAGATCTGGGTGTCTGTTAGAGGTCTGCCAGAGAGTATCAGAACTGGGAATGCAACCAAAAGGTTTTATAAAGAGTGGAAATAAGAGAGAGGGGTCTCTTGTGGGAAGAAGAGGGTGGGTGCTGGACTGCTGGTACAATAGCCAGGAGTCCTTGCTTTTATTTACTGTGTAACTTTGGACAGGCTCATGCAGTGGTTTCCCCTCAGCAGAGCAAAGACACTGTGCCCCCAAGGCTGGCTCATCTCTGGTGTTGGAGTCTGTAGTTTTCCCTCACTGAAGCTGTTTTCTGCAGTTGTTGCTTCTCAGCTTTGCCTCTTCCTCCCGTGGGGTGCTGATGTTTTATTTTATGTCACTGTTTCAGTTCTACCTGCACAACCACCTCTCCTTCATCCTTTACTACCACAGAGAGGATGTGGAAGAAAGCCAGGAGCACACCTACAGGGTGGTGCGCTTTGAGGTGATTCCCCAAAGCATTAAACTAGAAGGTAAGAGGCTCCTGAGCAGGGGAGCAAGGGGGAAGAATCTCCTGTAGGGACAAAAGTCAGATGCCACTGATGTATCAGGGTGCCAATTGTTGCTTCACAGGGCACAGAAATGAGTCTAAATTATAAGAATAATAAACCGCTTTGTTATTAAGGAAGTACCAACAATAGAGACATATCCATGAATTGCAATCCGTGGAAAATCAATTCCTGTAAAAAGATCTGACTTTGAGGTTTTGGGGTTGGATTTTTTTGCACTGTGTCATCTGGTATGAGGCATGTCTGGCATTCTAGCTCTTGTTGTGGCGCAGATCTCCCTGACTGGGACACTGCGTGCTAGTCCAGGGACACACAGGATGTTTGGAACTGTTCTGGGGGTTGAAATTTAGAAATAATGGTTAGGGGAAAGCACTCCTACCTCAGTGAGCCCAGTGGAAAAGGGTGTCTAGAAGGGCAGATGCTCATGGTGTGGATCACCCCATGCAGCTCTCCTCTGGTAGAGCAGGCACTGCTGCAGAGGTCTTGTTTCTCGCCATATCATGTGGAATAGAGGATTTGTTCATGGTCTAGATCCTTGGCTTCAGAACCTCTGGCTTTTATCCTTCCAGTTAGGGAGAGCCCTGTGCATAGCTTTCCTGAAAGTTTGTTAATGGTCAGGAGAATACTTTTGCAAACTGCAGAGCGGGTGAGCAAGGAGCGAGTGCTTTCCCACCTGGAATTACTGCAGCCCAATGCTGTCAGGGTGATGCTCTGTGGGAGAGGTGGTGCCTGAGGGAAGGGCTGACCCTGTGCCATGCTTTCCCTTACAGACCTGAAGGCTGATGAGAAGAGCATGTGCACCCTGCCTGAAGCCACGGGCTCCGCCCCTCAGGAAATAGATCCTACTAAAGAGAACCAGTTGCTCTTCACCTACTCTGTGCACTGGGAGGTGAGGCAGTACTGAGGAGCTGGTTGGCAGCGATGCTCCGAGTGTCTGTCACTGGAGTTGTGGAAGACATTGGGAATGTGCTGGTGTGAGAAGAACTCTTCTGTTCTTTCAGGAAAGCGACATTAAGTGGGCTTCCCGCTGGGACACGTACCTGACCATGAGCGACGTGCAGATCCACTGGTTTTCTATCATTAACTCGGTTGTGGTCGTCTTTTTCCTTTCAGGTGAGTGGATGTGTGGGAAGAGGAAAGCTTTACCATTATCTGCAGGGAATTTTCTTTAAGCCTTAGCTGCAGGTGGCTTGAGGAGCATGTGGCCCCATCTGAACCTGGTCAGAAGGGGCAGGAAATCAGTTTCCAGCCTCCCAGTTCAAGCAGTGTCCCGTGAGGTCAGGCAGTTGCCAGCCTTTTTCTTACTGGGGTCATTGAGGGAGTAAAAAAACCCACAAGAAAGCCACAATGCCCCATTTCTGCTGGAATAGTGCCTTCCCTACTCCTTGGGGTTTTGTTTCTGTCTTTGCTGATGACTCAAGACCTCTTCTCCCAGCCAGAGCAGTGTGTTGGTGGGAGCCATGTAGTTGCACAGCATGAGAACAGCACAGCCGTGTAGGAGCCTCTGAGCTGAACTCAGTTTGTGCTTGTTTTCAGGGATTCTCAGCATGATCATCATCCGGACTCTGCGCAAGGACATTGCCAACTACAACAAGGAAGATGACATTGTATGTGTTTGTCCCAGGGGCTGGGATTAGAGGGAGGGAAGCACAGGCCAGGAGGGATCTAGTGTGCACACTTGGGTGTATGGTCACTTCCCTTGCCCCTGTTTTGCTTTGAGCCCTGGCCATGGGAGGGGCAGTTGTGTTGTGCTGTCACACACCTTTTTCTGTCTGTGCAATCACATACCAGTTCAGATGTCTTCAGACCTAAGCAGTGACTGCAGACAGCTCTGTAAATGTGCATCCTGGCACTGACATTTCAGGTCTCAGCTGTTTTTAGCCCAAGAGGAAAGAAGTTTCTTGGGTAGAGTGGTAAAATTCAGTAGAAAACCTCTTAGGCTGGCTGTGGTAAGACCTTAATTTCTACTGGCATATCACATCTAAATAACCTCCTTTTTCTGTTGTTGCTATAGGAAGATACCATGGAGGAATCTGGTTGGAAACTTGTGCATGGAGATGTCTTCAGGCCTCCACAGTACCCTATGATCCTCAGCTCTCTCCTGGGTTCTGGAATTCAGCTCTTCTGTATGATCCTGATTGTCATCTGTAAGTGGCACATGTTGCACGGTGTGGCTGTAACACGAATGATGCTCGAGGATGTTTGACTTCACCCTGTGCTCACCTTAGCTGGAGTGAGGCCCATGAAGCTGCTTCGTGTTGCCATCAGCCTGGGCTCAGCACTGCAGAGCTGCTGGATGAAACTGCCCAGCTGAAGGCAGCTTTGTGTGATTATATTTCCTTTGCCAAGCTGCGAGCCCTGGCTGATAGTGGGCTGGGAGATTTTCGCACAGGTGTGCCTTGCTTGCTGAGCTGCACCTACGTGCTTCCATCCCTGGGGAAACTGAGGCTGAAGCATGGTCTGTAGCTGAGATCAAAGCTGTGCCTTCCTCTCTGGCCAGTGCTGGAGGCTGTGGATGCGTTATGCTGTGAAGGAAATCAGGCCTGTGCAGAGATTTTGGGCAGCTGTGGGCTGCAGATGGGACAGGCCCCTGTCCTCCAGCTGCTGCAGCAGACATCCCTCAGAGCTGCTGTTCCTTGTCCTGTTTCCCTCTGCAGTTGTTGCTATGCTGGGGATGCTGTCGCCTTCGAGCCGGGGCGCGCTGATGACAACTGCCTGCTTCCTCTTCATGTTCATGGGGTAGGTGCCTCCACGGCTTTCCCCCTGAGCTGTCCTGCCTCTCCCCAGCAACAACAGCTCATTTTCGTTGTCTTGGCTTGTTTCTGTCCAGGGTTTTTGGTGGATTCTTTGCTGGCCGCTTATACCGGACTCTGAAAGGCCATCGATGGAAGAAGGGAGCTTTTTGTGTGAGTCTTGGATGTTGTGTGCTGTTTATCCAGGTTTGCTGATGGCAAGATCTGTGGATAAGCTCCACATATTTGTGGTAGCTGGACACAGTCTGGCTGTGCTGCACATTTGCTGTGGGTTGAGTCCTTGTAGCTGTACAGAAAAGGCACCATCAGAGCACGTACTAGAGCAAAGAGGATTGTCCATGATCTTCCCCACAGCCCAGCTCCATGTCCTTGTCCTGTAGCAAAAGGGACACTTCCTCCACATGTGTCTTGTCCCAGGGATGGACTCATTCCAGAGGAACATCTGGCTGATAAGTCAGGTGCTTTCTCTTACTCTGTGGTTCCTCTTGCAGACAGCGACCCTGTACCCGGGTGTCGTCTTCGGCATCTGCTTTGTCCTCAACTGCTTCATCTGGGGGAAACACTCCTCTGGTGCGGTAGGTGCCACCCTCAGTCTGGGGCCTGCTGGGTGGGAGGGGATCTCTGGGCTGATAGGGACTGACTTGGCTTCCCAGACCTTTCCAAGTGGGTGACTGGAGGGTTGGCTTAGCCAATGTCATCAGTCCCCAGGGCAGGCGAGCTGTCAGCCTCACTTCTGTGGCTCTTGGTGTGATTCCAGGTGCCTTTCCCTACCATGGTGGCCTTGCTCTGCATGTGGTTTGGGATCTCCTTGCCCTTGGTCTACCTGGGTTACTACTTTGGATTTCGCAAGCAGCCGTATGACAATCCTGTACGGACAAATCAGATTCCCAGGCAGATCCCGGAGCAGAGGTGGTATATGAACAAATTTGTGGGGTGAGTGATGAGTGTCTGGGAAATATGGTGAGTTAAACCCCCTCCCCTCGTCCCCTTGGGTTGCTGAATGTCACCTGCTGCTCTCTGAACATGAACAGATGGCAGATGGGGTTCCTTGAGACAACATTGATAATTTGGATGTGGTATGAGGGGTACTTGTAGCTGTGGTACATGCTCAACAGTGGGAGCAGCAGTGCCATTGCCTGTGAATTAAATAATCTGGAAATGCAGAGCCTTTGCTTGGAATGTTCTGTGTTGTTTTAATTCCTTTAACAAGGAATTTTTAATGTCCAGACAGTTATATTGTGCTGCTTATGGTTTTTCTTTCTGCTCTGTAGGATTCTCATGGCTGGTATCCTGCCTTTCGGAGCCATGTTCATCGAACTGTTCTTCATTTTCAGTGTAAGCATTTAACCCACTTTCCTCCTCAATAGGATTCCTTTCATGCCAAAGCTTTTGAAAGGGAGGGGGCTTCCACTGGAGCAGTCTCCTATTCCTGTACTCTCTAAAGGGGGTAGCTGGTTTCTTCCAGGCCAGCTGGTAGTTTCCAGAGAGAGCTATGGGACTCTCCTGGTGGTTTGAAGGATTGTGGTAAAGATGAAATTTACTGTAACATGACATCAAGGAGGGGTCCTGGTCTTGAGACAGTGACTGTTCCAGCTGCTGCCCATTTTTCACCTTGAATGGATGGGGAAGAATTTGCTGTTCCATTGCTTGGGAGATACAGGGGAATGAACAAGCTACCTCAGAGCTGTCCTTGTGCACCTTTTTGCAACCTGAATCCTCTGAAGTGACATTGTGAAATGCATTAGATCTGTGGTTTCATCTACATGGGGCTGAGGGGCTCATTATTTTCCCCTGGCTGGCTGCCAGAAGTTAGTCCCACATTCAGTGATTGATCACAGTAGCATGGAAACAAATTCCTGCTGTGTGTTTGTTTCAGGCAATCTGGGAGAACCAGTTCTATTACCTTTTTGGCTTCCTCTTCCTGGTGTTTATAATTCTGGTGGTATCCTGCTCCCAGATCAGCATTGTCATGGTGTATTTCCAGCTCTGTGCTGAGGTGAGATTTCCATGTTTGTAGTTTGGGTAGCTCAGGGTACTTGCTCCTGGGAAAGCACGGGTCACGTTATTGCTGCTGCTCAGTGAAGATTAGTGTGGCCCAGCTTCACAGGTGTGATTGTCCCCAACGTCTCTTCACTCTAAAGGGAATTAAAGCTCTTTGATTATCTATTAGGCTGGGAACTGTGGTTTCATACCAGGAATACTGCTGGGCACAGGGTGTTTTGAGCTGTTCCCAAACCGTTCCATTCCATCCACATGCAGGGCCAGAGGTGAGCCATGTCTGTGGGCACTGTGCTTTGAGCCTGACCTGGCTTTGCTTCACTGTCAGCTTCACATCTCTTGGTTTGGAAACACTTCTGTGACAAAAAAGTTCCCCGGCCCCAAATTGTGGATTTCCTTTGAAGCAAGATGGGTGGTGTTCTCCCTGTCCTGGAATGGTCACAGCTTCCCTGAGGCAGTGCCCCAGGGGATAATGAGGCTTTTTATCCTGTCAGGATTACCGCTGGTGGTGGAGGACCTTCCTGGTGTCCGGAGGATCTGCCTTCTACGTGCTGATCTACGCTGTCTTCTACTTTGTGAACAAGGTATTCCTCCTGGGTGAAAGTGCCATGTTTTTGGGGGTGACTGTGGGATTTGGGAAAGGAAATGATGGGCCTGCTGAGTCCCAATCTGCCCATGCCAGCCCACAGCAGTGCTGACAGCCCTTCCAGACAGGAGAGGAGGGTGTAGGTGCCCCAGGACTTGTGCAGAGCAGCAATCCCTGACCCCACCTCAAAGGGGATCTCCCTTCAGCTGGACAAAAAGTTTTCCTCCCTTTGCCAGAGCTCCCCTTGCAGAGGGCACTGGTTGGTTTGTTGCCTCTGTGCATTATTTTGCTGATTTTTTTCCTCCTCTTCTGTTTCAGCTGGATATTGTTGAGTTCATTCCCTCCTTACTGTACTTTGGCTACACTGCCCTCATGGTCCTGTCCTTCTGGCTCCTGACGGGCACCATCGGCTTCTACGCAGCCTACATGTTCGTGCGGAAGATCTACGCCGCCGTGAAAATCGACTGAAGCTGGAATCCCCCCAGCAGGAATCAGACACCTCTGAACACGTGTCCTCCCGGGAGGGACAGGGACATCTTCTCCCAGCTCTTTTTAAGGAAACAAAAATCCAGTGGGAGAGTCACAAGAGAAATAATTAACTCCTCGATTTGGAATGTAACTTTGGCACAGTGTACATGGATTCTGGGCTACTTCTGCGGGGAAAAGGGGTCTGTAGATACCTTACATTTTATTATCCTGTTCCATATTTGAGGGAGTTTTTTAGCAGAGAAATATCCCTCTGTATAAGTAAACCCCCTTTTTGCTAATCCATCCCTTTTTTTATGTTGGATGATGAATGGATTTGAGACAGCAGTGGAAACACTTGTGAAAACGTTTTCTTCCAGCCCCTGGGGTGCTCTAGGATTCAGGGAGACTCTTCAGACAAGTATCAGACTGGGTTTTTCTCCTGCCTTTGTGTCTGCACAGAAGAGGGGGCTTGACTATGGCAGAATGACCGGAGCCTAAAGGCTCACCCAGCGGGAGTCCGGCGCACTCCGATCACCGAAGTCCCGGCTTCGGCTTGTTTACAATTTGCTGGAGGTGCCATTCAGAGCCTGGGAAGTGCAATTTCACCCTGAGAGAGCTTGAGAACTGCAACCTTCGGCATCGCTTCTCCCCCCCTCCAGCCTTGGACAGCACAGGCCGCTGTGGGAGGGTGGGATTGCCTCTCCTTCAGAAGGCAGGACACAACGTCCTGGTGGAAGTGACGTGGTTGTGCTGCAATGCAGGACTGGAAGGATGCGCGAGGTAACTGCAAGGGTTTGTTCTGTCAATAGCTCTGCTCCGGATGAGTGAGGAAACGGGACAGGCTCCTTCCTGGGAATGCCACTGGGATCCTGCAGAGCCTGTGGGAGATGGCTGGGGTGCCGTGGCCTTAGTGCCAAGTAATCTGAGGCAGTGTTGGGCCCGAGCTGCCCAAGGGCTGTGCAGGCCATGCTGAAGGGGCTGGCACAGGCAGGTGGCCCCGTGAGCTGTCCCGTGGCTGGGAGCGGGGCTCTCTCACTGCCGGCCCTGTGCTCTGGCTGCCCTTGCTGCTCTCTGCTCCTCCTCTGAAATTCTCTACCTCCAGGGAACAGGAAAAGTGTACACCCCATAGCTGTATTTTGTTCTTCTCCACAAAAAAACAGTCCAAGCTCTCCAGGATAGCTGACACGGGCTCTTCTTTTCCCATGGCTTGATGCCTGAATCTGCCCGTGGGAAACTTTTTAAAAGAGGTTAAAGTTGGGTTGTGTTTTTTCTTTTTTTATTTAATTTGGGTCACTTCAGTGATGTTTATTAGTAAAAAGGTTCTGCGTTGCAGTGAAGGCTCCCTCCATCCCCAGACTCACTGGATTCAGCCAGGACTACAAAGAAGAGGTTTTTTTGGTGAGATCTATGAAAATTTTTCTTCTTGGAGTAAGGTTTTCCAATGACCAGGTGCCACAGGTCACATCATTCCAACCCAAAACTGTCCAAAGCCCTCCGTGCTCCCAAGGAGGAGCTGTCCAAAGCCCAAGGAGGGCTTTGGGGCCTTTTTTAACCCCAGTTGCCATCAGTTTCCACCAGGTCCATGCAAGGGCCTGTGTGCCTTCCCGTCAGCCCTGCCCATCATGCCAAATTCTAATTAGCCAGGAATCATGGATGGAAAAAGGGAGCAGGGGATGTGTGAGCCAACTGTGCTGTGGAGTCCTGTGTCAGTTCTGATTTGAGGTCCCTCTCTGAGATTTTCGTTGATTTTTTTTCTTCTGTTTTTCTTCTGCCCCTGCCCCAGTGGAGAGGCTCAGCCAGCATTGATTTCTCTCCCTTCCCTGAAGTGTTTTCTCTGTATTCTTTGTAATTTTTAATTAATGTATGTATTCTTTGTGTCCTATTGTAAATAAATCTGCCATTGTCCTGTCATTCTGCTCTCTTGGGTTCTCCTAAGCCACTTCTGGAGAATTTCTTTTTGTAACACTTGGCCTGTGTGACACCCATGTGGTCTGTGATGTGTGGCTTCAGCCAGAAGCAGAGCTTAGAATACTCCGGTTTTCTTTGTAATATTTTTCTCCTGGTAAATTTAAGTTTCTCCCAGTGTGGCACGCCCTGAATGCTGCCATATATTGTAATTATGCCACCAGTTGAGGCATTTGGCTCTGCTGATGCTGTGCTGCTGGGCAAGATCACTTGAGCAACTCGTCTCTTGTGTGAGATACGTTGTTTGACGTGTGGCACTGATGGGCAGAGCAGCAGAACTGTTGGATGGCAGTGCTGGGCAGATTCACGGTGCTTTAGAGCAGCAGAGGGGAGAGGACAGCTCGGAAGGGAGCTTCCATTCCTTCCTCCGAGCAAGAGTTTGAGCAGCGCTGCTGCTGCGGAAGCTGAGCCCTCAGCATTGGCTTCCAGCTCCGTGGCTTCCCAGAGCTTGTGTGTTTCTGCTGGGGGGTGAGTGGCAGGAGATCAGCGAGCATCTGCTGGAATGCTGACTGAGGGAGGGAAAGTGAATTCCCCTTTCCTGAGGTGGTTTGCCCAGCAGAGCAATGGATGTGGTTCCCCCGGGTTACGGGGTCCAGCGTCGGGGGCTGCTGAGTGTCTGTGAGTGAGACCAGAGCTGGCAAATGCTTGAATCAAAACTCAGAAATCATCAGAATAATCCCTTCTCTGTTTAAAAAGGTAAAGGAAGCTTCAGCTCCACCACCAGGACAATCCATGCTGAACTTATTTCTTGTTTTTGGCAGATGAGTGTATTCATGTCCTGCCACAGCCCTCAGCTCCAGGGAAAAGCTGCTGAGGAAAGGGCACATTTTAATGGCAGCTGAATTAGGAATGAAAACTAGAACTGAAAACTAGAGCATTCTTAGACAAGCACCTAACACTGATCATGGCTGTCAGCTTTTAATCCATGTTCTGAAGGAGAATCCCAAGAGGGCACTGTGTGCTTTGCCCTGTTTCATCTTCAAATGCTGCTGGTGCCTGCAGCCAGTTGTAGCTGAAGCTGAGGTTTGGTCCTGGTTCTCCTGCCTGTGGGGAGCAGAGGATGTTGGTGTTATTTGGGAGGGGGAGTGGGCTGGACTTGTCTGAAATGCTGCCACATGCGCTGAAAATTTTAGTGAAACCAAGCAACCAGAACATTCTGTCTAACAAACATTATTCTCCTTGACAGGGGCTAATGGTGTCTGCTGTGGCTGCCTCCCCCGTGGGGTGCTGTGTCTTTTTCTTGTGGGTCTAATTCTTTGCTTGGAAGAAATTTAAAAACCTCTGTGGCTTCATGTAGGGAACTGTGTCTTTGACCTGCCTTACGCTTCTATCTTGTCTTAATCCAACCAAAACTCCCAACTCCCCTCCATGAAGACACCCAGGGCAGATCATCCAAATGCTTTTAATAAACAACTTCATTATAAAAGATGCTTTCAATTTGAACTTCATTTTGCAAGAGCTGATTTTAGTGATGAACCGTACATTTCCTAATGGCACTTAATTACAATTTAAAAACCTTGTTTACAGCCCCCAAAATACTGCATTAAAAGAGGTTATTCACTCTGTGTAAAAGTGCTAGAAAGTTTGTTTTTAGAAAACCAGTTGAGCTTTAACAATGGGAAGTTTCTGGCTTTGGCAGCTGTAGCTGCAGGGAGGGAGGTCAGGCATGGGGCCTGTCCAGAACCAGCACAAGAAGGGACAGTGTGAATGGCAGCCCAGGGTGGGACACTGTGGCTTTCCCACCCCCTCCCAGGGCTAATTCCAAACCCTTCACCTTCCAGTGGGATGTTTACTGGCTCCTGTGGGAGATGGCAGAGCTTGTGCTGGGAGAAGGTTCTGGGAGAGGCGTGACTTGTGCCTGAAAAGGCCACTCGATAGCTTTTCTGCAGCAGTTTTGGAGTTTGGCTGCTCCCAGGGGTTCCACAGGTTCCTTTCTGTCCTTCTTGTAGCCACCCAGGTCTCAAGAGTACATCAGCAGACAGCTCTGTGTTCTTCACTATCCTCATTTAAGGAAAACACTGGTTCAAATGTTACAAAACAATCTTTCTAAAAATTGCTCTTACATATCAGGAATCACTAAAGTGGGAAAGCTGCACAAAGCATCAAAGCTGAGGCACTCAGTAGAGTGAGGAGAACTCAAACACCAGAGAGGCTTCTAGCAGAAGTTCTGGGATGTGCTGGAGTGTGCAGTCTCCTGCACCCTTGCGTGGGGCCCTGGAGTGTGTTGTGCTGCTGAGGGCTGTGAGCAAAGCTCATGTGTTATTACCTTCAGGCGCAAGACACCGACTACAGAGGGAGAAGGGCTGCAGGCAGGTCCCAGGCCTGTTCACCTGCATGCTCAGCCAGTCTGGCCTGTGCCAGGTGCTGGAGGCTGTCCCTGTCCTGCAGGCCTTGGAGCTGTCCCCAGTCCACTCAGTACATTCCACGCTAGAGCTGGTTATCCCCTTGCACAGTAGTTTGAAACACGAACAGTTTGTGAACAGAGGGTGAGACTGAAGGTGGAGAGAGCTGTGAAAGTGAGGGATGGTTGCTTTGTAACGAGACACTTCAATGGTGAGGATTCTTCCCCCAACTGAAGAGCTGACCTATTTATAGTTATAAAATTAATTCCAAATTCCCTGGTTATCTTTTGCAATGCTTTTAACTTGCCTTGTCACTGTGATCTGATACAAAGAAGCTCCCTCTGTGTCATGTATGCTCTATTTCCATGCTGGTATTTAGGCACTGGTGGAAAGGACCACACAGACCTGGCTTCCACCACAAGCACGGAGCGAGGACGGTGCTTCAGGCTCCTCCTGCAGCCCACCTGAGCACATGGATATAAAATGTACTTAGAACAGGAAAGCCAACCTCATCTCTTGGTTTGGATTTGTGAGAAGCAGAATGTGATCCGTTTTCTGGTTTCATTTCTGCTCACCAGTTCTAGTTTTGCTCGACCTATTTGCATGCCAGTCTGAAGCATTTAGCGGTGTTTGGCCTGTGGGAAGATGAGAGCTGGCTCCAGGCAGAGATTGCAGACTGTACTCTGGGAGAAAACTCCTTACCTGCAGCCATAAGAATAGCTGAAACGTGGAGGATTCCTAGAGGATCCCAGTTAGTCACAAGAAGGAAGCAAGTCCATCACTGGGAATAGCCAGAGGTGAGCCTAATGTGAGTGTGCCTGGATTGTGCAGCAGGGATAACAGAACCTGAGGGGTGGTGGGGAATAGAACAGCTGGATCAGTGGTAATGGCATCTCCCTGGCAGCTTCCAGCTGCTTTCCAAGAGAGGCTCAGTAGGGCTGTGGCATGTTATGGGTAAGCAGGCATGGAAAGGGAGAGAGGTGCCAGAGCTGGGGATTAGGGTGAAGAGAATCTGGGCTTCCCAGATCCAGCAGACCAGGCTAAAGCAAACCACCTTCTCCTACCACACAGGAGACAGCCAGGATGGGATTCAGAGCTTCAGATGGCAACTCCCATCTCTGGGAACTGGGAAAATACAAGAAATAAGTTATGGAAAAGACACAAATTTTGGGTGAGGATGGAAACTTGAAGTGGTTCTATTTGAGCCATTCATCCGCTTCACTGTTCAGTGGCAGAACAGCTCCAGGGCTTGGGCAGGCAATTAACTAAAAATAGGCACCTGAGGGAGAATTCAGTCAGCCTGACTAACTGGGATTAGAGGATAAGCAAGAAGGTAGGGTGATGGGAAGCACATCTTTGAAGATTTATTTGTGGAAATTTTAATTGCAGGCAGCAGAAAATGCCTCTGTGGCATTCGGTCCAGAGAGCAAAGGTGGTGCAATGGTAGAGAAAGGAAAAGGGGATTTTTTTCAGTGAACTGCAGGAAATCTTCCCAGCAGCTGCTATTCACCTGTCAGCAAGGAAGGAATTAAAGAACAAAGAGCTGAGCTCAACAAAAGTACTGAAATCATCAATCTACCGGAGGCGAAAAAAGGATTCCAGTGGAAGTGGCACCATTTTTCAACACTGAGGCTAAAGAGCAGCAACGTTGTGAGACAGAGAACGGGGTCTGTCACAACGCGGTGTGTGGATATTCTGTCATGTGAAATTCAGTGGAAGCAAATGCAAGATAATATGTTGTTCCTTCCTACAAATGGATTTGGAGCGAGGCGTAATTCCAGGGGGGAACAGATCTTCAGCCTTTCACAGGGTTCTGGCAACCTGAGCCTGGAAGGATGGGCAAGAGTTAACCCTCTGCTGCCAGGGAGTGGCTTGGCTTGGCTATTTGTTAGTTCTTATTTCTAGGGGGACATTAAGTCCTTGGCTTTCTGAGGATCCAGGGTCTGATTTATAAGGGCTGGCAAGTTCATGTCCTGTCCTTTTGCTGACGGGAGGTCTATGGGTTTATAGCTTAGTTGACTGCACTGTTCCTATTGCTTTGGACACCCCCCAAGCCAGCCAATTTAAAATATTTCTTTATTTAACTAAACCCTCCTGACCAATTATGTGCTGTAGTTGCTGCCCTTGGGCTCGATCTGATGCCATCTCCTGATACAGGTGTGCCAGGAACAGAGGGATCACAGTGGGATGGTTTGCTGGGCTCTGCCTGGCTGACTCACAGCTGTGTCCTGGACCTGCAGCCCCGAACTCGTGGTCCAAAACAAAAACCAAAGCCAAACTCTTTCTGGGATGATTTTTTTATATCACACAACCAGCACAGTGGCTGCCACATCCCTGCACATACACCCCAGAACAGACTGTAGGCTGTGCTGCAGCAATCCCCCTCACAGCATGCCAAGGTTACCCTTGTCCCTCACCTCCAGCTGCATCAGCAGGAGCTTGGCTAAGCTGAGTTCCACTGACTTGCCTAACAGCTTGGTACATGTGTCCTGACGGACTGGGATTCCCAAGTGCTGTAAGCTTGGATGCTCCAAGTTTTTTCTTATGAACAGGTAAAAGTTGTTCACTATAATTTGTTCTGTGAATTGCACACTTGCTATTTCAAATGGAATTAGTCTCATTAGTTTTAGACTGACTGGTAAAATACTTTCAGACTACAAACTGTTGTGGCAGAGGAACTTTGAATCCATTTTCCTGTGCAAATACCTGGAATCAGCTCCAATGCTGTCTCTGACCATGCTGCCTTTGCTGGGTTAGATTTTCCTTGCATTGACAAAGGTTATTGCAGTTCTGCTCGTTAAAGTAGCTGTGGAAAGCAAATCACACGTGCAAATCATAGCAAAATGAATTCCATTTATTCTTTGACAGACTACTGGTAGGAAAAAGATGCCTGGCTCTAAGTTTAGCTACCACTGCTAAAGGAATTCCAGTGATGACATCTGTTCAGAGTACAATGCAGGCAGGAAGCAAGAAAGCTGAATGTTCTGCAGTGGGAGAAGGTGTGTGATGGCATTGCATAAATCTGATAATCCTCACTGGCAGTGAGTGATCAGTTCTGACCATTTATTTCTCAAAAAATAATAATCCTCTCAACTGAAGACAGGGATATAAGGCTTGCATATAATTGGTAACAGTGTGAAACTCTTTAATTTGCAAAGAGCAAAGCAATAGGAGACAGGCCTGAGGTATTCAATGCTGGTAAACAGACTGGCTGCAATGCCCTGTTTACCTTTGCTAGGTTAGAGAACAAGAAGGCACTCGTTGGACTTGGAAAGGCAACATTTTCCAGTGGAGAAAAGGAAAAAGTACTGCATTCAACTCAGGGAGATCATTGCCACAGGATATTGCTGAGGTAAATAAATCTTATATTACATTTTGATACAAAAGTCTTATTTGCAGCATTGCTGGCTAACCTAAAACAACCGATCTATGTTCTGGAGAATCAATGGATTGCTAAAGAGTCATTCTGGGAAGAATTACTAAGCTAAATTAAAAATAAAATTCTGGAGTAAAATGGAAGGGGGACAAGCCTGTGACCAAAAGAGGCACAGCTGATGTCACACGGTGGGATCATGGCTCAGCAGGAAGGAATCTGCATCAACTGAGGTGGATGTGCTCTGGGGAGATGAGGGAGGACAGCATCTGGCTTCGCCCAGGGAGCTGAGACAACAGAGCAGAGGTAGATTTTGCATTTCCTAGATTTATGGAGAACAATATTGACAGATTTCCTGGTTTATATAGGCCTACAATGGTTCCTCTATGCTGAGGTGTGAAGATCTGCCTGTCCATAGTCATAAACACGCACCAGTGCAAAGTGAGTGACACCCGTATGTCCCCATCTGCAGTATAAGTGCCCAGGAAAACGGGAGCAGGGGACAATATAGGTGCTAAATGACACCAGCAGCTGGCTGCCACTTCCCAGTATAACCCTTCTGCCCTGGTAGGTAGACAGCCCATGGAAGAGTTTAGGAGGTAGGGCAGGGAGCAAGGGAAGCAGGACTTTAACTTCAGGAGGCAAGGCTTGAGAAGGAGAGAACAAAAAAGGCCAATGGAACCAAAAAGTGAAAAGTTGACTGCAGGCCCCAAACCTCAGCATTTGTTACAACTGTTGGTGTTGGGGGAAATGCTTCCAATGCACTGACAGAGTGTATATGAAGCTGGGACGAATTTTTCCTTGATTCTTGGATGTTACCACCACTGAGGTTAAAATACACCTTTGAGACTGCTTCCTGGATAAGCCAAAAAAAGGTGCTGACCTCAATGAATGGCTCTGGTTAAAAAACCCCAAGCCCCAGAAACTCATACTCTGTTCCTCATCCCAAGGGAACCTATGGAGCAGGGCCTGCAGCCTGTTCTCACCCACACCTGGTATGCCAGTGCTCGATGTCCAGAGCTCCTCACCCAGCTCTCTCACGTGCTTTGGTTTCCAGATCTGTTTGCCTGGGGGAGATATTGAAAAGGGCTCTGTCCATACACCGCACACCAAGCTAAGCTGTGAGAGCTGCTCCATCCCCTTCACTCGGGATAGCCAGCAGGAAAAGGCAGGAAGCTGCTGCCTACAGGGGCAGAGGCTGAAGTGGTCCAAAAGCAGTGTATTTCCCCATGGGGGAAGAACGTGATAAGTGAAGAGAAATCAGTGCAACCTGACTTCGTTGTGTAAACAGTGTTCTAGCTACACCAGAGATGAACCCAGTGTATTCTGGTGCCTCCTATTTTTGCAATGGCAGAAACAGATTTGCGTTGTGTAAACAATGTTCACCATAATGAGTTTATCCTAATGGCTCCGAAGAGGTGACGCTGAATTCACTATGTAAACGGGCTTGTTGCTTAACACTGATGTGGAGTAAGCTGTGTTGGGTGATGGGATGAGAGGTAGCAGGGAAGGACAGCCTCTTCCCCATTGGCTTCATACAGAGCGGTATCCTGACTTCTTCTCCATGTGGAGGTGGTGGCTGGTTTGCCAGAATTGCAGTGTGGTAACATGAAATGGAAGCTGGACTCTTCAAAAGTTTAGCCCAGGATGAAAGAGTCTCAACTCCTTCTGAGGGACAGTCCCTTCCCAGAGAGGAACATAACTCCAGCATTCTCAGGGAAGGTCAGTGCTAAGCGTGGCTCCTGATTCACAGATTAAAAATTAGATAAAATATATCCAGTCTATCAGCTGAAATCTTTCCGCTGTACAGGACTGGGACTCGCACGGGGTATCGGCTGTTCCAGTCTACAAGTGCTCCCTCCGAGATCAGAAACCTCCTGTCTGACCCAGCTCTGCCAGAGCTTTCACACCCCCAAGGAAGGAAGAGTTGTGCGTTTTTAAGGCTCTCCACAAAAGGGTGACCGAAAGATCTGTTCTCCAGTGCTATTTCCAGCTTATTGGAATGCCTGGTGGAACCGTGGCAGCGTGGTTGTGCTCAAGCTGGAGGTGAAGACGGGGGGCAACGAATGAAGGGGCCCAAAGTTCAGCGAGGCCCCGGCTCCGGGAGACTCTTGAGGTTGATGTTGCAAAGTGGTGAGCAGTGGCTGCGCCTCCCCCTGCGAGTAGCCCATGACCAATCCCCCCGATGAGACAGGTGGATTGCAAGGAGGAAGATTTAGGGGGAGGAAGCCAAGAAGATGAGAGAAGTCCATGTTAGCAGCACAGAGAGCCTCTGAGAGGTTAGCAGGGCTCTTGGAAAGCAAAGCCTCATCCAGGGCAGGTGGCTGAGGCGAAGAGGACTGAGGATCACCAGATGAGAGAGACAGGCTGCCAGGGAAGTCTGACAAAAAGCTGTCCACCTCTACTTTGGGTAGTTTCTCAGGCAAATATGAGGTAGATCCAAGCTGATACTTTGGAGGAGGTTGCGGTGGGGAGGAGATGGGAGAAGAAGACTCCAGAGGATAGCTCATTCCCATTGGAAGAGAATTAGGAACCAAAGAATGGGGCATCCCTGAGCTTGGCATGGTTTGGAGATGTGTGCTGTACATGCCCACGGGCAGCATGCCAGGGAAGCTCTTACCACCCATCATGTCTCTGGACGCCATACACAGGACAGGACTCAGCTCTTCCTTCACTGCCACAGAGGAGCTGCAGCTGAGCAGACCCAACATGTCCACTGGCTCCGTCTTAATCTTCAGCAGTTCCTGGGAGTGGCTTTTCTTCATGTGCCTGGTCAGGTGGTCTTTCCTCCCAAACCTCTGAGCACAGTACTGGCACAAGAAGTCCTTCCGCCCCGTGTGCACCACCAAGTGTCTCCGCACGTCTTTCCGGGTGTAGAAGCGCCGATCGCAGTGGTCGCATGGATGCTTCTTTTCCTTCGCCCCACCGGAAGCCCGCCTGGAATGAGCTTTGAGGTGCTCCAGCAGGACCTGGGTACTCTCAAAGGTCTGGAGGCACACCTTGCAGCTGAGGTCACCGCTGGCAGCTGCATGCATGGCCAGGTGTCGCCTGAAGCCCAGTTTGGTGTTGTAGTTCTTGCCGCACTCGGGACAGTGCAGGGCCTCCTTGTTGGGATCGTGGGTCTGCAGGTGGTTCCGAAGGTGATCCTTCCGGTGAAACATCTTCTCGCAGTACATGCACTGGTGAGGCTTCTGAGCAGAGTGCGTGGCCATGTGCCTTAGGGGAGAAAAGCAGGAAAGGTCAGACAAACATCCAACCCCTGAGGGAACACATGCTAGTCTTCCAAAATCTTCCTTGTGTCCTACACTTTACGCCACAAAAATCCCAGATGGCATTTTACCTCCACTAACCAAGGAGTACAGGAGCACAATGCTTCAGGCAAAACCTACGGTCTGTCCCAGCAGCTGTCTCTCCTCAGCTCCTGCTCTCTGCTGAGGCTGCCAAAGGGAAGCTAGCAAAGAAAACCTCCCTAGTTTGTGACTAGGTGAGAAAACTTCAGTTCATCAGGAGGGTCAGGCTGTGCCTGAGTCTGCTGACGGCCACCGTGGTCTGATTTCACCTTGGTATCTCACACTCTCCTACAATATGGCTCATCTGATTTCAAGTTCTCAGTCATCACTGTTTAATTATTTTGTGTTGTACTTCACTACATAAATGGGAACTCTAATTCTCCATACTAGAGCAACAGCTGCCATGGAATTATCCCTGTGGTTAGAGGCAGGACTTATGAATGTAAATGCTATTCTTGCTTTTCATTCTGTTCTTTAATCTGTGCACTTCACTTTCTGTTTCTATTTCCTCCTCAGTGAAACAGAAGACAGCTTGAGCTCAGGATAAAGATTAGCTGAAGTTCTCTGGAAGGCGCCTAAAGAGATGCCAAGTATGGTAATGTCTGGGACTCAACTGTTTTGCAAGGTACAAGGGCATTTCCCCTCCTCCAGCTTCTCAGAAATTCAAGCAAACACACAGGAGGGAGGGGGTTTCCTCCCTCTCCTGGCACTGCTGGGCAGAGGCACTTGCAGATACCTACCTATAGAGCTTGTACTTGGAAGCAAAGGCCTTGCCACAGTGCAGCTGGGGGCAGTTGTAGGGCCTCTGCTCCGAATGGGAAAGTGTGTGAGTTCTCAGCTTGTCCACGTGAGGGAAGGAGGGCTCCGATAGTTCACACTGGCATTTTCCCTGACTTTCGGTCTCTTCACCTCTTGGTCTGGGGACTAATTTCCAGCCTGTCTCTTCCTCCTCCTGCTTTGCATCTTGAATCCAGTTGGGAACACTGGGAAAAAATGCCGTCATGGCAGGTCTAGTAGAACATGGCCATGTCAAGCAGAACTCGACCCTGTGGGCGTCTTGCTGTGATGTTGTCCCGGTGCAGTTTTCTGTTGGAGCCCCCTGTGACCAAACTGCTTTAATAGCAAACCTTCTTCATCTGAAATCACAGAAGGCTGGTGTTAAGACACTGCATCCTTCACCCGTGCACACAATGAACATTTGAAGATGCGTGCTCCCAGACATGGGGAACTCCAATCTCCACAACGTTTGTCTGTCTTTTCCCCCTTAACCCGTTACCTGAGTAAAATTATGTTAAACTTTTTCTGAATTACATTTTTTGCAACTATTAAGAGCCAGTGTTACCTGTTGGATGTATTTTCTGCTGCAAGACCATAGAAAGGTGTCTATTTAAAAGCTCTAAATACCTTTCACTGTATGTTTTGAGGATCACTTCTCACCCCCTTTTTTCGTATTCTCAGTTGCTTTTGGTCTCTGCTTACATGGAATTCTCTCCTAGAGATTCTCAGAGAAACCAAGGTTCTCTTGTATTTTCTTTTCCCATCCTTTCTGCTACCAACCTGGTGCACTGGGCAAGACCATCTCCAAAGCAAACCGATCTGAACCCCCACATGTGGCTGAACAGGGCTGAGGGCGAAAACTCGCAATTATCGTCAACATCACACCTTTTTCTGGAAGGCAACGGATGCTGCTCCTCTTCAGGGTGGGATTACTCATTATATTTTCACTTTTCGATTGTGAGGCAGATTCAGCCTCTCTGGATTAGCAAGTTTTCTACTGTAATGAGCAATTTTTAACTCTTTTTTTTCTCTTTGATACTCTCATCCATTAATAATGGAAGCTCAAACTGTTTCCTATTCAACAAAATACACCTCCCATAAGCTCTTCTGGCTTTCATGTTGACGAGGTTCTACATTAATCTCTCTTAGCAGGTTGTTCTTGAGTTGTGTGTTGGTGAAGTACAACGTTTTTATAGGTTCTACCACCAGCTCGACTGGTAAACGGTCAGCTGAAATAAAACCGATCTCTTTCACTCAATTTGGCTGCCTGAGAAACTCTTCTTAAAATAGCATCAAACCCTCAAGCTCTTTCTCACTCCATGATTGCTTCAGAGGAGGAACTTCCTGCTGCACATCAACATGAGCGTGAGTTGTGGGCAGGATGTGCAACCGTGAGGGAACAAACCAACCCCCGGCAAGAAAGTGCTCAAGGAACGTTATGAAGAGCTGAAATAACAATTGCTGTGACTACATCATCACCCCCGATACCATGGATGGTTCCCTCAGGGTGGAAAACACTGGGAAATGGGATCACTCCAAGAAAACCTGTCACTGTGAGGTTTGGGAAGGCCTGTTAAGAACAAAACTTGGTTTTGTGCAGGCTGAATCTACGTGGTCAGAGCAGAACAATACAGGACCAGAACTGCTGAGCTGCCACTTTGGGACAAACCAGCGTGATGTGACAGCTGCTCTGACCCCTCAGGGTGCAGGAGGCCTGTAGTTCAGAGCGGTCTGTCTTTCGGGGTGCTAAAACTATGAATATATCACCTCTCTATGAAATAAGTCCCAGAAAAGATGAGTGTTCTCTACCTCTTGCTCCAGAGCTGTGCCAGTGTCCCGGGAGTCTCCGCCACTTTCACCAGGGAACTGCTCCTTTCCCTCCGAAAAAGCCCGGCCATCTGGGCCAGTTTCAAAGCTACCTGGAAGAAGACAAGAGTTTGGATTTTGATGTCTTTAATAGTAAGGTGGATAAACGATCACACTGGAATTTTAGGGAATTCAGACGTGCTGTTGCAACCGCCTTGCAAACGGCGGAGGTGCGGGGGGGGTGGCCACGAACTGCCCTCCGGGGAACTCGCTCCCCCCTCCGGCACCTCCGCTGTTTGCCTCGGAAGCCAACCGGGAGATCCCCACCCCCGGGAGCGCCCCGTGGATAACGCAACCCCGGTGGAGCGGGATCACACATCCCGCCCCGCAGCCCGGAGGGGAGGGAGGCGGGCCCGGCCTACGCCCCCCCCCTCCGCCCCGCATCCTCCTCCTCCTCCTCACACGCCCCCCTGTCCCCTGAGGGGACCCCGCCACCGAGGGGAGGGTACGGCTGTGCCACCGCCCCTCCCTGCGGTGCCGCCCCCCTCCCTCGCCCCCCCGCGCTCACCCCGTTCCCCCGGGCCCCGCCAAGCGCGGCTCCGGTCCCGGCCCCGGCGGCGCCATTGCGCGGGGCCTTGTGGGAGTGACGTCACGCCTCGGTGGTGGCCGCCAGAGCGGCGCGCCGCGGGGCATGACGGGATGGTGGCGCCGGGCTTTGGCCGCCGACGAGTCGCCATGGCGGTGCCGCCGGTCCCGGTGCTCCTCGTCCTCCTCCTGCTCCTCCCGGTGATGGCGGCGGGAGGCGGCCTGGCGCCCGCCTGGGACGAGGCCGGTTACCTGCTCTACTGTCCCTGCATGGGTGAGGCTCTCCCGGTGCGGGTCCCCTGTGCATCTCCCGGTTGCATCCCCCGGTGCGACCCCCGGTGCGGTTCCCGCTGCGGACCCTGGTGCAGACCCCGTTTCATCCCCCGGCGCGGTCCGCGGTCCGTCCCCCGCTGCATTCTCCGGTCCATGTCCCGGCGCATCCCCCGGTGTGGCTCCCGCTGCATCCCCCGGTCCATGCCCGGTCCATCCCCGGCGCGGTCCCCGCCTGAGCCCCATCTCTCGCAGGCCGCTTCGGTAACCAAGCCGAGCACTTCTTGGGAGCCCTGGCCTTCGCCCGCGCCCTCAACCGGACCCTGGCCGTGCCGCCCTGGATCGAGTACCGGCACCACCGCCCGCCCTACACCAACGTGAGCCCCCGGCGGGCGCGGGGAGGGAGCGGGGGCGCGGCGGGCAGAGCCGGGACCTCTCCGGGGATGAGCTGCGGGCCCCGGGTGAGGGGCCCCCCGGCTCAGGGGCTCTGCTTCCCCACAGCTGCACGTCCCCTACTCGGAGCACTTCAGGCTGGAGCCGCTCCGGCGGTACCACCGCGTGATCAGCCTGGAGGAATTCATGGAGCATCTGGCGCCCCGGCACTGGCCGCCCGGCAGGAGAGTGGCTTACTGCTTCGAGGCTGCTGCCCAGAGAAGCGCGGACAAAAGCACATGTCCCATGAAGGTGAGTTCTTTCCCAGCCCCGCGGGCACGGCTTAATTCCAAAGGCTGACTGACTCATTCAGGTCGCCGTTGATTTGCAAATTTAGGAGTTTCCCACCGCAAATCGGTCTGTGTGGCATTGCTTTCACCACTTGTGGAGTGGCGTGCTGTGCCTTCAGCAGTTTCCTTTGTCTACAAGTGCTTGGGGATGGGAATAGAGTCTGTGCAAGTAGATTTTATCACTTCAGATTTGATTGTGACTGTAGCTTATCTCCTGCCCTTTGTTTCCCAGCTGTGGTAGTTTTCCAGCTGGTGTTAAAGCAACCTCTCTTAACCTACAAGTTTGGAAGCTGTGGTGTCCTTGTTCTTTAAGACAACCTTTGCAACCTTCTCAGTGAACTTCCCTTAATGTATTTCACTGTCTCCTTCCTGTGCGGCTGGTGTGTCAAACAGGCTGTTGTATTCCAGCTGCTTCCCTCCTGGAACAGACTCCCGCTTTGCACCCCAGGATCTTGCTAGATCCATCTTTCAGGCTCTGTGTATGGACTGAATGAACACTTGTCTTTTCTTTGCAGGATGGAAATCCGTTTGGTCCCTTCTGGGATCAGTTCCAAGTGGATTTTGATAAGTCTGAGCTCTTCAAGGGAATTTCCTTCAGTCCTGCATACAAGGACCATTGGATCCAAAGGTAGCAAGAAGATGGAAAAGTGCTGGCAGGTCACTGAGCATTTAGAGTCACTCGTGAAAGCAGCTGTGACAGTGTATTGTGACTTTACATTTTGGGGGAGAAATTGAAGTGGTTAGTTAGGAATATAATTTAAAATATAATGCTTTTTCCATTAAATATTCGCTGAGCACTTCATGTGGGCATTACTTCAGGTATGAACTCTGTTAGGCTGATTGGCTTCTGAGCCAGGAATATTTAACTAAAGTATTTATTGATTAAATATGTAATTAATCATCAAAAAGAATTTGGTTCCCAGTTGTTGATTATGAACTGTGTTTTGCTGGTTACCTCGTGTTTTCAGAGCTATGAGTGACTTTAGTGGTTATCAGTAAGTTTGGGTGACAGAATTGCTCTAGTCTGGGGTGCAAGTGTACCATCTCACTGGTTGGTAGCTCCTCACTGCGTGTATGAGGTTCTTCTCTTTTTGTCTGTCAGATAAAAGGTCTGAGGTAAAATACAGTCCCTGAGATTTCTTCAGTTCAGATGGCAAAACAGCTAAAATTATCTAAATTTGGAGCAATAAATGCTGCATACTTTAGGGTGTTCCTGGTTTCCATTCTAACAGCAGTCTTTGTGCAGGTTAAGTCATGTTTCAGACTGCTGGGGTTTGGTTTTCCATAGGTTTCCACCCTCTGAGCACCCTGTCCTTGCCTTACCTGGAGCTCCAGCCCAGTTTCCTGTCCTGGAGGAGCACCGGCCCCTGCAGAAGTACATGGAGTGGTCTGATGCAATGGTGAAGAAGGGAGAAGCCTATATCCAGTCTCTGCTGGTCCGGCCCTACGTCGGCATTCACCTGAGGATCGGCTCGGACTGGGTACGGCAGCAGCTGTAGGCTGGTGACAAGCGGGACGTGGACAAAGCTGCACAAAAAGGAGCTGTGCTGGGGGAGCCACCTGATCCCTGCTGGCATTCAGGAGCTCCCTGTGTGTTAGCAGAGCTGCTGGGATTCTTTCAGACAGGCAGAGGTGGGGGATGTGGTGGTGTTCTCTCACTACTTTGAAAATGAGAAAAGGTTGTGGCGAGGTGGGGTTCAGCCTCTTCTCACAGCGAAAGGACAAAGGGAAATGGCCTCAGGTTGCACCAGGGGAGGTTCAGATTGGATATTAGGGAAAAATTCTTCACTGAAAGAGTGACTGAGCACTGGCTCAGCCTGCCCAGGGCCACGGTGGAATTGCCATTCCTGGAAGTGCCCAGAACACAAGTAGATGTGGTGCTTTCTGATAAGGTTTAGTGGGCATGGGGTATCTCTTCAAAGTTTGGACTTGATGATCGTAGAGGTCTTCAACATTGATGATTCTGTGATTCTCTTTCCCTCTTCCAATAGAAAAATGCCTGCAACATGTTAAAGGACGGGACGGCCGGGCCACACTTCATGGCTTCACCACAGTGTGTGGGCTACGACCGGAGTGCTGCAGTGCCTCTCACCATGGACATGTGCCTGCCAGACCTCAGGGAGATCAAACGGGCTCTCCAGCTCTGGGTGGCAAAGATTGAAGCTAAATCTGTTTATATTGCTACCGATTCTGAGCCCTACACAACGGAAATACAGCAGTTCTTCCAGAAGAAGGTGGGTCTTCCAGAAACCTCTTCTGGCAGGAGTGCTTGGATAAAAACCTCCCTTGGATTCTGGCCTGAGGCTGTCACGGACAGGAGGCAGGCAGTTGTGGAATAGGTTATTCACAGCCAAATATTGGCATCTCAAAGTGAATTTGGCTCATAGCAATAAAAATTATCCTGTAAAACTTTTTTTTTTCCAGGAGGTTGAAGAACATTATCTGACATGGTAGTAAATATTTCCATGAAAAGGTCTTAAATTAAATAAACCTAAGTGATTTTCAGAAATGCTCTGACATTGATCTAATCATAAATGAGTTATCGGGCAGAGAAAGACTAAACTCACTCTCTTCCTGTTGTGTATTCCATTTCTAATATTATGCCAAGGCATTGGATTGTGATAATAGCTGACTGGATCCATCTGCTCTCCTCGTTTCTCTGCAGCTCAAGGTTGTCAGCTTGCAGCCAGAAGTGCCTCAGATTGATCTGTACATTCTTGGCCAGTCCGACCACTTCATCGGGAACTGTGTCTCTTCCTTCACTGCCTTTGTGAAAAGAGAGCGTGATGTCCATGGGAAACCCTCCTCGTTTTTCGGCATGGACCACCCACCAAGGCTGCGGGATGAGTTCTGACTAAAGGAGGAAGAGGCTCCATGGTTCCAGGGCTCTGAGCTGGGTCCTTGGTGCTGCAGCATTCCCTCTGGGCAGTCATTGTTGGCTGTGGGAGAGCTCCTGCCCTCCAGTGCTCCTCACAGTCCCTTCCAGACTGTTCTGTCTGATGTCTCCTGTGTTTCCAATGTGAGCTCAGATAGAAATTTTAAATCATGTAGTTTATAGGAAACTATAAACTATATATAGTTCTTTAAGATGTTAGCTTTTACAGCTCTCCATTCTCACTACGTGGGATTCACCAGCAATCATGATGAAGCAGCTGCTCAGATTTCCTCCTCTTTTCTTTCTCTGTTAATTCTTAACTCTCACCTGGAGATTTTTTGAAGCCTCGTGTCCAAAACTGACCATAATTGCTTCTTTTTTAAGTGCAAAAGTATTGTCAGGCATATCAGGTTCCCTGGAAAGGGCATGCAAGGTGAAGCCCAGGACTGAAAAAGCTCTGGGTTTTATCAAGGACCACTGTTGTCTTACCAGACCTGTGTCACCACAAGACACGGGACAGGAGAAGTGTCCCTTCTGTCCCAAGAGATTCCACACCCAGTGCTGTGGGACCCTGGATCTCTTTGGTGGTGCTGGAGGAGTGCAGTGGGACACAGTGTGACATGGCAGCTGCCTGTTCAGCCTCTCTGCATCAACCTGGGGCAAGGGGTGTGCAGGGACACGGGAAGAGGTCTGTCACAGCCAGTCCAGAGCTGGAGATTGAGGGCTCGTAGCTTTGTAGCTGTTGCTGTCAGTGAGGTTTTTGTTGGGAGAGAAACTTTGAGCCAGGATTATTACAGTAGCTGTAGTGGGGTTGGGTATGTCATACCTGTGTCTATGGTAGTGGGTTTTGTTCAGGTTTGTACTTTATAAAAAAACCCCTCTGAGAGCATTACCCTTGTCTGGGACAGCTCCCAGTGGAGGTAACTCTGGAAAATTATTCATTGATGGGGAAGCAACAGCCCAAACCCTTCTGTTTGGCCTGGTATGGTTTGGCTGGTAACACTGATAATCCCAATGTGGTGAGACTCAACTTGACCAATGCCTTTTGGTGCTCCTGTGACTTCATTTTCTGGTCCAAAGACTGAGTACAGAACTGTTCATTTTTCAAAAATGCCGCTTGGGTGAGTCTGTGGTATCGGAGCTGCTGCCTCCAGTGCACTGCTGCAGTCCAGGCAAGGCTGTTATGAGTGGTTAACTCCAAATCTCTCTTTTTATGGTGGTCTTTTCCTCCTTGAAACGATTCTGAGCTCTGAAGGAGTTTGAAGGCTCAGGGGAGTGAGCAAAAGAGGGCTAAATGAGAAGGTCTCCCAGGTGTCAGGGTGGCAAAAACTCATCTCTTGTTTCCTCAGGGCTGCAAAAATCATGGGATGTGGGGGAAAATCATCAGATTTGGCGGCTTTGGGAGCTGGCCTTTTGAAGACTTTGAACCTCGTGTCATACAGTTTGCTGATCTTGGGTGATGCCCTTGGGGCTGCCTTGCCTTGCTGTGAAGCAGGGGAAGCCGTTCCCCCCACTATTGGGAAGACAAAGTATTAAAACAAAATGTTAGGGTGGGGTGTTTCTTTGGTTTTTTTTTTAAAAAAAGGTATTTTTTGTACTAATAAAACTTGATTTTGTATTCACTCGTAGTGCACCGACATTCCTTCCTCCACTGCAGGAGTCTCTGGTACCAGAGCTGGACTGCACTGCTGCGCTCCAGACAGCTCCAGTTAAGGGGATTTAACTCTTAAATGTCTTTTCTTTATGGTGGTCTTTTTCTCCTTGGAAATATTCCCGAGCTTTGGAGGAATTTAAAGGCCCCAGCCTGGGTGCGGCAGAGCGGCGGGACGCGCCCGCCTGGCGCCAAACCCGGCACTTTCGGGGTTGGCGGAGTGCGGGGTGCCCGGTGCGGGGCGCGGCGGGACGCCTTTGTCCCGGCTCCATCCGGGAGCGGCGGCGCGGGGCGGGCGCGCCCGTTGCCAGGGAAGCGCGTCACGGGCGGGCGGAGCGGCCGCGCCGCTTCCGGGGCCGCGGGAGGAGCGGCCGAGC
>VZTI01003342.1:1167747-1180634 GCA_013397865.1 Struthidea cinerea
GGGGGCGATGCCGCGGCCGGGTGGCCCCGTTCGCGTGGGTGTCCCCCGCTCCCGGTCCTTCTCCCCCGCGGTCCTTCCCCCTCTCCACGGGCGCTCTCCGCTGTCCCCGGGCCCCCTTCCCTGCAGCGCCCGGTGTCGCAGCCGCGAGGGCGGCGGGGGATGCTCGGGTGAATCCGGGAACGAGCCCACGGTCCTGGCTCTCCGGGGGAGGGAACACTCGTGGGGTGCCGTGCTGAGGCGATAGCGGTGACAGAGGTGACCACAGGTGACCCCAGCCGCCGAGTGAAGTCAGGGCACACCGTGGCACAGGTGGCACCGCCGGCCCAGCTCCAGCGGCAGCACCGGGATGTCCTGCCCGGCCTGCGGAGCGTTTGGCAGGGAGGCGAGAGGAGAACAGCAGCACAAAGGGTGGTTTGGCTTGGGAAGGACGGAGAGACACAGTTCAACCGTGACATTACGAAACCACAAATATTTGAAAGATTTGAATGGCAAGAAGCAATGGAATGTTTCGAGTGGTACCTCGGGATGTGCAGAGATGCAAGGGAAGGGTTTGGGCGGTTCCGAGAAAATCTTTCAGAGATGTTTAAATTTAAGGCAGGAAGCAGAGCGGCCTCAGGACATCACCTGTCAGGACAGGTGGTGGGGGTGAGCACAGTGCCTGGGGCACTGCTGTCCAAGACAGCACCTCCCAACCCTGGAAGTTTCTGAGGAAAAGTGGTTGCCCCAGTTTGTATTCAGGTTGTGGCACTGGTCATTTTTTCAGGCACAACCTTGTGTAGACTGAAATAAATAAAAAGGCTTCAATTTCTGCACATCCTTCCCTCTTGGTCACCAGGGGCACATTTGCCAGTGCATCCATCTCAACCTTGACCTTGACTTGTAGGGACCTGGCCCAGGTCACTTCAGGCTGAACTAATTTCATAAAAAAATTCCCATCTTTGATGGAGAAGTGTGGATGGCACAGCAGCATTCCCAGCTTTCTGGCCATTCATGTCCAGCCACTCTGGCAGCTCAAACATTGCCCTGGAGTTTCTGGGGAATACAAACACTGCTAACTAATTGGTTTTATTTTCCAGTTACACACTTGGATAAATCTGAGAAGAACCATAATTTGTTATGCTTCCAGTAAACTTCACCGCAGTAGCTAAAATAATTGGAGTTGATTCGTGATGGGTTGTTATGAAAATAGCCCAAATCAGGGGTAAAATCAGTTGTTTGTGACTATAAAAAGAGACTCGCAAGTGAAGTGGGGAAAGGTGTTAAAAGCTGATGGTGAAGAGGTATACCCAGAGGAGCAGCAAATGTGCAACATAATTTTTGTTCAAGCTGTACCTCTGGCAAGACTAACTGAACTCTGATCATTTAATATTTGTCATAGTTGCTTACAAAAGTGGCACTTCTCATCAGAATAGCATTTTAGATATTCAATGTGTAAAATGAATCCATGCTGTCCTTGTCAGAACTTGTGCCTAATTCGAGTATTTGCCAGCGTGAACATGCAGAGATACGTGACACAGTGGTTGTCATGTGACCTTGTCAGAAAATTGTCTCTTGTGAACTTGAATTACAGGAATGTCTCTGGGAGCTGTGGAAGGAGAAGCGTGTGTTAATGTATACAAGTCCTCAGGATGAGAAGAGGGAGGGTTGTTTTTTGTGATTCTGCCAAGATTTGTCCTCGTTTCACTTAGTCTTTCTGTGTTCGTGCTCCAGAATTCATGTTTGCTGTGGGTCAGACAGGAAGGTCACCTTTATCTGGAGCTGTCAACTGGGAGAGAAATGGTTTTATTCAGTAGCTACCCAAAATTCCTGTAACAGTTTGAACTCACTGTGCAGGGTGTAGAGTGAATTCCAAATGAGTGTCCAGTTCAGTGCTTTTATGGGAAGAATGAGAAGCAAAGAGTTTCCCCCCGCAGACCCAAGGCAATTGGCCATACTGAGGTTTTTGTACAATTCTTAACCATGTTTATCTGCTACTTCTGTTTTACTTTTTGCCGGTCTGACTATCTGTAGATCGGGCTAGAATTGTGCTTCCTTTCCCATGCACTAGCTCTGGTCCTGAAGTTCTCTACCACCTTGTTGGAGAAGCTCTCCTGATACATGCAATTATCGAGTGAAAAACAATTAGACAAAAATCCCTGTTTCCTGCTGATCCAGCTGGGAAGGGAACAGTGAACACATCCCGAGGAGGCCACACCTGAACATGTGCCAGCACTACCTGGGAATCCCTGTGTGTTAGCTTTACACTTAGTTCCAGCTGGCAGAAGGACCTCAGGGCTCTTCTTGGAAGATGTTTTGGAAATAAAAAGCGTTATTAGAAGCCACATGGCATTCCCCAAGCTGTGCCGTTGAGATCTGCTGTGTGAGGCTTTAGCAGTGACTGCTTTAGCAGGAACACAGGCTTTTTGCTCCATTTTCAGGGGCAGCTCATTTTGCTGATGACTGGAGGATGCACCAGTGTGTTCTTCTGTCTACCCAGAATCATGAACGACTTGGATCTGTGATCTGGGTTTATGCAATGTGAGTTTAGTTTGATGGTGAGTCCTGTAAATCTGATGCAGTTGGAACACTAGAGCAGGAGTGAAGTCAGTAGGTCAGTGTAGTTGAGCAGGGCTGGCTTTTTAGGGGAATCCTGATAAAAGTATATTGTCAAAAGAAAAGATAATAGCAGACTTGTGCTCCAGAGAGAGCAAGGCTGTACTAGATTTTCAGAATGGGAGATTTAAAACAAAAGACCTGACTGCAAAGAAAAGGAACGGCAAAATATTCTTTTTATAAATAGTTTAAAAAGGTTTATTATTATTTTTAAGGGTCAAGAAAAGGATCTTTACCGACTGTAAAGATGTGATTCGATGATGAGTTTTTGCAGCAGAGCTTGTAAAAATGATACCATTTGGTGCACAGCCTTTGGTAAAATAATTCTGTCTCAGTTCAGGCCTTTACAGGGTTTTCATGTTGTACGTTATTTTAGTTCTTCAAAATCCCTTGCAACTTAATGAATGCAAAATGCTGCTCAAATCAATGAAGCGAGTCTTTGGCTTTGTGAAAAGCTGTCCCCTGCAGTAAACTGCCTTCAGACATTCCTGCTTTGTTTTTGTTTCAGGTTTCTAGCACGGGATCATCCATCGGTCGGATCACACCAGCCGCAGCCCCGCCGTCATGTCTAAGTCCAAGAGCTCCGAGTCCGTTCGGGTGGTCGTGCGCTGCCGGCCCATGAACAGCAAAGAGAAAACTGCTTCCTATGAAAAAGTCGTCAATGTGGATGTCAAGTTAGGGCAGGTCTCAGTGAAGAATCCACGGGGATCATCTCATGAACTGCCTAAAACTTTCACCTTTGATGCTGTGTATGACTGGAATTCCAAACAGGTCGAACTCTATGATGAGACCTTCAGACCTCTCGTGGACTCTGTTCTGCAAGGGTTTAATGGGACAATCTTTGCCTATGGGCAGACTGGGACAGGGAAAACGTATACGATGGAAGGGGTGCGTGGTGATCCCGAAAAGAGAGGGGTCATCCCCAATTCATTCGACCACATCTTCACCCACATCTCTAGATCTCAAAATCAGCAATACTTAGTTAGAGCGTCTTATTTGGAAATTTACCAAGAAGAAATCAGAGACTTGTTATCAAAGGATCAGTCCAAGCGGCTGGAGTTGAAGGAGAGACCAGACACAGGGGTTTTCGTTAAGGATTTGACCACCATTGTTACGAAAAGCGTCAAAGAGATAGAGCACATCATGAATTTGGGAAACCAGAACCGCTCTGTTGGTGCCACCAACATGAACGAGCACAGCTCTCGATCTCACGCCATTTTCCAGATCACTATCGAGTGCAGTGAGTTGGGGCTGGATGGAGAGAACCACATCCGTGTTGGGAAGCTCAACCTGGTCGACCTGGCAGGCAGTGAGCGGCAAGCAAAGACCGGAGCGCAGGGGGAAAGGCTGAAGGAAGCCACTAAAATCAATCTCTCCCTCTCAGCTTTGGGCAACGTTATCTCTGCCCTGGTAGATGGCAAAAGCACGCACATTCCGTACCGGGACTCCAAGCTGACCAGGCTACTTCAGGACTCATTAGGTGGCAATGCCAAAACTGTGATGGTGGCCAATATAGGCCCTGCCTCTTACAATGTAGAGGAGACGCTGACCACACTGAGATATGCCAACCGTGCCAAAAACATCAAGAACAAGCCACAAGTGAACGAGGATCCTAAGGACGCTCTGCTGCGGGAATTCCAGGAAGAGATTGCTCGGCTCAAGGCACAATTGGAAAAACGGTCTATTGGCAAAAGAAAGAGGAGAGAAAGGAGAAGGGAGGGTGGGGAAGAGGAGGAGGACACTGAAGAGGGTGAGGATGAAGGAGATGACAAAGACGATTATTGGAGGGAGCAACAAGAAAAGCTGGAGATTGAGAAGAAAGCTATAGTCGAGGATCACAGCTTGGTAGCAGAAGAAAAGATGAGGCTGCTGAAAGAGAAGGAAAAGAAAATGGAGGACCTGAAGCGAGAGAAGGAAGCAACAGAGATGCTGAGTGCAAAAATCAAGGTAGAATTCTTCCTTGTCATACTCTTTGAAAGCAGTTTCTTTAGGCTGTGCGGAAAAATAAAGGGTTTCTCAATTTGGAAAGATATTTCACAGGAAATTTCCAGGATAGTGATTTGTGTTCAGTTTGGAAGATTTTAAAATAAACTATTTCTAGCCAGAAGTTGAAATTTCCACTATTAATTACGTGGTTCAATATTCATGAGTTGTTCCAGTGTTCTTATGTGCTGATCTTAAGCAATTGGCACAATAAAGACTGCATCTTTTCACAAGCTGTGGCACAAAAAAGGTTTCATTCTGTCACAGATCATTAACAAGTTCTTTACAGGGGAGCACACATTTTGGTTCTCCAGCTTTGCCACACATTGCAGTGGTGCCTTATTCTAAACAAGTTACTGTTGCATTAATCCCGCAGTTTTATAGGAATTTTAAGAAACAGTGATTCTTGTAGCAGCTGCTTTGAAAGAGAAGGTTAAATGAAGGAGCTGCCCTGAAGAAGTTGTATCCGTAGGAGAGAAAGTTACCTTCTGTGGTCACCGAGAGAAACTTCTGACCCTGGTTTTTCCTTTCAGACAATGGAAAGCAAGCTGCTGGTGGGAGGGAAAAATATTGTGGATCACACAAATGAACAGCAGAAAATCCTGGAACAGAAACGACAGGAAATTGCAGAACAGGTACAAGGAAGGAGATTTGTTATTTTGTATAAAAAACTTTGCTGCGGAACTTTTGTAAAACATTGTGTTGGGGAAATTACCGGAAAAATTTTCCAGGGTTAACCCTAAAATTGGCTTAATGGCAATCATTTATTGAAAAGAAGGGGGAAGGGCTTGTGTCAGATTTGTCATTATTTGAAATATGTAAAGAAGGTTTATAATAGTTTTATTCTAGCTCTTCATGGTAAAGATTTACCTCCTATCTTGACTGGAGCTGTTTGTAAGTGAAGAAATATTTCTAAGACATCTAAGAGTACCAGTTCAGCCTTTAGCTCAAGGGAGGGGTCTTTACTCTGTGCTAAAAGTTCATTTTCTGCTATGCAAATTCTGTTGGTAATTCTTAAATACAGTAACCAGTACAAACTGATAAAAAGGAAAGAAAAAAATAATCTAAAAGTGTCATTTTATTCCTTTAGTTGAAGCTTGAGCCTTGTTCACACTATCTGATTTTAACTGCAAAATAAGGACAAATAAGAGTTAATGCTTCTGGTATTTCTATGGCAAGAGATAGGAGGAACTGGAAGGCAGGGAAGGAAACCCATCCTGAGCATTGGTATCGTGTGTGTCAGCTTGAGGTGACAAGGTAATTGTGGTCTTCAATGCCATCTTGTCACATCCTTCAGAAACGTCGGGAGCGAGAAATCCAGCAACAGATGGAAAGTCGGGACGAGGAAACACTAGAGCTGAAGGAGACCTATAGTTCTCTGCAGCAAGAGGTGGACATAAAGACCAAAAAACTCAAAAAGGTAAAAACAAAATGATTCCCCGTCTACCAGGCTGGGAATAAAATCAACTTGTGTGTGAAAGTGAGAGGAGCATTGGCAAGTGATGGGTTTTGGCTCTTGTTGTGTGCTCCAGTTATTTTCCAAGCTGCAAGCTGTGAAGGCAGAGATCCATGATCTCCAAGAAGAGCACATCAAGGGGCGCCAGGAAATGGAACAGACCCAGAATGAACTCACCAGGGAACTAAAGCTAAAGTAAGTCCCGTCACTCCACTGCCTGCTATTAACTGTAACAGAGAGGGTTTCTCGGGGTGGGGAGTGGAGGGACTGCCTTGCACATACTTGTGGAATAAGATTTAAACATGAGAAAACTAAACCATTCCTCCTTTTCCAGGGTTGTATTACATGAGTAGGAGAGGAGCAGTGAGGAAAGTCGTGTACTAATTATGTCTCTTGTATATTTCTCATTTTTGTGGTTGCATGTAGGCACCTGATTATTGAAAACTTTATTCCCTTGGAAGAAAAGAATAAGATCATGAACAGATCATTCCTTGATGAAGAGGAAGACAACTGGAAACTACATCCCATAACCCGTCTGGAGTGAGTGTACTTCTGCTCTTTTCTTGGGATGGAATTACAGGTCACAGGAAACCCTCTAGCTGTCAAGAACAAAAGAGGGATTGAATTGGGGATTTAAACTGGCCCTCTAGAGTTCACAGCTTCTTGATGCATAATAAAATAAAATCAACCAAAACAATTTATTCCTCTTAATAGGTACTGTAAAATAGAAATGTACAGTTAGGAGAATTCTTGGAAGATGACGATTTTTCTAATAAAGAAACCCAATAATTATATGTAAAATATATGTAATAGTGCATTCACCATTAAAATAGCAGTGCATTCCTATCATATTTCTTTCCTGCTCCTACAAATGCAGCCTGGGTGGTTTCTGCTGTGTTGAAACAGATTTCTGCATGGAATTTGCAGATGTTGTACCTCATAAACTCCAAGAGGAGCCTTTGGTTTTAGGGTGTAACAGACTGAGTCTCTGTTTTCCTCTAGTAACCAGCAGATGATGAAAAGACCAGTATCTGCTGTGGGGTACAAAAGGCCCCTGAGCCAGCACGCCAGGACGTCCATGATGAGTCATACAGAGGCTCGGTACAGGGTAAGCCCACAGTGGTTGAACCTTTGTCTCTTCACCCTCCTGATCAGGGGAATGCGAATTCCAGAGGGGATTGTGTGTTCTTCTTTGAGATGTAAATTTGTAGTGTCCTGCATCCATTTATAAAGTACTGCAGGTTAAGTTTCTGGAGGGAAAAGTAGCAGTTTGTATGAAAGCATGGAGGCTTTGATTGTGCTTTTCCTGTCTCAGGCAGAGAACATCGTGTTACTGGAACTGGACGGGCCCAGCCGAACGACGAGGAACTACGAAGGCCCGGCCATCGCTCCCAAGGTTCAGGCAGCTCTGGAAGCAGCTCTGCAGGAAGAAGATGAGATTCAAGTGGATGCCTCAACCTTTGAGAGCACTTCAAATAAAAAATCAAAACCCAGGTGAGTCAGACGTTCCCTGAGCAGACTGGCCCACAGGAGAGGTGCAAGTGCGGTTGCTGTTGGTCAGCACTTCTCATCAGTGAAGTGAAGCTGAGAGAGAAAGGAACTTAGAATCATAGAACCATTAGGGTTGGAAAAGACCTTTAAGATTTGAGTCCAACCTTCAACCAAATCCCACCATGCCACTAGACCTTATCACAACTTCTCATTTTTTGAACACTTCCAGGGATGGAGATTCCACCACTGCCCTGAGGAGCCTGTGCCAGGGCTCAACCACTTTTGCTGTGAGGAAATTTTTCCTTATATCCAGCCTGAACCTCCCCTTGTAGGACTTGAGGCTGTTTTACCTTGGTCTGTCACTTGTTACTTGGAGAAGAGGCCAACCCCCGCCTCCCCACAGCCTTCTTTCAGGGTGTAGGACACAGAAGAGAAGAAAAAGCTGAAACTGTTTATTAGAGAATAACTCCAGTAAAAAAATCAGCTTTTTGAAGATTAATTGTGGAAAGTAACAGGTGACATTGTTAGAGCTTTTCTTGTTTATATTTTAATTTTTGCTTCCTCAGACCGAAAACTGGAAGGAAATCAGCGGGATCCTCATCAGGATCAGGCACCCCCAGTTCTCAGCTCTACCCACAGTCACGAGGGCTGGTTCCAAAATAAAACCAGCAACTCCTCTCCAGGGAGGGAACAGCCTTTACCTTCTGGGAGCAGAGACAAGGACAAACCTGCAGAGAGAGCTCCTGGCCAGCCTCCAGCCCCTTTCCCTGGAGATGGCCTTGTTGCTGTTTAACTGACTCGGGCCAGTCCAGGGGCACTGAGCCATGGGAAGATCTGTGCTTGCAATTCAGCATTTGGCCTCTGTGGGAAATGGATTTTAGTTAGGAAATCAAAAATGCATGAGGTACGTTACAGTGTGTTAGGAGCAATGGGAAGCATGGGGATCACCTGACAGCATCACCGTCCTCCTCCTGCACCAGCCCTTCTGCTGCACGGGGCTTTTTGGCTGTTGGGCACCAAGAAGACAGAGTTGAAAGTCATCTCAGCAGAACCACCAATCTACAGCTCCACAGTGAGAACCAGAAGAGGCTAAAAAGCAGAGGATCTGTTCAAACTTGACAAGGTGCATGGTTCTTCCTGCTTGAGAGACTGGCATCATCACCTGGGGTTCAGGCATTGGTCTGAACAGGCAGGATGGCAGTGGCCAGTGTGTCCTCACCACCACACAGCTGTGCCTCCCCACAGGGCTGTAGGACAGAAAAGGGTCTTGAAAACAACTCTGTGGTCTCTAGAAAGGAAGCAGTAGAATCTGAAGTCCTTTCTTTGTTTACAGGCATAAGTGAGAGCTCCTCTAAGCTGACCTACAGACCTCACCCCTACCAACAGGAACCACCTTGTCAAAGAACTCCTCTGCACACCAGTGTCAGCTCCACAGCTTTCCTCCTCTCTCTTGCCTCCATCTTTACCCCTGGCATTTAAAACCAGTGTCCATATGACATCTTTAAGGGCATATGGCCATTTTCTCATGCCTCCCAGTGTTGATGGAAAACGTAGCATTAGCTCAGAGCTCTCCCTGCCAGGCTCAGACTCTCAGCTGGGCAGAGAACTGGAACTTGGAGCTGCCTTTGGGTGCGCTCCTGGGAGTTTGGTCCCTTCCCTTGGTGTCTAAGGAGGTTGAGCATTCAGTGCCTCTTGTGCCTCACTTGTTCCGTGTTAAGCAGCTTTCTCTCTGCACCTCCCAGCCCACTCAGAGCCTGCTGGGAGTGAAACCCACCTAACCAAGGCTGGTGATGGAAGCTGGTGTTAATTCCAGGGGTTTTACTTTGAAAACAAGGGAGGAAGGACTCCTGCTTTTGACAGTCTCCTTGCAAAGCTGCCCTATGACTAAAGCAGGCTCGTGTAGCAGGGTAGAGGGAGGTGAACTCCCCACTAAGGACAGAGTAAGGTGTCCCTGTCTAGTGTCCCACAGCTCATTCGTAAGTTTTAGTTCACTGTATATTGAGACTTGGGATGTTGCTTTTCCTGGTTGCTCTTGACTGTCATCCTGTGAACGTTTTTACCTGTTTCCCTCACTGGTGGACTTCCTCCAGACTGACACGTGTGAGTGTGTGAGGACTTGCCTGGTTGTAGAAATGCTCTGATGTGTGGACTCTGCCTTGTGCTCGTTAAGTGTCCACGGAGTGACTTCACCCAGGCTGGAGAACTCCTTTCTACTGACCCCCTGAGCAGGAGGAACCGAGTGCTCAGCACAGCTCACCTGTGCATCCTGCAGGCACGGTGCCCAGGTGAGCCAGGTGGGCCCCTTGAACACCAGCTGGGCTGCTGCAATCCATGGGCTGCTGCAATCCATGGACTGCTTTCCTGGGCCACAAGGTTAATATATGTATACACATATATGCACACATATATATATATTAGTTTTGGTGGAGGAAGGAGGGATTTGCTTATAATTGAGAGAGCAGGCACGTGACCAATTTCTTTCAACCTGAACATGGAAACCCAGCATCATCTTCGTTTTTACAAAGCACTGTTTATGTCCAGAGAGCCTTTTAACTGGCTTTTGTTGCATAGTATAACATCACCTTCTCTTCCCTCTCCTCCCTCTTTCTCTCCAGCACATAATCTTCTGTACTAGGACATTTTTAAAGATGATTGTATGGTTTAAGTGCTCAGAGAATTGAAATTAAACAAGGAGGGGGAGGGGGGAAGTATTTAAAACCCTGAAATAGCAGCACAGTATATAACCACATCTATGTACATACCTATGTACACATGTTTTATGTGAATAATGCATACACAGACACAGCCGTGTCTGCACATGTGCACACTCTTCCTCAGTTGCTACTATTCCATAGGGAATTCTACTCTATATTAAACTCATATGCTGGAAACTGCCCTCGTGGCAGGGCTGGTACCGTGGAACTCTGCAGTGCAAACCTGTTTTCATGTTGATGAGCCAGCTGGTGTCAGAAAGGCTCTGCTTTTAACTCTGTAGAAATTCATTAGCAAGGTGAAAGAAACTCAGTAGAGTGGAAAAGAATAAATCTGCCTATTTAGTCATTGTATGTAAATTGGGGCTTCGGGTGGAGATTTGGTCAGTGTTTTCATGGGCAATCTCGGCCTGTTACAGAAGCTTTTGGAATCTCATTCCAGTGGACTTAACCCTCACCAGATGCTCAGTAGCACTGATATTAAGATACATTGTCTTAAGCTGTACAAAACATACTGAGCTCTGGTTTGAAGCTTTTAAGAAACATTCCTGCCGAGTTTGCCCTTTTCTGGTGTTATCTGAACCATCTGGGCTTCCTGCTGGTTAACCAAAGGCAGGAAATCCAGCCGGAGTCCTGGAAGAGGCCCTGGGACAGCCATGCTCTGCAGTCACCTTTTCTTCTTAGGAATGTTTAACAGTCAACATAATTGTCTTTGCTCTGATCTGTATAATGGGATCTTTTTTTTAAAAAAGTGGCATGGAGCAGGAGTCGGCCCGTGGGAACAAGCGCCACAAGACACTGAAGCATAGGAATTAAAGCACTTTGTTAAATCCTTAACTTAGGTCTAGCGCCTTTTTAAAAGTATTTGCATGCTGCTTGAATCTTCTAAAACACATACCTCTGCCAGAGCACCTGGGGCTGCGCCGGTGCCTTATACAGATCAGAGCAGGCAGTGTTCAGTCAGTTTTAGGTGTGTAAGTCTGCCCTCGCTGAACACGCAGCGCTGGAGTTTCAGTGAGGCACCTGTGTACCCGGACCTGTCCTCTCTCCTGCCTGTGCTGGGCAATGTGCACCAGTCTTTAAACAGTTCAGTGTAATTCCTGGGGGTCTGTTCCTGCTGTGTTCGAAGGCAGATTGGAAAAGAGAACCCGCAAAAGCCATAATTAGCTACGGAGATGGAACTGAAATGAGAACACTGGTCCTGCCTGCTGCACTGTGCAGTGGGGGGTTGACTCTCTGGGGTCCAGGTGCTTACTGCCTTCTCCAGCGCCCTTTCTTTTTGAAGAGGTGACCCAGGATCCTTCTATGGGCACAGCTGTCGATGAACAGCTCCTTGGAGATACACCCACCTCCGCCTTCTCTTAGGTGATCTGTAGAAAAAGAATCTGTCCATAGTTCTGTCCATAGTTTTACAGCTTATATTTATTTGTATCATCTCTTTTGTCTAGGAATGTAAAGTGATCCTAAAATACAACGTGTAATAAAGTCAATAAGATTTATTGCATCTATCAAAACGTGTGGTTTTCATTGTTACTTTGGGGCAGGGCTCAGTAACTTCATGTTTTCTAAAGCCTCATGTTATTTTTCTTTAATTAAAAAAAGTCTGTCAAAGTAAGTGGAAAAATGTAAATATGAGTAGAACTGCAATGAGTAGTATTGTAAAGTGTGTATGTGTATAAATACGAGTAGAAGGTGCTGATGCCTGGCATGTGGCCTGGTGAAACCCTGCCTGGATCCCAGTCCAGGGTGGGCCCCCGGCCTCGGTGCTTCTTTGCTTGCGACGGCAAGGGGTGGTGCTGATTTAAACCAGTCTTTTTTTGGCGCCGTGCGGAGAAGGAACCTCGGGGCATAACCAAGGAGCATGTCCAGAGAAGGGAAACGAAAGTGAGGAAGGGTCTGTAGCACATGTCCTACGAGGAGCGGCTGGAGGAGCTGGGAGTGTTTACCCTGGAGAACAGGAGGCTCCAGGGTGACTTTATCACTCTCTACAACTCCGTGAAAGGAGGTTGGAGCCAGATGGGGGTCGAGCTCTTCTCCCGACCAGCGACAAGAGGACACAGTGCTAAACTGTGCCAGGGGAGGTTCAGTTTGGACATCAGGAGGAATTTCTTAGCATAAAGGGTCATTAGATATTGGCATGCACTGCCCAGGGAGGTGGTGGAGTCACCGTCCCTGGAGGTGTTTAAGGAAAGACTGGACGTGGCGCTCAGTGCCCTGGTCTGGTGGACATTGTGGTCTTGGGTCATAGGTTGGACTCGCTGATCTCAAAGGTCTTCTCCAGCCGAAATGATTCTGTGATAACCGGGATGCTGGAACACGAATAGCCGCAGCCCTCAGCCGCGGGGGCTCAGCCTCGCACCCTCCGCTCCAGCTCGGTCCCGCAGCCGCCCCCGGCCCGGGCGGTGCCGCTTCCCCGCCGCGGCCATACGGCGGCAGCGGCCTCTCCCGCCATGCCGGCGCGGCGGCCGCCGGGACTTGTAGTCCGCGGGTCGGAGCGGTGCTGCGCTGGGGCCGCACAGGGGGACTACAACTCCCGGCGGTCTTTGCAGTTTGTTTTCCTTCAAACCAGCCCTAGGCCCGCCCCCCCGGCCCCTCCCCTCCGGTCCCTCCGTGTCCCGCCGCGGCCACCGTCGCCGGGCCCCGCCGCCCCGCCC
>VZTI01003342.1:1180705-1226868 GCA_013397865.1 Struthidea cinerea
CCCGCCCGCGCGGGAGGAGGAGGAGGAGGAGGAGGAGGAGGAGGATGAAGGAGATGAAGCAGAGGAGGAAGAAGGAGCGCACGTGGGCCGAGGCCGCCCGCCTGGTGAGGCCGGGGGGGCGTCCAGGGAGGGGGCGCGGGGACTCCACCGTGCCCCAGGGCCTCCCCGCCGCGTCCGGCCCCTCCCCGAGTAACGGGGCCGGCGGCGCCGCCATCGCTTTTGAGGGGGTAAAAGCGGGGGCCGGGTCCGCCTGGAGGGCGCGGGCGATGTTGCCCGTTCCCCGCCCGGTCCCGCGGCGTCCCGCAGTTCCCCCACCGGCCGCTGTGGCCGGGGTCTTCTGCACGGTTGTTTTTCTTCCTCAGCCCGGTGGGAAGGAGCTGCTCCCCGGGGCGGTGCGAGCACGGCCCCCGGCCCTCAGTGGCGAGCTGCCCGCCCGCCGGGGGTCCCGGCGGCCTCCGCCGCCTCCCGCCGGGCGGGGCTGCAGCGGGTCCCGGGATGGGACGCGGGAGGTGCCGTCCCGCAGCGGCTCAGTGCGTGCCGGGCAGGGCTGCGGGAACAGTCCCGCTCATTCTCTTCCTTTCAGGTGATTTAAAGCTCCGTGGGAGGAACCGGAGCCTCCGGAGAGGGCACGGCCGCTGTCAAAAGTTTCTGGTTTAATTACCGAGGGTACGGGTTCCTTCTGTGCGCCGGCAGCGCCCGAGGGCCGGTGGCGTGTGCCGAGCTGCCGGAGCAGCAGCTGGACTGAGCAACCCTGAATCAGCCCGCATTTGGTCAGTTTTGGGTTTAAGAGACATGGCCATGGAGATGTCTTAGTCCTTTTGTCTTAAGGAATCTCCTTGTTGAAGGCTTCAACTTCCAAGCCCAGCTGTGCGCTGGTGGTGTCTCTGGGAATGCCACTGTCCTTGGACCGTTGCAGTGATCATCTCGTTACTTCCCTCTGTGAAGCTGTATCTGTCTTGAACCCCGGTTATGAAGTAGGAAATCTAAAAAGAAAAATAATTTCAGTGTCTTTCAGTGAGCTAGTCAGAGGTTTGATTTAAGGGCTGCATGCCGAGGTGTCTAGGCTGGCTGTTTGGCATTTGGGTGGAAGGAGCTGGTTCTCTCCTGGTGACCCAGTGACATAGGTACAGCAGTGCAGGGATGAAGTAAGGGATGATCCAGTTGCCTGGATGTGAACGGATCCTGCGTTTCCTCCCTGTTGCCGTGTCAGTGGTGTACAACTTGTGAGGATACATGTGTTCCTCCTCTGTAGTCCATGGACTTCTGTAGAAATGGATTTACAGGGCTTGAGTGTGGTTTGTTTCCTTGTTTTGTCTGTTGTGTGTGTTTGTTTTGGTTTTGCCAGCCCAGGTTATGCAGTGAAGCATGTAAACATTCAGAAGAAACAGTGTGGGTGAGTCCAGTGAGGCTCATGTCTCGTACTGAGGATGTTCAGGATAAGTCTTGGTGCTTCTGAGTAAGATTTTTTTGGCTATTGGAGTGTTTTCTTACTGCTTGCCAGGAGGAAACCTAATCAGACAAGCATCTGACTTCCAGCAACTTGCATCATCTTTTGTGTGTGAATGATAATATTTTAGACCCACATGGCTTTGCTTGAAAAACTGGAGAAGGGCATAAGGCAGCCACTGTGGAACTTCACTGCAGGAGCCTGGTGGTCTCATTCTCCATCCTGCATTTCTCCTTGGGATCCAGATTCTGTGAACCAGGTTTGGCACTGCAGGTGGCAGGGATGCTTTCCTGGTCGGTGACCCTGGGGCAGAGGCTGTGCTATGTGACCTTGCACAAAGTCAGCTCATTCAAACATCCTGGGCTCTGACAGGTGAAAAAAATCAATATTTATAGGCTGCACAAAGCAGCACATGAGACTGTGACTCTAAAGCAGTCACCTAATACACCTCATCATCCTCATGTGATGGGGAAGGCATCTCTTCACACAGTTCTTCTCACCTGTCTTTTGGCCAGGACCTCGGGCACAGTGGTGCATGAGATGTCTAAGCCTCAACAGCATCTTAGAGCCATTGATGAACCAGAAATAGAACGATCTCATACTAGATTATCCACTTAGAGAGACCTACAGTTGCGTAGCTGCACTTCCAGCTTGCAGGACTGATTGTAAATCCACTAAAAATAGATCTTTATTTCACACTAGTCTTACACATGCTCCCTGTCAAAATGCTTTTAATTTCCCTCTCTGACGTGTGCTGGTGTATTTTGTATTCCTTTCAACGTTTCTGAGAATCACAGGCAAAAGTGTTCTTCAGTGTTGCTTCTCCTACAGAGCCAAAACTCTGCACGTTCCATAAAATAAACCTTTAAAGATTCATCTGGATGCCCAAAGCCATGGCAAGATCCCACAAGTGCTGTCAGAGCTAGTTGACCAGTAAATTGAGGAAGTGATGTAAACTTCCATAATTAGGGGCACAGGAACCCTCAGCTATCAGTGCTATAAATAGTGGAGGAGGGAAAATTCTGTTTTGGGGGTAAGGAATAGCCAGTGTTGAAGTTGTAGCTCTGGGTGGAAGGCTGATGTGGTGCTGGGAGTGTCAGGTTGGAGAGGGATAGAAGGGGCAGTACTGGAGACGGGTTTGGTGTCTAAAGCTTGCAGGATCTTCTCTCCCCCAGTTCTTCCATTAAGTGCTCTGTACACTTAATACAGCTCTTGATTGGAAATTGTTCCCCTGAGTGTAGATTCTTTTATCTGTATGTAAATGCTCCTTTGTGCTCAGTTTTAGGCCACATACTTTGCTTGCTGTGTCTGTCACTGGAGAGAGGTTTGAATAATTCCCTGATTTTTTGGAACAGACGTGATGTATTTTGCAGATCTCACTGGGCTTGGGGCAATGAGTTTCCCCGTTTCAGCTGTCTGCAGCCTTTGAGTGATGGGGTGACAGCTCAGGAGGGAGGCATGGAGACCTCGTAACCTATGGAGGGAGGAAAAAGTGTGACGGAGCTGTATGGAATTTAATTAGTTTACTCTCTCTGAATATAGCTCATCGCTTGCTTTGATTTTTCTTTACACTCTTCGTGTTTTCATTGGGTTTTAACTGTAGTTAGTTCTTGAATTCCCTTCCCCATGAGGTTCTTACTTCATTCACAGAAGCTTTTGAGCTTCAAGCATCTGCAAAATACCTGTTGGGTGGATATGACATAAGAAATTCCATTTGTAGAATCAAGATTTAGATTGGAAGGACCTTAAAGATCATCTCGTTCCAGCCCCCTGCCACATGCAGGGACAGCTTCCACTAGTCCAGGCTGCTCCAAGCCCCATCCAACCTGGCCTTATCACAACATGCAGTTGAAGTGCAGAACTGCAGTTGGGTTTTCATTGCTTGTGGAGGGTGGAGATGGTTTGCGGTGCAAATGTTGCCCTGCACAGCTTCGGGATGATTTTGCACATGTCCGTTTGGCGTGGCTGCTGCAGTGACTCACTTCTAGATTTTGCTGATGGAAATGGGGCATCTGGGTCCTTCCTCTGGCTTCCCACACGAGTCAGACTGAGAGACAGCACCGTGTTGCTGACTTTAAAGCGTGGGGACAAATGACACCAGGGCTGTGCATCGTGTGGCCACGACGCTGAGGCAATTTAGACCACGGTTATGATCAAAAAGTTCCTGAGTGAATTCCTGTTGCTGCTTTCCATGCCTGTTCCAGGCCATGGCCTGTGCCTGTCTCACCCTCTTTTTGCTCGTGGCCCCAGGTCTGTGGAGCTGGGTGCCTTTGCCTTCCAAGAGCAGCACTGTCTGCTGCCGGGGAAGGCGCAGGAGCTGGCGCATGGTCAGCAGCTGTAGGGTAATCTGCTCCCAAAGAAACTGCGTGGTTTACATCTACTGCAGCTTATTTTTGCTCATTGTTTCCTGTTTATGTGGATAATCTTCTTATCCACAGAAATGTCCGGTCCTCTCTTTGAATCCTTGAGTTCTTGCTTCTAGACATTTTGGCGCAGTAAGTTCCACAGGCTTTAAAAAAAATAAAGTAATAACCTCTTTACTTCTTCGTATATAAGTCACAATTCTATTATTGATATAATATATGAAAGGATGCGTTGTTATTTATTGTGTTGCCTTTTAATATCTGAATTTCTTCATTTTATGTCAAAGGCAAGCACTCTTAAGTCTCTAGGCAGATTTTTTTTTCCAAGTCCTTTACTGTTGTTTTGTCCTTTTCTGAATTCTGTCCTTCTCTGACATGAATCCTGACTCTTAACTTGTGGTTCCCTTCCTGGGATGGAGTGAAGATGAAATGAATGCAGTAATCTGAGGAAGGTACACTATTGGATTGTATGGCTGCACAGTAATACTTTTAGTGACAAAAAGAATACTGGATGCTTTGTGGAGAGGCAGGAGAAGGTTTTACGTTGTTAGAGGTCACTGACCACTGTTCAGTTTGGAAGGTTGATGTGGCAGCAGCTCCATCTAATGTATAGTGAAGTCTGGTAAAGCTTCCACTGGAGTCAAGGCCAAATTCTGCTGCTTTTTCTCCTCCGTGTTTGTATTTCGGTTAATTAGGGAAGAGATGAATGCAAAGCCTTTTGTGGCTTTGATCCATGTTCACCAGGATCTTGAGGCAGCCTGCAATTTTACTGTGTGTCTTTGCAGGTGAAGCAAGTTCGAAGAGGCACATTTTTGGGTCTGGGCTACAGCTGATGCAGGAGTTCTGGGAATGTAGAAGCCAATTCTGTAATTACACTTGGTCTTTCTGTCTTTTCAGGTGCTGGAAAATTACTCAGATGCTCCTATGACCCCGAAACAGATTCTGCAGGTCATAGAGGCTGAAGGTCTAAAGGAAATGAGGTTAGTATTGATGATTTTGTCTAAACCAGTGTGGAGCATGGGGGAGGCAGTGTATGAAGGCTGGTGTTGCTTCATACAGTTCTGCCTCATCCCCAGCCCACTTTGCTTCCCTTTTTCTCTTTTCAGCCTAGTAATTTCAGATGACAGTACAGACATTTATATACAGATTGTGAGGTTTTTTTTTTCTCTGATAATAACTGGAAGATGTTCTTGGATTTTTTGATAATTTACAGAGTCCCTTCATCCATCTATTGTGAAATAAATGCCTCTTGCAGATCAGGCCCCTGCATTGTGCTGTACTTACCACTCACTCGCACAGTTCTCACATAAGTAGCTCCCAGCAGTTTGTGCTATTGTGACCTGAGTTTGAGAACAGTTTAAGTTTTGTCTCTTCTGATGCTTCATTTCTAGAGCAGACATGTTTTAGAAGAGACAGTCTTCTTCATGTCACTGGCTTATGCTCAGATTCTCGAGCACCAGGAGAGCACAGCTCACATCACATGGTTGTGGCTCTTGACATTATAGGGAGGAGATGCCCAAGATGCCCATCTCAGAGTGGGTTTCATGTGGAAAACAACCTGATGCAGAGCCTTGGAAAAGGCAGAAGTGGGAGACTGCTTTCCTTGGTTAAGTTCCTGTGAGCTTCCCTCTGTTTCCATGACAGTAGTAGAAATACAGAGTGTCTTGCAGCTCAAAGAAAGTGGGTAACTGTGATAGTCAAATGCCTCAGTTACTGCTACCTGGCAAAAAAAAAAAAAAAAAGGAAGTTAGACGGCCAGAGACACAAAAAGCTGCTGTCCAGGGATGGACTTCTGGGAAATCCAGATGCAAGGACTGTTTCTAGTCTTGCTTCTCCCTCCCTTTGTTTCTGTGGATGGTTTTTCACTGTGGTGTTTGCATTTCCTGAACCTGTACTTTACCTAACTACGGAAGGTAAACTGGTTTCTTCTGGGGCCTAAATGTTAGCTTGTTTCTGCTCCTTGTTTGTGTGAAGTCAGGAAACAGCTGAGCTGTTTTGAATAGTGAAAATCTGTGACATGTACAGAGGTGTTGGGTGTGGGACCTGCTGTTGTTCGGAGAGGCGTGAGGCTGGTGTGTGCCACTGCATCGGATTTGGAACTGTTGGAACACCCACCTTCCATGGACATACAAGAAGGCTGGGGAGGGACTTTTCACAGGGGCATGTAGTGATGGGACAAGGGACAATGGCCTTAAGGTGAAGGAGGGTAGATTTAGATTGGCTATAAGAAAGAAGTTCTTCCCTGTGAGGGTGGTGAGGTCATGGCACAGGTTGCCCAGAGAAGCTGTGGCTACTCCATCCTTGGAAGTTTCCAAGGCCAGGCTGGATATGGCTTGGTTCAACCTGGTCTGGTGGAAGGTGTCCCTGCCCATGGCAGGGGGTTTGGAATGAGATGGTCTTTAAGGTCCCTTCCAACCCAAACTGTTTCATGATTCTGTGATGCTTGCTGAGATCTTCTCTGGTTTGGATGTGGGCAGTAGGGTCACAGCTCTGAGTAGAATTCAGACAGATTTTAATGAGGACCTTCATAGACCTTTGCTTTAATCACTCTTCTACAACTCCCTCACATATGTCCTGTTACCTAAGCAGGCAGTTGAAGATTTCTGTGCACAGGCTGTCCCCTGCCAAAGATAATAGCAGGGCTCTTCACACACGTAAATTATCCTGTGCTTTCCCAGTTTTTACAAGTGACCTGTCACGTTGTGTAAGTAAAGACCAGACTTCGGAACATGTGTCATGTTAAATCCCACAAAGCTAACTCATTCCTTTAAAGGTCGGTGGTTTCCCTTGGGATATCTGCTTTTCCTTCCCTGGTCATTAATTCTCTGCTTTAAGAAAAGATTGTTTTCTTCAGAGCATGATTGTTCGCAGAATAAAGGCAGCGAGCCTGCCTGGCTGAATGTGCAGCGGGCTTTGCTGGTGCTTGTATAGAAGCTCTTCCTGAAACTCCATTTCCTGAAGGAAATAGCTCAGTGCCTTGAGATGTTTTTCCTTCTGAATCAATCCTGAGGTGGGGCTCCCTGGTTTGGGGGTCACGCTGCTCTGCTGGCAGGGCCGTGTTCCATACACGGGGCATTGATGTTCCCATGAGCCAGCGCCATGCTGAGTTTAGCTCCTGGCAGAGTTTTAACTGCTTGGTTTTTTTCTTGTTTTGGGGAAAATTACTTACTTTGCCTTTTTAAGAGAGCTCTGTGGCTGGTGACTGTGCTTGGAGTGTCTGGTAAACACAGAGGGGAAAGCACTGTCTAACAGGACAGAAGGCTGGAAATTTTGTTCACATGATCTAGAAGTGATACAGGGTAACTTTGCCTGTTGCTGTGGCATGTGAAGAAATGTCCAAAACCCAAACACATACAGGGTGGAAACAGAAATTGTTCTATGTTTTTGATTTCATAATGATTTTCTTTGAAATATTTTATCTCAGTCCAGTTTTCAGTTTCACTTTTACTAAGAATGCAGTCAATAGTGCTGTAATGTGTCTTCCAGACAACTTTCTGACTGTACATGTGGGACTTACTGGAAAACACCATATTACGTGGCACAGCAGTTCCATCAGTGTGAGCGTAGGATGGGGCTTTAACCAGGGAGTTATGTAGGACTTAACAAATGAGAACATCAGAGCCTTTGTATTGAGCTCTGCTCAAGCAGTTTGGTCTGTGACATATCAGGGAGACATTGCAGTAACACGTGTGTGTACAGTTCGTTTACATCTTTCTACTGCTGAATAAATCTGGGGGTTTTGTAAAATCAATCCAGCACTGAGGGTTTCCAGGAGAGAAGGGGAGGAAACAGGTAATAAAAGTTAGAAATGTCTGAAAACAGACGAGGGTATCTTTAAAATTGGCATCACGTTTCCTGTTTGCTGTGATGTGCAAGGCTGATGTAGAGGTCCACATGAAATCAGTGACACTGTTCTGACTGAAGTGCCTGTCCCATAAAGTTAATGGCATCACCTCTGTTCCCCTCATCAGCTAAAGGATGCCCATTTAACCAGAACTTTCAGGCTGTTTTTTTGATAATCCATTTCTTAAGCTATCTCCTTTCTTCCTTTCTCTTTTGCAGTGGCACGTCTCCCCTGGCCTGCCTCAACGCCATGCTCCACTCCAATTCCCGGGGAGGGGATGGGCTCTTTTACAAACTGCCTGGACGCATCAGCCTTTTCACACTCAAGGTAAATGCTGAGCTCTGCTCCCAGCTGAGGGCCTAGGGGTGAGTTCTGCTTCTTGTACAGGACTGAGTGTTACTCTGTCACTGAGCATCACGAGCATTGAGATTATCATGTGAGAGAAGGTCTGGAATTCATTATTTCTGTGGAGCTTGTACCTCTCAGCTATATTTAGCCATCTATGATAAATTCCTTAAAAAAACCCCAGCTATTATTTCTTGAATTGCACAAGCAAGATGAATGCTCTTACTGCAGTACCTGGTGTCCAGCTCAGGTGGCTGCTCATCAGAACAGACCCATGCACTCTCTTGCTGCCAGCCACCAGGGAAAACAGCCAACCAAGGAATTGGTCCAACAGCTTGTAGCAACAAGTAAAATCTTGATAGGAAAATGTATATTCATTCTTCTGGGTGCTTGTTCTGTGTTCCACTACATTCCGTGTTATTTAGCATCAGTATTTTCCTCAGATCTTGAAATCTCTCTGGAATACTTTTTTTGTTTTTATTTTATTGTTCCAGAAATATTAATATTGAAAATGTTTCTGGTCTTGGGCTTTTCTTTTGCATTGTTTTGTACTGTTGGATTCCCTGATAAATATCAACTTGATAGATCTCAGCTGTTTCATTTCCATCATTTGTCTGCTGTTAGAAAATCTTGTTGAATCGACACATTTTCCTGAAAATAGATGGCATTGAAATGGCTTTTATTGTACAAGTAGGAAATACATCTCCTAAGCTTGCTATCTTAGTGTTTGGCCACTCTGATGCTACTTATTCTTTCATAGTGAGATGCTTCTCTTTAATAGCAACTCATTGCTTGCAGAAAGTTGTGACGTATTATGAACCTTTTTATTAAATTCTTTATTATTAACCTGGTATTTTGGGTATGTGTTACTTGTCTAGGAAGGGGCTATGAAGTGCTCTTAGTTTAGGTGACTTCTGTTCCTCTGTGAGCCCAAATATACTTCAAAATACCTTTCTGCATCGAGGATTAAAACAGGGAAAAAAATTTAAGTCTATCCAGTTAACTGTCTGCTCCCATTGGTGTAGGTTTGGGAGGGAGGGCTGTAGCCACCCCAGTTCTGTTTCCCCTCTAGAAAGATGCCTTGCAGTGGTCCCGGAACCTGTCAGTGCCAGAAGGGGAGGAGCTGGAGGACACAGCAGATGCAGAAAGCTGTGGGTCCAACGAAGCCAGCACTGTGAGTGGTGACAATGATGGTAAGTGTCTGGTGATATTAACCTTAAACTCCAGGACCTACTTCTGTGTCTGACTGAGAGCCCATCTCTTTCAGTGTCTCTTGATGAAACTTCTTCTAATGCCTCGTGTTCCACTGAATCTCAGAGCAAGGGACCTGCTACCAGGGAGAGCTACAGAACTGCTTCCCAGGTAGGAAGAAGTGGGACTCATGGGAAGGGTGAAGCCTCTCAAGGGGAGCTTTCATTACTGTTGGAGCGGTATGACAGGGATTGTTTGTGCACAAGTGCCTCAGAGAGAGTTACGAGGCTGTCTCCTTGGGCAAGAAGTGGCAAGTTGGGGAGGGATCATGTATGGGAAGGCAATTTTGAATTCTCTGCTAGTCCTAAATGTAGTGTTGCCTGAAGATTTACCTAGGAGGAGCCAGGTAGCTCTTTAACTGAGGAACATGCTGCTTGGAAGATTATTATACCCTTCCATAATGCCTTCATTCCTTCATTTTGTTTTTGGTTTCTCTCTGGTCTGCAGACAACCAAACAGAAGAAGAAGACAGGTGTGATGCTGCCACGGGTGGTGTTAACCCCACTGAAAGTAAATGGGGCACACATGGAGTCTGCCTCGGGTGAGCATGGCTTTGGGGGGTCCTAATGACCTCACAGATCTCTCTGTCAGTCCCCAGTCATCTGTGTTTGCCTGAGGATTTCTGTAACACCTGCTGAGAATGAGTGCCACTGCAGAGTTGTGTGTATGTTTAACTCACTCAACACAGTTGCTACCTGGGCAATACCCTGTAAGAGCAGATTTGTTAGTAACGGAGAATTCCTGTATGTTAAACCCCTCTCCCAGCTGGGCTTTGACTGTTCTTTGCATATTTTTATGAAGTTGTTTTGCTATTAGGCTTCACAGGAAGGCACGCTGATGGGGAGAGCAGCAGCACATCCAGCAGCAGCAGCAGCTCCTTGGCCCTGTGCAAAACCAGCCTGCGCAGTAGGACAGAGATAAACAGGGATCCTCCACAGCTGCTGAGGGGCATCCGAAAGCCCACGGCTGGTACGTGCTCATGGTTAAAGGCAGAAGGATAATCGGTGATGGTGAAGTCCCCGTGTGTCTGAGAAAAGAGCACCAGGAGGCATTCGATGACCTGGGGTCACAAGCCAGGCTTTCCACCTTGAGTGTTAGTAATACAATTGTTTAAAAGTTTGCCTGGTCTGAAGAGCACCATTGAGAATTGTACCCAAATATGGCAGAACTGTGACCTCCTGTCAGAATTCCAGATGTGTCTGTTAATTACTGTGCTGGAGAGTCATTCTTCACACTTGAATGCTGCAGTCTTACTCATCTCTCTAGCTCCTTTTGCTGTTGTAGTTTGACATAAATTTCAGCCCATAATGCTGAAATACTCCTATACAACAATGTTAATTTTATTTGCCTGTCTTTAAACTCCAGGGCAAATGAAACGGAACAGGGGTGAGGATATTGACTTTGAAACCCCAGGCTCCATCCTTGTCAACACAAACCTGCGAGCGCTGATCAACTCCAGGACCTTTAATGCGCTTCCATCACACTTCCAGCAGCAGCTGCTTTACCTCCTGCCTGAAGTTGATAGACAGGTGTGAGCACTTGAGTGTTTTCCCTTCCCTGATTTATCTCTTCAGTGTGGAACTGCTGGAGCAGATGAGTTCTGTTTGTCCTGGGTCTGTCCTTCTAGGTGGGGGCTGACGGGCTGATGCGCCTCAGCGGCAGCGCTCTGAACAACGAGTTCTTCACCCATGCTGCACAGAGCTGGAGGGAGCGGCTCGCTGACGGTGAGTGGCTTTGCTTTCCTGGGTGCCTGGGAAATAGGTGCTCATTTTATAGGATTTTTGGTTTTGCTTTTACGGTTAACAAGCGGGAACTTGGTCCAGCTTTGTTGCTTATCTAGCTGTGTTGCCCCCAACTTTTTCTTTTTTTTTTTTTTTTTTAAAATTGAATATATGATTTCTTCTGGTGCTATGGGACCTTCAGAATTAAGTGGTGAAGGTGTAAAGTAGTGCCAGACTTATTTTTCCTGAAATGGTGGCCTGTCTGTTAAAACATCATATTTTCTGGAGCCACAGGCAGCACATGGATCCAGAGGCGGGATGGGGAGCAGGGTGTTAACAGCAGGTCTGTCTTTCAAATATGCAGCTGCTGTACTGTTCAAACACTAGAGGTTGCATTTGCAGAATGAGTTTTGTTTGGAACTGAGTTCCAGTCTCTTGCTTCTGTGTAGGTGAATTCACCCACGAGATGCAAGTTCGAATCCGGCAGGAGATGGAAAAGGAAAAGAGAGTGGAGCAATGGAAAGAGAAGTTCTTCGAGGACTACTATGGACAAAAGTGAGAAATTTTACCATGTCTATCCTGTTTGAGCCATGTTTATGCAGGTGGCAGAGTGTGTTTCTGTTTGTGGATACCTGAGCAGATGCACCGTAAACTCCTTGAAAAACACAGGTTGTGGGGTGAATCGTTCCAACTGTTGCTGTGGGAAAATCCTTAGTGGAATTGGCTGGGTTCAGCAGAATTTTGTAGCCCATCTCTTTTGTTTCCAAGAAAAGTTGATAGTGTTTTCCATCTCAAATCTTTGGGGTTTTTTTCTCATTCCATGTGAGAGCAGTGTAGGATGTGTGGGCTCTCCCCTTGCAGGGCGAGTTAATGAGGCTTTGATGACTCTCTGCCCATGTTGGTGTTGTTCAGTAACACTGACACTGGGGTGAGCTTTAGCTTTTAGCTGGCTTTTGTGTTTGCCTTATAGATTGGGCTTGACCCAGGAAGAATCCCAGGCGCAGAATTCGGTGCAGGAGGATGCTGAGAACAGGACAGAGCTGTCTGTTAAAGGAGAAGCGAGGCTGCCGCGCGGGCCGACCACGCGCCAGAGGGACGGGCGCTTCCGGAAACGCTCCCGGGCCGACCTGCGGTGCCGGGCCAGGAGGAGCCTGTACAGACTGCGGGAGCCCGAGCACATGGAGGCTCCCAAAGAGCCTGCTCCCGTGGGGCCAGATCCCTCACTTCATAAAGAGCCAAAGCCTGAGACAGACCTGAAGAAAGATGATCTGAGCAGCCCCTCGGCTGCAGGATTGAAGGCAGAGAGTACCGAGCTGCACCTCTCTCCAGAGACTTCCAAATCAAATAGTAAATCAGAAGATCCATCATTGGCAGCTGCCAGCAGAATTCCCAGTTTGCCCCAGGAGAACTCTGCTCAGGAGTCCAAGGAGCAGAAGAGGAAAAGCTTTGAGGAGGCTGCCTCTGCATCCTTCCCCGAAAAGAAGCCCCGGCTTGAAGATCGTCAGTCCTTTCGTAACACAATTGAAAGTGTTCACCCAGAAAAGCCACAGCCTACTAAAGAGGAGCCCAAAGTCCCACCCATCCGGGTAAGAAAGCGCTTTAGAGCTGCTGTGTGTCAGGGCTGCCGTGCTCAGTAGTATCAAAACGTTATTAAAATGTCAGGTGTTGCCATCTTAAGGGAAGGAGTCGAAGGGTTTCATTGGTAGAGCTGGCGAAGTGCCTCTGACTGCCACAGTTTGCTGTCGTATTTAGACAGGCAAAGAATGGAAAATCATCCCAAGGTCTTTGCACAAGAGCACAGGGTAACCTTGACTTACTCCCTTCATTTGCATTTCTGTCGATACAGAAAACACTGCTTGAAATGAGCTGACTTACTGCAAAAGACCTTGAAGTCGTGTTCTTTATCCTGTGTAGTTTCTCAGTTCCTTTCCTTTCGGACAGAATCTCAGTGTTCCTCCTGACTTTTCCTATTTTGACCAGGATATCCATTTTGGTAGCTTCAGGGCAGTCATCCTGGTGTAGAGGAGACCAGTTTGATCTCTGAAGACATGAATATAAATAACTTATTTCATATTTGCCTGCAGGCTCTGGTAAAACAATATTAGTGTGAACTGAGCTTTACAGATCACAGAGCAGAGGCAGTGGGACCATGCTGCTTCTCTGCCCAAATTAGTTTCTAAGTTGGAATTTTTGTTGAATTTTTGTGCTAAGAATTGTGATGAGCACTTGCCAGTAAAACGCATTTCTCTGGAGACGGTCACTGTTAGAACTTACCGCATTTCCCGTTCTTTCAGATTCAACTTTCACGTATTAAACCACCCTGGGTGGTTAAAGGTCAGCCCACTTACCAGATCTGCCCCCGGATCATCCCCAGCACGGAGCCCTCCGGCCGGGGCCGCCCCGGGGCCCGGACCCTCGCAGACATTAAGGCCCGTGCTCTGCAAGCCCGAGCCCAGCGCGAAGCCGCCACCGCCGCCATCGGAGGAGGGGGCGGCCCCGGCGGGGGGAGAAGCACCGATGAAGGAGGCGGTGGAGGAGAATCCAGCGGCCGCTCCCAGCACAGGAGATCCAAGAGAGCTCATGGAAAACGTGCGTCAGATCTACAGCGAGCACAACTACAGCCGTCTGTTCATCTGAGCAGAGGGAAGGCTGACTCCAAAGGGGCTGCTCAGGAAGCCAACGTGAATTCCTGCCTCTCTTCCAGACAAGATCACTCTTCCTCAAAAAGCGAAAGGAGCGGCGTTCTGGGCTGTGCCGCAGGGTCAGGGGACACTCAGCCTGGTGATGGGTCACCCAGGAGGCTGTTCTGTGGTGCTCTGACTGCGCCATCCTTGGACAATGCAACTCCTGAGAGGCCGGAGGAGAGTCCTGAGCAGCTCCTCTGTGACCCAAGGACCGAACTCCCATCTTGTGCTGCATCGCAGGAGAGCACAAAGCTGGGATGTGTGGTTCCTGTGGTGACCAGTCTGTCATGTTCTGGGATGCAGGGAGCTGGGGTCAGTCCCGCAGGAGACAGGGGTGTGGTGGAACTCGGAGATGTTGGTGCTCCCACCACACAGCTGGATTATCCTTCTGATATAAAGCAAAATTCCTCCAGTTGTTCTTTTCCACCAGAATTGTCATCAGGTGGCACAGAACGCCCTGATCCAGAGAAGGTGTCTGGTTTTAGATGTAACAGCTCCAAAACATTTCTGGAAAAATGTGTTGCTGATAGTAATACCTCCAAAACGGTGACTGCTGGAGTGAAGAAAGTGATCCCTGCGGCGTGTGACACTGCACAGCTGCAGGCAGGGAAGGGCAGCGATGGCAAAGTGAGCAATGAGGAACAAAATGCAGAGGCTCTAGTGCAGCCCTCTGTGCATGGTGACTGTATTTCTCAGAATAGGATAGATGCCTCTGAAAGCCTCCTGCAGCCGAGGCAGAGGTGCCCCAGAACCGAACCAGAAAACACACATCAGCCCCTGGGAGAGGAGCAGGAGTTGAAGAGAAATGGAGATGAAGAAATACAGAGTACACACAGTGAAACAACAGACACTGCTTCCGACTGGGAAGGGGACATGGCTGATGAGAATGTGGAGGTGGAGATGTGTTTCAGAAGTGTCAGCTGTAGGGACGTGGCTGGGAAAGGCTCTTCCTGTCACAGCAGCAGTGAGAAGCGCAATGGGATTAGGTCAAAATTGTCTGTGGAGACAGAGAGTCCAGCCTGTTCTGGGGACTTGGTTGCACCCCCACCTCAGAGATGGGGACCCCAGAAAGCCGAGCGGCCGGCCGGCTCTGCTCGGCCCATGTCCTCCATCGAGACCAACAACCCTTTGGTGATGCAGCTGCTGAACGGGAAGCTTCCACTGGAAGAAGTTCTCCCAGTGTCTCATGTCAACATCAAGCTGGAAATTGCACAGCCAGTGCTGGAGAAGCAGTCAGAAAGCCTCTCCCTGAAACTGGACAGAGGCAGCAGTCACTATTTTGGCAACGAATCTTCTCGAGATGCAGGAATAAAGATGAGTGCCCAAAGCAGCAGCGATGATGTTCACTCACTGAGATCTTCCTTAGATCCCCAGGAAAAAACCTGTGGATCAGGGGCAGCATTGCCTAGAGCAGAGGGTGCAGAGGATCAGGCTGTCCCAGAAAAACATTCCAAAGTTGGCTCGACTTTAAGCTGCCAAGACCAACTGGCAAACGTGGCAAGTGCCTCTCCGAAGCCTGAAGATGTGGACCCTCGGGAAAGAACATTTTCTTCCTGTAGCTTTGAGGAGCAGAAGGAGTTGCCCAAGGTCCACCGGATGCCACAGCACAACCCATTAACGAGTGTCACGGCAAGTAAAAGCCCCGAGAAGCTGAACGCCTCTGCCGAGCCTCGGTTTTTATCTCCAGCTGTAACTTCTCTTGGACCAAACCAGACAGGAGGTACATTGGTCAATAAAAACTATGGTGGGGTTCAAGGCAAAAAGCTCTTTGGTTCTGGTTTTCCTTCCAACCCCAGCGTGAGGCTGCATCACTCGAGGGCTTTGGATCACAGTTCAGCCATGGGAACCTTGTCCCCCAGCAAACAGATTCCCTTGGACAAGGGCTGTGCATTGGGAGAAGGAATCCCAGCTGTTAGGGAGGAATGGACTTCAAAGCAGCACAGCAGCACCCCGGGAGGGATCAGAAATGAGAAGGTGCTGGTGTGTGGCAGCCCAGCCAAGAGTAATGCGGAGAACCGGGGGGGCGCGGCCCAGCAGCCCACGGAACTGGCCGGGCACACGCAGAGAGAGCCACTGGTCATGGACTGGCCCTTCTTTAAGTTTTCAAGGGATCCGGGAAAAGGACAGAGTCACCCTTTGGAGCCTTCATCCATCCCCTCTCAGCTCAATATCAAGCAAGCATTTTATGGGAAGCTTTCAAAGCTGCAGCTTAATTCCACCAGCTTTAATTATTCATCCAACACTCCGGCTTTCCCCCGAGGCCTTGCTGGGAGCGTGGTGCAGCTCACCCACAAAGCGAACTTTGCTGCGAGCCGGAACACGGCCCTGGCTGTGCAGATGTTTGCTGACAGCAGCAGCGTCGACGAGATCTCGTTCCAGTGCTCGTGCAGCCTCAAAGCCATGATCATGTGCAAAGGCTGCGGCGCCTTCTGCCACGACGACTGTATAGGACCCTCTAAGCTCTGTGTATTGTGCCTTGTGGTGAGATAATAAATTATGGCCATGGGACAGGTTGTATATTCAGTGTGTGTATTTTGATAACGACTGATCCTAACGCCTGTACACCAAGTACACAAAGTACTCTCTGTTCATAGTAGAAACGCTGTTACACTTTGTTTTGGTGAGGAGCGTTGAGCTGCCTTCCCACGGAGATCAGCAGTGCAGAGCCCGTTCCTGCTCATGGGGACACCCCGGTCTGGGTGGGCTGTGCCCCACGGGGGCGATCCTGCTGCTTCCTGCTACCATGGAAATTCCAGCTGTGCTCTGGTACCGCGCTGAGGCCGACGCCGGGGGGAGAGGCCGTTCTCTGTGGCAATTCCTGGAACTTCTGTGGAGGAAATCCTTACATCCAAAGGAACTGGAAGATGGTGTTTGCTATTTCAGGGCTGCACAAGGTGAGGCCCTACAGTCTTCCACTCTCCCCTTTTGCCATCTCCATTCCCAGTTTGTGTGGGAAGTGCTGCTGTGCAGCGAGTGTAAGCAGAGAGCTGCCCTGCAGGGATGGTCCCATGTGGTCTTTGGATGCTACAACAGGATTTGGTGCCCAGGGACGTGCTCTCCAGGGTTGTGGAGCCGTGTAAAGCCCACAGTGTGCCACATGGAGCCCACGTGGAGGATGCAAGAAGAGGAAAAAAATTCGGGGCAAGTGCCAAGCAAATGCCTTCTGCTGGCCTGCAGGAAGCTGTGTGGCCGGGGAACTGTTCCTGGCTGAACTGGCCCAGCGGCTGTGCCTGCCTCCGTTGGCCAACTTCCACAAACTGCTGTGGAACACTGGAGGTTCCCTGGAGCTCAGTGATAGGGGCAGTGAGCTCTGCACTGCAGCTCTGTGGTGAGGACCTGAAACCCCACAGCAGCTGAGCACCTGCGAGCATCGAGCTGTGCATCTGTGTGACCATCACCTAACATTTAAAGCAGTGTTCTTTCCTTTTTTTTTTCCTTTTTTTTATACTTTCGTTCTTGGATGTATAAAGTGAATTATTTGGCTCCTGTAAGTATCCTCTCTGCATCTGTTTGATCATATATTTATATGTTGTACACAGTACTGGCCAACTCTGTAAATGGATGTAATGTACATAGAGCATAAAGGGGTCTTCTTTTTTTTTCCTTGGATTTCCAGGCTCTACAGCAGTATTGCATTAAAGTGGTGTTAGTTATTGTCAGAGCCACTGTATTCTGTCTTGCCTGACGTGAGGCTCACCACACTGGGGTCTGGGTTCCGACAGCCTTCCCGTGCCTGTGGTGCCCGGGTGGACTGTGCTGTGCAGGCTCAAGGATGTCGAGGTGGGATTTTCTGAGCCGAGCTCACTCCCCAGTTGCTCATTTAAGCTCTTGCCAGTTGTTGCTGCACCTGGGCTCCCAGGGCATGGCTGTACCTGCACTGCAGGGAGGTGAACGAACATCCGTGTGCATCCAGAGAGGGAGAGCAAAACTGCAGTTCTCTTCCTCTTTGGAGCAATTCCTAATCAAGAGTTAATTGCTTCAGTGAGGGGGAGAAGCTGCTGGTTTATTCAAGCGGACAGTAGCAAGAATTTTAGGGGGTTTATTTTCATTTTGTTTCTTCTCGTCCCTTTTCCAGCTCCATCCTACCTCCCTTCACCATGCACTTTTTTTCAGCCGTGCAAGTTCCTCTTGCAGCCACAATCATGAGGGGTGCAACAAGTTCAGTCCCTGAGATGGTTTTATCCTCAATGCATCCACCAGCCTCATCCCATCCATGGGAATGAGAGAGCCCGGTGCAGCAGCACCCCGACCTGGGCAGGGCTGCGGTGCCGGTGGGGGCGAGCGGAGGTGTGGAACCTGCTTACCAAAGATGGGGAGCGGAGCCGGGGGCTGGCTCTGCCTCCTGGGGGGCCACTGCAGTGTTCAGCTCGGACTGGTCTGGGGGGCAGAGCCCTCGGGGGGGCCTGCTCGTGTCTGTCCCTTGTGCTATTGGAAAAATAAACACTGTAAAATCTGCTTGTGTGGTTTCAGTCTTTTTTCTGAACAACTCCTCCCTTCTAAGGCAATGTGGCTTTTCCTTTCCTCTCTTTTAACTGCAGCAGTTCCAGAGCTCTGCTCAGGTCACCCAGGGGAGGGGCTGTGTTGCTGCTTGGCTTTGTTAAATCTGGTTTTATGCACTTGGAGAGCACTGAAGATGGTGCAGGTCCTGCAGAGGTGCCGAGTGGCTCTTGGGGAAGGGACACCCTGGAGGCTCTGAGAGCCACAGGGGGTTGTGGGACACTGCAGGGGCCCCCCATGGTCACAGGGGATCCCTGCCCTGCTGGGGTGATGCCTGTGGGCAGCAGCACTGAGACTCTTCCCAGCGTCAGAGCAGGTCCTGCTGTTACTGCCCTCGTTGGATAAATGGATCTAAAAATGTTTCTCAAGAGCATAAATGTGATACCAATTACAGTTTATTGAAGGTACTTGAAAACTCACTTTATGGCCGAGTCCTTTTTCTTTTCTAGGCAGTAAGGAAATAATATGAATTACGATGTTATGCGTCTGGGTTCTCACTGCGTGGAAGTTCTGAAGGGTGAGCAGGGATCTCCTGCCTGGGGCTGTGGGAGTGACACAGCCCCCGACTTCCTGGCATTCCACAGCGCTGCCATTGCAGAACAGCAGCGGTGGCCTCGTATGGGGAGCCAGGGCTGGAGCAGCGGACGGTCCGGCACCAGGTTTTTGGGGAGAAAAAACGCTTTTGTGGTTTTTGGTGGTTCATTGATGTTCTGACTCTGGCAGGCTGTCTGCACACAGTGTAGTTAAAAATACCTGGATAATCTAAATAAGCTAAATAAGGGGAATGCAAAAAATGAGTAGAGTTGTTACTTAGCCAAGCTTTAAAATGCAGTAATTAATCCTTCCCTGTTTTATTGGGATGTGGGGTGATCGCAGCAGGATTAGCTACCTCTGGAACAGGGGAGCTTGGGACTTTCAAGAGTAAAACCCATTAACATCAGAATTTCACAAAGAGCAAGTACACTTTTTTTCTTTTTTTTTTTTCTCTCTGTGATGTTTGTGTGCCAAGTAACAGATTTTCTCTATCCCAGCCCAGCTGCTGTTTGGCTCTGGCTCTGCCATGCTCGGCAGGGCCATCTGCAGGCATGGGGACCTCCTGAGTCAGTCCGGCCATGGGGCTGTGGAAGCCTCAGCAGGTGATGCCAACTGGTTTGCAGCTGGTGTGGCCCATCCCTGCTTCTCCCCGCGGCTTGCAGCCCTCTCCCTTGCTCCCTTGGAAATCTGGAACCAAAGCTCAGCCGCAGACCCGACGGTGTCAGGGACACAGGGCCACCCCAGAGCTGTGCTGCCGGACATGAACGAATTCTGTGGATGCTCCATTCGGGATGTGCTGTCCCAGGTGATCGTTTACAAGCACGAACACTCAGGTGGGTCCTCCTGGCCTCGGTCCCGGCTGCAGCCGCAGCAAATCCCGGGAAGGGACAGCCCACCCGCCTGCCCGGCCGGCACCCCCACACCCCTGGGCAGCTGCGTTTCCAGGGGAGCTGCAAACCCGCTGGACCCTCGGGGTCTCCTGACGGTCAAACCAGGAGATGGTATCTATACAGCGCTTGAAGAGGAACATTTATGGATGCAAAGGTTTATTATACTTAAGTGAATAAAGCTGATAACGAAAAATCAGTATTTTCCATGAGGGAGAACTTTGCACAAACTTCAATGAAAACTTTTTTTTTCTTTTTTCTTTTTTTTTTTCTCACAAAAACCAGACACTTCACAAAATTAATTTTGTCAAAATATAAGTTAAGCATAAAACTGGCGCCTTGCCCCCTTTGTGAGTGCTGCCACTCTCTCTCTGGTACCCACGCTGTCTGTTACGGAATGGAAAGCACAGCTTATGTCAACAGGACTGAGAGATGGTTTGTTTTGGTTTTTTTTACTTCCTTTTAACACCTAAATTTAGATCCCGCTCTGGTGACTGATGGCACCGACCTCTCGCACAGGGGCTGGGGCGAGGGGCAGTGCTGTGGCCAGCAGCACCCAGCGGGGCTCGACAGTGGAGGAGAAAGCCCTTTTTGTTATACAGTGTTTATTAAGTAGATTCAGTCTTATATATGATATACAGATTCAAAAGAAAAAAAAAAGGATTCCACATACTTATGAAATCAGTGCATTTAGCAAGTAATACCATGGAGATAACAGCTCGATTAACAGCTCATTGGTCTTTGTTAAGTGAGGGGACAGGGAGTTGGCCTGTGCTAATCATTCCACAAACAGAACAGAATTAAGTTGCATCACATATATAATAGACACACATTCTAAGAATTAAAATATTAAGCCACATTTACTGGAAAAATCCACAGTATATAACACAAATAACTCTTATCAAGCTCGTTGAGGAGGAAGTGCTCATCTGCTTAAGAGCCACATGAAGTTGCATAGGTGCCTATCTGCAAAAATATCATTTCCAAAGGAATCAATTGATTAAGCAATAAAGTGTCACCTCAGAAGCTGGATTAAGTGCCATACGCTTTCTATCTGAGCCCTCGGGAAAGCACCAGCTTCCCAAAGAGCCTCTTCTGCCTCCTTGGGAGCCTCTCGCAGGACCGCGCTCCCACCCTCCATCCCAAGCCAGCGGCCGGCTTGGGCGAGCTCACCCCCTTCCCTAAAGTATTCCCAATTCTGCTCAGGAGTGTTTTCCCCCTGCTCCCTCCACTGCTCCCCTACATCAGTTGGACCCTACGGGCAGCGCCGCCCTCCCGCCCGTGCGGGAGCAGGAGGAGGAGGAGGATGGGGAGGCAGCAGCACTGCCCAGATCTGGTGCTTCAGAGCTCCGGATCAGCTCCCGATTGGAATTGCAGCCGATCCGTGCAACTACCGGGGAAAAAAAATACAACAGCTTGTGCAAAACCCAAAATTGCTTAAAGGGTGTCTGGGTTTGGTGGGGTGTCCCTCGGGGCGGGCGCGTGTCGGTGGGTGGGTGAGGCTGTGGCTGGGTTAAGCAGATGAACTGGGTGAGGGGCAGCTTCCTCTTCAACAGCAGGTCTGGCAGAACACACGGGGTCGGGAGTTCTGTACATGTAAACAGTACACTTTCACTGAGTCCAAAATTAGGAGCAAAAATACAAAGGTTCACATTGGTCTTAGGTAGATACAGGCGAAGAACTGAGCTGTGCAGCTCTGAAACAACCGAACAAAAGTTTCTAAAGCACCACTAAATTATATAAAAATCAGACCATGGACGGATTGTAGTTGGTGTCTGGTGAAATACTATGCTACCTTGTAAAAAGTTTTACAAAAAATTACAAATCAAAAGTATATTAACCCTCTGAGTTCAAAGCAGCATTTTTTTTTCATGAACTGGTACTAAATCCGATGGCCGCTCCGGGAGGGAAGTGGCCCTTGGGATCAGGGAGGTACAAGTTACGTCTGCTCACAACCCCGGGAACGCTCTCCCATAGAGAAACAGCGTCATGGGAACCGCACATCCAGGGCAGGATGGGTGTGTTGAAATAAAATTAAATTAAAAAAAAAACAAACTCTTTTTTCGACCAGTGATCAGCTTTTCTTAACCAAACCCAAGACCATCCAGACCATTTGCTAACCCAGCATTCTCCTTCCACCTCTCAGATATCTGGAAAGCCGGTGTATTCTGCTCCTGCTTGTTCCTTCTTGCTGAGAACCCGGACTAGCAATTCCTGACCCCGTCCTGCCCAGTGAGAGCGCAGGAATGTGGCTGTGAACAGTCCTGGAGCACAGGCAGCCACGGTGGAGCACGGAGCAGCTGCAGAGCGTGGAGATGTCTGTGGAGCTCAAGCCAAAGGAACCAGAACGCTGTGGCTCACAAAAAAAAAGAAAAAGAAGGAAAAAAAAAAAAGATCCCTGACAGAAATTCGGAGTCAATCCCGTTTGTTTCATAACTTGTCCCAGATGTGGCTGTCACCAGGGCTTTGGGAATCTGAGTCTGTACCATTCAGCTGCAGGTTACGAACATCAGGTGCTGGGACAGGGAGGTGTTGGGCACCCTCCTTCACAACGCGGCCTCGGTGTCCTCTACAGCAGTTTGACCACGTGTGAGAGCTCCTGAACTTCCACATGTGCCGAGACAGGTTCAGAGGTGATCGGGAATGACTTGGATAAATAAAACTTAACCCAACTGTGGCTGTTGGCGGTCTGTCCATGTGCCCCCGGGTTACCTCTGTTTCAGTACAAACTGATGGCAAACTTATGGCTAAAGGTTCCTCTGCCTCTGCCGAGGAGAGAGGCACCGGCATAGGTGGGAGACCACGGAGAGGGAGAATCCCGGGACAGCGATTGTCTCTGCCTCTCCTGCCTGAACGGTAAGACTTTCACAAATGGCTGCGGTTACAGGTTTTGTCAAAGGTTTGTTACTTCATGGTATTCACACAAAAATAAATATTTACATAAATTCCAAGTATGGGAGGATGCGGTGGACAAACCAAGCAGGCTTGTGAAGTTCTGGGGAAAACGTTAAGTCTGAGCCCTGGCTGGGGGCTGGCATCCCCGGGGCCCCCTCCCCGTGCTCCGCTGCTGCGGGCAGGAGGGGATGGGTGTGGCCACGATGCTCCCGGTTCCAGCACCGGCTCAGGTCTAAGAGCCACCACCTCGTCTCTGCACTGACCCCTCAGCTGCACCCCGCGGCCAGGGGCTGGGTCCCTTTTCTCCAAATGCTACGGAAAGCTTGAGGTTTGGGGAAAACAGTCAATGCAATGGTTGATCCCTTCTGCTGTAGGGCCAGAAGCTTTTTCTGTTCTAAGACCAGAGTAGTTTTGCTTCTCTTTCCAGTGTGTGGAGCATCATGGGGTACAGAGGGTACAGAGGAACTGCCCGGACCAGCGGCTGCTCAAGCCTGTGCCACCAGTGCTGGCCCCCGGAGCAGCAGCCCCCGGCCGCTGTCTCCGAGTGGCCAAAAAATAAGATAAAAGCTGGCTCCAAACCGAGAAAGTTTCTACCTACAAAACAGCTTTACACTTATCGGATTTCTATCTCACGGTGTGGACGTCAGCCAAGTGGGGGGGCTGCGGGGGGCGGGGAGCAGTGGGACCCTCGCCGGTCTCTGCACAGCTCCAGAGCACGTTGCATTGCTGGGCTGGGCTCAGCACCCCTGGCCGGAGCGAGGTCCCTGGGTTAGCAGCACTGGCAGTAGGTATTGCACTGAGCAAAACGAAGTGCATTGTTGGGGGGGGGGGGGAAAGAGGGCAGAATGGTCATCGGACTACGGTTCTTCCACACTTTGGGAACTGTGGGCTTGTTCCAGGACTGTGAGCAGGGAGGGGGAAGGATCCTGGGCCCCGGAGAGGACTTTGTCAGTTCTGCTGCTCAATGCTGCCCGTCTCTCCCGCAGAAACGGGCGGTCACCACTCCAGCTCACCTTCGGGGAGAGCCCTGGGGCTGCCCTGCCTCACACCCCCCGCGGGGCCCGGGCGGTTCCTCTCCCGGTGCTACCCCGGGGCTGGCTGCGGACGGAGCGGAGCGCACGGCCGGGCGCAGCAGGACCCCAGCCAGAGGTTCCAGCCTCCTCGGCACGATCCCCATGTCTGCAACACTCACCGTCCCCCAGGACCAGCGCGGCCAGCCCTGGAAGAAGCCCACAATGGAGTGTGAGGTAGAGTACGGATGGTGACCGCAAGACAGTGTTTCTCAGGTATCTCCTTCCTTTCCTCCTTCCTCCTCTTATCTGCAATGACTTTAATGAGTGCGAGATGTCCTTCCAGCCGGAGGTCTGCTGAGCTTGCCGAGTCTCTGCGGGAGGTTCAGACCCCACTGCTGCTACGGGACCCCTTAGAACAAAGGCCTAAGCAGGATGCTTGCGCTGCTGTTCAGCTCCCACCTACGCTCACTGGAGGCTGAGCAGCCTCGATGTCAAGGGCTGGATGGCAAACTTGCTCCCTGTGGGACAAGGGTTCACCAGAGAAACAGGCAGAGCTGCCTGGAAATTAGTAGTGTAGTGATATGGAATGTGTTATTTCACAGGAATAAATTCCTTCTGATCAGACAGACAAAAAACTGGCAATCTGTACAAACTCAAAAGAATCCATTTTCAGAAAAATAAATTACTAAGGGGAGAGGAGGGTCCATTTCTCAATAAATATGTGATTCAGCTCACCTAAGACTTGGAAATTATCCGGGGATAGGAATCTAACATTTGGGTCCACAAAGGTTATTCTAAATACATCTGCAGCCCCAAACCTCCCCAGGCTCCCTTCTGCCCTTCAAAGTCCCACATCCTTCCAAGCTGCAGGGCTGGCTTCTGGTCAGCCGGAGGCACTGGTGTTGGTACGGTTCCAAAACGTGTCCTTGTGCCTGAAGTCCCAGGTGCTTGGAGTGTAAAAGAAAACAGGTCTTTTGGATCCCACCTTCTAAAACTACATGTGCCCACCGCGTGGCGGGAGGACGATGGTGGTCCTGAGCAGGACACCGCCGGGAGCCTCTTTCTAGCAGGTATAAATTGTCTTCTCGACCGAGGAGCGATGCAGACACGGGGAGTCAGTTCTGCTGTAAAATGAGGTTTTCCAGTTCGTCTGCAGAGCGGAGCAGGAATGCCGCCGACTCCCGGTACCCGGCGATGAGCTGCCGCACGGCGCTGATCTCCGTGGGGCTGAGCTGGGCCGCCTGCATGCCCCGGCTGGTGCTGTTGGAGGGGGCTGTGCTGGAGGCCCCACCTTTCATGCTGAGATCGGTCGGACCTGCCAAGGGAAAGTGAGAGGGAAGCTCAGGCATGGCAACCTTTGCCATGCTCATCCTGTTGTGATTCCAGACCTCTGCACCACTGGGAAGGTCCCCACAGCGCCCAGATAAGGTGAGGACCTCCTGCTCCCAGACATCAGAGCAGCTGCTCAGTGCCTTTGCAACAGGAACACAGGTCCAGAGGAGCCCACAGAGATGCTCCAAAGGCTGGAGCACCTCTGCTGGGAGGACAGGCTGAGGGAATTGGGGTTGTTCAGCCTGGAGAAGAGAAGGCTCTGGGGAGACTTGAGAGCCCCTTCCAGTGCCTAAAGGCGCTCCAAGAGAACTGGAGAGGGACTTTGGACTAGGGCATGGAGTGACAGAACAAGGGCAACGGCTTCAACCTCACAGAGGGCAGGCTTAGATTGGATACTGGGATGAAATTCTTCCCTGTGAGGGTGGTGAGGCCCTGGCACAGGGTGCCCAGAGAAGCTGTGGCTGCCCCATCCCTGGCAGTGTTCAAGGCCAGGTTGGACAGGGCTTGGAGCAATCTGCTCTAGTGGAAAGTGTCCCTGCCTGTGGCAGGGGGTTGGAATGAACTCAACTTTACAGTTCCTTCCAACCCAAACAATTCTGCGATTCTATAAAGAGGTCTCAGAGCCAACATGACAGAAATCCCATCCTGCAGCCTGGCCCACAGCTCTGTGAAGAGAGGGTCTGCTGGGAGCTAAGCCAGCTCCTGAGGGCACCTGCCCCATCAAAATCACCTTCCAGGTTCTGGTTTTCCCTTTGCATATGGGGAGTAACATCCCACATGGGCTGTGCTTCCCCAGTTTATATTGATGAGTGACCCCAGCAGGTAAAGGCAGGGGAAAAACCAGACCTAGCTTCATGCTGGACTAAGTAAGAGAAGCAAAACAAAGAGCAAGAACCACACAATCAACTGGAAATGAGGAGAGAAGAGCCAAGAGATGTACTAGAGATGTGACAGCAGTCAGGGAGAGGAAGCTGGCGAGGCTGCAGCCTGGAGGGAAGGAGAGAAGACACTGAACTAATCCCCGGGCTGTGATCTGAAGTGTTGCAGGCGGATGGAGCAGTTGGTGATGCTTTGGGATGGCTGAGCTCCTGCTGGGTGGCCTGATGCAGCCGTGGGACACCAGGGACACTGAGCAAGGACCGGGTGCTGTGGCTGTTTGCAAACCGGGACGGGAGAGTTCAGCTGCTCCCAAGGTGGGTGCCATTGGTGATGGTGGCAGGGAGGGGAGCTCATCACCCCGGGAGGAATGGAAAGCATCCAAGGAAAGCAATGCTGGAGCTGCGGGAGGAGCAGCACCAGCAGAAGTGTTCCATGCCAGGATAACCAGAGCTTCAAAGCGGGGGAGGAGGAGGAAAAGGAGGAGGAGGAGAAGGAGGAGGCTCTCATGCGAAAGCAATTTCACTGGACAGAAAAGGCAGCAGAAAACTGAGCCTGAGCCTGTTTCCTGGCTCACCAAGGGAGAAGGAGCTGGGAGCAGGGATGTGGGCTTGAGCAAGAATTGCCTGAGGTGGGGGATGGAGGGTGAAGACACTTCTGGGCAGCAAAGCTCTGCAGGCCTCTGCTCAGAGGGAGGAGAAGATGCAGCTCCTTGCAGAGTGCTCTTCCCTCCAAAGGACTGGGCACGAGCTTGGGAAAAAGAGAACTGCGAAACAGAGGTTTAAAAATCCCCTAGAAAGAAAGAAGGCGAGGTGCTGCTGGGTCCTATGCACCCGGGGCCTGATTGCTCCTCCTGGGGCTGCTCAGGGACCCTCCTGCACGTTCACTGTCTCACATGGGGGGGCCAAAGGAGGGTGCCTGGCAGTGGGGGGCCGGGTGCCTGTGCTGCTCTGGGGAGGAACCATTGCTGTGAGGATTAGGTCTCAGCAGCTGGAGGCCGGGACGGGATCTTTATTCAGGGTTAAGAAGCATTAGGAAGGGATGATAAGAGTTAATCCCAGACAGGCATCTCTCAGGCCTCCGGAAATCACATCCTTCCAAATCCTGGCTCCCGTCGGGGTGGGCTGGGGCTGGAGCCCAGAGAGGGCACCAGGACAGGCCATGGCAACCAGGGGATTGTGGAAGGACTGGACAAGGACTGGCAAGGGATCTACCCCCTCCTGCCACCGCTGCTGCAGGACAGAGCCAGAGGGAACACTTGGTCTCACCCCATACCTCTCACCCCAGGGGTGGGCGAGTCACCAGGTACCTTGGAGCCTTCTTCCTGTGTGCCCTGCTCAGGCCCAGGATACTCTGCTCTGTTCACTTGCTCCTAACCTCAAGCTGTGCCCATGCTCGCTTTCTGCCTTTCCCTCCTGCAGCATCAGTCCTGTTTTCTCAAGTGCTCCCAGGCAGTCCCCAGCCCCTCAGAGCCCTCCTGAGCTGTGGAAGGAGCTGGCTGTGCCCCCCACCCTGTCCCCATCCCTGAGAGCGGAACGGCTCATACCAGCAGGAGATCAGGGCAGCGATAGGAACCCGCCCCTGTTAATAATTAACAGAGAATCTGGTACAGATTCTCCTGGTTTTTTTAAGTGACACTCCTTCCCTCCACCAGTACCACCCAAACCGTCCTTCCGAAGTGCAGTTCAACAATTAACCATCTGCTGATGACGTGAGCAGAGCCACCAGACAGAAGGGACAAGAGGGAATTTTGGAGCAGCTCTGTGCAGTGGTGGGAGAGATGCTGTCATGACTGGGCTCCGTGGGAGCTGCGGGAGCAGCCCCTGCCTCTCCTCCAGCAACCAGCTGAGCCCCACAGCGGGGGATGCCAGGAGCCCCTGGGGCACTGCCCGGGCATGGCAGGGTGGGCTCCCCGCGCCCCTGGCACAGCCACTTACCGTTACTGTGGTTGCCCGTCTGGAGGGAGGCGGGGGGCTGCAGGCTGCCCCCCAGGGACCCGTAGCCACGGTAGCTGTAGTTCAGGCTTCCATTGATGTAGACTGGGTCTTGGGAGTAAGATGAAGCTGGCAGTGAGTAGGAAGAGTGGGTGATGGCTGTGGAGTCTCTGGAGTGCTGCTTGTCTAGAGCGATCGGTTCGTCCTGCACAGGGGAAACACAGACTTACTCCAGCGAGGAGCCTGGCTCTCCTCTGCGGCCAGCAGGATGGACAGTACAGGGATGCCTGGTGTCCTGTGGCTGCAGTGTGGCCAGTCCAAACCAGCATTCCCATCCCCAGTGGCCTGAGTTTCAGGACACACCACGGGGTTCCGTTCTGCAGCCCCTCAGACTTTTAGAAGGACTTTTGACCCCACCATAGGACACTGCCAGTTCTGTCCCTCACCCACCTGCAACTGCCAGCACCGTACCTGGGAGGTCTGGTAGATCTCCAGCCGCATCCTCTTGGCTGCTTTCCGCGTTTCGCTCTCGCAGGCGGCGGCCAGGATGTTCTCCGCCATGGCCGAGGTCAGGTGAGGCGGCGTGGGCCTGGTCTGCAGGGACACAAGCAGAGAGGATGCTCAGGGATGTGCCGGCCTGGGCACTGAGACGAGGGGCAGGGCACTGGGACAGCCACTCACCATCTCCATCCCGTTCTTCTTCATGCGGCGGCAGGACTTGAGGTAGGTGCGGATGCGCTTGCGCGCCCGCTCCTGGAACTCGGGGAACTGCCGGCTGCAGGACTCGATGATGGCCTGGATCTTCTCCTTGGGCTGCTTGGAGATGGGAACCATCCGGTCCAGGTTCTCGTCCACAAAAAGGCGCACGAACATCTGCAAAGGAGAAGGCAGGTAGTGGGAACCCCGACACGGAAGGCAGGCAGGCTCACCCTCCCCATGGAGCTCTCCTTACATTGAAGGCCTTTAGCCTCTCCGGGTCCATCCCCTCCGAGTCATTAATCTTATCATTGTCTTCATGGTCATCGTGGTCATCATCGTCTTCGTCGGCCGTGGGGGCCCTGCCGACAGTCAGGTCCTCGGGGCAGCCGCTCACCTCTGTCTTGATGGAGTCGTAGCTGCCAGAGCTGTATGGGGGGGACTGAGGGGAGACAGGGGTTACCACCAGCAGCTCTCACCTCATGCACCTGCCCTTTCTCCTTCTCTCACCGCATCTGTCCCCTCTCCCGAAGGCCCCCCTGCAACCCAGGGAGATGAACCCACGGCCAGGCTCCCCTGCCTGTCACCTCCTGCCTGCTTTGGGCAGGGGGGAACATGGTGGCCTCAGTGAACCTGTGATAGCCTGATGGCCCAATGGCAGCTCTGGCTGGTGGGGCCACGGCTCTGCCTGATCCTGTGGGAAACATTGCCTGACACAGCAGAAATGGGCTCCTCCTCACATGGTGGCTGTGGCACAGCTGGTTAGTGGTGAGGTGAGCCCACTGCAGCGCCCAGCTCTGGGGCAGCTGGGGTGTGGGGGGGTGTCCCTGGTTCTCCCAGACCATCCTGGGCCGTACCTCTGCCGTGGTCTTCACCGCGTACTTGACCCTGCTGCGCAGCCCGTCGGCACTGCAGCTGTCAGACTGGTAGGAAGGGGTGACGTGGGCAGGCGTGAGCTTGTCGCACAGGTTGATGGGCTGGTCGTCGGCGGAGGCGGTGAAGTCCATGGGGGCTGCGGTGCCATTGCCGTTCATTTCGGGGAAGGCGCTGTCGCCCTGCGTGCTGCTGGAGGTGGAGGGGTTCAGGGTGGAGGAGCCATTCCCGCTGCAGCTCTCTGACGAGGAGTCATCTGCAAAGAAGGATGTGTGGTCACCCCCTTGGCACCCTACGACCACCTCCCTGAAGCTGCTCTGGGCTCACTTGGTGGCTGACTTGCCACTGGGAGCCGGGCTGGCACTGCTGTGCTCTGGGCCCTGGGATGCAGCAGATGGAAGTACAGATGCTGGTGTCCATGCCTGCAAGGCCATCGTCACAGGGATCCACTCCCTCATCCCTCAAAGCCCGCCAGGTGCTGCCGTGCCCCACGCCCGAGCCACCCATCTCTCTGCAGGTGACAGTCCCCGCGCTTCCGCCCTCAGCCATGGTGCCTGGGCTTGAATAAGAACTTTGGAATTTGGTCCTTTTCGGTTTCTGTTTGCATTGCAGGGAGGAGAAAGGGGCACTGCCTCTCCCTGCCAGGTCCCCTGCCGTCCCTCCTGGCCCAGTTTGGGGCTGGGTGCGGTGGGAAGCAACGAGTTCCAGCACTGCTGGTTCAGGGACACGCAGCTCCGCAGAGTGCTGGGCCATGGGGATGACACACGAGGATAGGCTCACTTGGGTGGGAAAACCCTGAATCCATGGTGCCTGGAAGCAGCATTAGGAGCTCTGCTCACAGCTGGCACACCACCCAGCAAGGGCCTCCTTGGCACGCTGCTGCAGGGAGGGAACAGGCTGCATGATGTCCTTCCTGTCTCACTCAAAACCCAAGTGACCTACACCCTACATGGACACTGCTGTTCCCGGTTCCCACACACCACAGAGCCATCCCTACAGCATATGCATGGCCCTTCACCACCACACAAACAGGTCAGGGCCCTGGCAGCGGCGGTGCCACGCACACCCAGTGCACAGATCTTGGCTGCATTCACACCCCAGGCCCTGGCACCATCCCCCTGCCTGTGCCTGCTCCCACCATGGCGGCTCCCAAGGAACAGCCCAGCAGCGGCACTGCCTGCACCCACCCTGCCTGCACCTGGCCAGGGAGCCCAGCCCTGGGGCCAGACACGACATTTCAAACTGCTCAGCCTGTTCCCTTCCCTCCCCCTCGCCGCAGTAAATCCTTTATTTCATTAGGTGCCTCCGCGAGAGGGAAAGGGCGAAGCACGTGGGAGCCGCTTCCTGCGCCAGCGTGCGCCGGGCGGTGAACAAAGAAGCTGTCGGCAGCGACGAGCAGATGGCTGTCCCCGCGCCCGGCCCGGCCACCGCGGGACAATGGGCCGGGGCTGTGGGGCGGCCGCAGCCCCGCGCCAATGGCTCCTGGCACATGGGCGCCAGGTCCAAAGGTGTGCAGGCGCAGGGCGGTGGGATGGTGCTGCCATCCACCCTCCTCCTCCTCCTCCTCCCCCTGCCAGCACCTGCGGGAAAGTTTCCTGCGAGGCTGGGCGAGTGCTGCGGTGACCCTGCTGTGGCCCAGGACTTTGTATCCCTTAAAATAAACACACTTGAGGACACTTGGGCATCCGAGCTGACTGTGGGGCCGGCTGGGGCTGCCGCTGTGTGTCCCCAGCCGCCCCGCCACGGGCACCAGCGCTCTCCGCCCAGCCTCGCGCCTGCGCCAAGGCGGCTCCTGGCCCCATGAGCCCCTAAATTAAAAGGTCCCCATTGGAGCTCCCTGCTCAGCAGAGCTCCCTCCCCCTCCTTTCCCTTGCGCTGATCCACTTATTCGTCTGAGTGATGACCAGAGCTGACCTAATCCCCGGGGTGGTGTTTATGTGCCGGGTGCTCCAGGCTGGTGGCAGGCATCACCCGCCCCACCACAGGGCTGGGTCCTGGCAAAAGCCCTTGGTCCCAGCTCTGTGTGCCAGGGAGTGCGGGGCTCCAGAAGGGCTCAGCAGCCAGCACTTATCCAGAGGCACCCTCCGAGCCACCTCCCCAAAAAGAGCTCCGGTCTCCTGTCCCAGTGTTGCAATGGTGGGGCTGCAGTGGGCGGCTGCATCCCAGACCATGTCCACAGGCTTCTGCTGCACCTGGAGAGGCAGGATGTTGGGGGACTGCCACCTCCTGCTCCCACACCCCTCCTGGCCCAGGGCACTGGTCTGGTGCTGAGCCCCCCAGGGTTCTGCTGTCCCTCGGCACGGGTGCAGGAGCAATGCTGGCTGGGCTGTGGCCCCAGCAGGAGCAGGCAGGTGGCCGGGGGCACACAGGCCTCCCTGCCCAGGATGGCGGCTGTCCCTCCCCCAGCACTGTTCTCTGCGCCAGGGGAGATGGGGCTCCCAGAGGGAGGCTCCAGTCTCATCCAGCGATGCCTCTCGGAAGGATTAAGGAGAATTATTCCCGTGCACAGAGGCACGAGCTGTAGGCCAGGCCCTGCCATCGGCCCGGGCACAGCCACAGCAACAGCGCAGGGCCAATCGGTGCCGTGGCCAGGATGATGGTGGGGACCTCCTCCCTCAGCTCCTCGGCAGCCCCCGGCATGGCTGCCTGAACCAGCAGGGCTGGGGGCCCACCATGGCACAAAACCCCTGCCAGGCAAGGGCACCAAGAGAGGCGTCACCTGGGAGAAGAATGTGCAGGTGCCCTGAGCATCCCCAACCTGTCCCGCACATCCCCAAACCTGCCCTGGGCATCCCCAACCTCCTCTCAGCACCCTGGCAGGGATGAAAGCATTCCCAACCTGCTATGAGCATCCCAAATCTATCCCAGACACCCCCAATCTGCCTTAAGTACCCCCACTCTACCCTGGGCATCCCACTCTGCCCTTGCCCATCCACCTCCACCCTCCTCACAGCCCCCAAGTCTGGTCCCCCATTCCTGTAGGCAGTGACAGTCCTGCACTGGCTGCTGACACGGGACAGGATCCTGGGGGAGACACCTGGACTGCCCCAATTTCTCCATGTCTCAGGTTTTCTTTTGTGTCACACGAAACACACGCAGCAGCAGCTGCACGTCAGGTTTCCACCCGATGCTGCTGCATTTACGAACCCTGGGTTTGCTACAGGCGAAAGATATTGCAAACAAAGAGGAAGATGTCTCTAGGAACCTGCCAGGTGGGATAAGAAAATGAAATGGGAATCTAGTATCAGTGGCCAGCACCTACTAAAAGAACAATTTAGTTTATACAAGGATGGATGTATGTAAATAATGAGGTTTTTAAACCCATGAGCTACAGATATTTTCTTATTTCTGTATTTTTACACGTTATGCTCTCCCAGAAGCTCCGCACACAAAGTGGTGGGTTAATCTCAGTATTGTGAGCAGAGAAATGGCCACAAATTCAAATTCCTTGAGTCCAAGTGGGAATGGCCTCAGCCAGCTTGAAAACACTCAGGAGGGAGCTGCAGTCTCCTTGTTGGGATGGATGAGACAGGGACGGGGATGGGGACGGGGATGGGGATGGGGTGGGGTGGGGCTGCTCCCCAGGCAGCTTCACTAGGGTATCTCCAGCCCACAGCCATTCCTGAAAGGAGCTGGGGCACCCCACAGCAAAGTGGGACCTGGGGGAGAGGGAGCAGGAGCGCTCCCACCTTGGGTGCTAGGACCAGATTTAGGCTCCTGTGCTGCTGTGGCAGCTGTGTCAGGACTCTGAGCAGTGGTGGGGCTGTGTTGACCACGCTCATTTCGGCAAAACCCACCAAGCTCTGGAGCTTGCAGAGGTTTTCCGCATCTCCCAGCAGTGCCCAAAGCACATGTCAGGAGCAGGGCTCCAGCAGCAGCAGGCGAGCAAGGCCAGGCTGTGCAGCCATGAATATATTCATTATCAACCAGCACGAGCCTGGTGAGCTCCCTGCTCGCGGCTGGAGCTTGGCTGCACGAGGAGCCCCTCTAATGAGGATAATTGGGAGCCCCCCTGCTCCACCCCCGTGCCCTAATTGAAGCAGATGGAACTGCAAAAACAATGTCACTTCTAACCGGTTTGATCTTTCGGTTGGAAAACGGGACTATCTCGTTCTCCTGTTTAATCCCCTCGAGCTGGGGCTCCAGTGGGCTGGATGGAGGTGGAGCAGATCCTGGCACTGTGCGGGAGAGACTGGTGAGGCTGGAGAGCCCAACAGAGGCAGCTGGCCCCGAGGTCCATGGAGTGCTGCCCTCTTCGTCCCCTCTGCAGAGGCCAGACCATGACAAGACACGTGGTGAGGCTGGCGAGGCGGCGGTGGGGGACCAGCCTTGTGCCTCTGCTGCAGCCCCGGCATCTCCCCGGCATCTCCCCGGCATCAGCCCAGGAGAGCAAGAAGCAAAATGGCTTCTTGGGCCACGGTGCTGGGGGAGGAGGGGATCAGTCACTTATTAAATGAATTAATCAGGGCTCAGCGTTTTCATTTTGAAGAGGCTGCTGGATTATCCTTGATTTCTGTGGCACTGGATTTGAGGAGATCAGGAGGGGAAGGGGCGATTTCCAACACCTGCTCCCCGGGAGATTTTACGGCGGGGAAGTGGTTGGATTTAACGTCTCCGCCGGCGCAGGCCACCGCACCACTCTCCAGAGCAGAGTTAAAGATGAATGGGGCAAATTGTTCCTCCTCCTGTCACATCTCCAGAGCGGAGACAAAACCTCTTTTGACTCAGGAAACAATGAGCTTATGTAAGAGCCAGCGGCCCACGGAAACCTTGCCGCAGCCCCGCACCATGCAGTGGGCCAGGGTCCACCCGGCTCTGCCCACACCCTGCTGCCATGGGACCCCTGGCCGGCCTTGGCACAGCCCTCCCTCAGCTGCTGCCCACCTGCCTGGGCAGTTGTGGGTGTCACAGCCATGCTGGGTCCCACCAGTGACCCTTGGTGCCCCACAGACCATCATGGATCCACCAGCCATGGCCCTGCCTGCTTTGCCTCCATGGGTTATGGCAGTAGTTCTGCCACACCTGAGTCTCCCTGTAGCTCCTGGGTGGGTCCGTCCCATTTCCAGCCTGCCGTGGCACCGGAAAAGCATGGAGCTGCACACCCAGCCTGGGAGTGGCCGTCAGGAGGGCACAGAGCATCCCACCGCCGCCCGCCTGGAACAACAGCCAGGAAGATGAAAAGTGCCATAAATTATTCACTCACAAAAGAGACGAGAAGGGGGAAGAAGGGGAGGAGGAAAGCCTGCGAGGAAGGGATACTTAATACAAATTAGAGAGACCGAGTGGGAATGGGGGCCCCGGGGGGGGGCCACTGCTGGGTGTTAGTGCCACACTCACTAGGGGTAAGGGAGCAGCACCGCAGGGCTCCCACACCCATGACTGGGTGGTGAGCGGCAGGAGAGGCCCTTGCCCTACACCGCTCAGGCAGTCAGAGCACGGAGCCCATTTTCTCCAGGTCCTGCCCAGCGTTTGCCTCCAAGATGCATAAGAAAGAAAAAAGCAACGTGGCTGAGGGCCGCAGTGCACTGGGGCTGGCCAGGTTCCAGTTAAGACGCTCTATTTCCTGTCTTCCTTTGCTAACGCAAACCTCGTTATGTCCCAGACAAAGTGTCCACCCTCCACACTCCCTCCCTGGGTCCCTGCCTCTACCAGAGCCCTTGACGAGCCACACATCTGGCACGGCCGGACACAATGCGCATCTGCAGGGAGAGCTTGGCTGGACAAGGCAGCGCTGTGCGGCCGCCTCCCTGTCCCTTGCCATGAAAGGTGCCCCCCAGTGCCGTCTCCCCCTGGCTCCACTGCCCAGCCTGAGGGAGCAGCTCCCTCCAGCACCGGGATCTCACCGCGCCGGCCCCGTGCTGGACATTTTCCCATGCATCAAAGCTCGTCAGCTCCTGCTGGACAGAGCAGCCTTGTCACAAACACTCCCTGTCCCGCGGTTTTCCCTTCTCCCAGCCGCTGTCCCTTCCCTCCCACTGCTGCTCCTCCAGCCACCTTGCAGCTCAAGTAATGTTTGAGCCAGGAGCTGGCCCTTGCTCATGCTGAGGAAGGAGGTGGCACAGACCAAGCCTCTCCTTGTGCCACTGCTGCTGGCAGCCACCCGGATCCTGCCGCAGGGAGGGGACATGCCGTGGCCCCATGCTGCCTGGGCACTGCCTCTCCCCACGCCAAACAAACGGGTTTGGTGGGTTTGGGCCAGATTCATGCTGAGCTGGTGCCTGCAGCACAGACCTACCACCAGAGAGACCCTGCTGTGCACCCCGAATCCTTTGGGGACTGTCCCTGAGCACTGTGGGGCTCACCCTGCTGTCCCCACTCACCCATTTGGTTGGGGGTACTCAATTTGGGGAGGAAGGGAGGGGCACAGGCGGTGCTGGCTGTCCATAGCCTGGTGATCCTCTCTGCTCCAGATCAAGGAATAGACCCCCAAAACTCTGCTCCACGCACTAGCAGGGCGAACTGACTGACTTGGCAGTGCCTGCACCAGCCGTGAGAGAGCTGGAGCCGAGCTCAGTGTACCAGGCTGGGAAAGCCACAGCCTCACAGCGTCCCTGCTGCACTCCCCAGCCTGGCGGCAGGGAAGGACAACCTTCAAAGGACACCGCAAGGAGGGTGTTTATCACAGGCCAGGGCCTTTGCTCGGGAGGAGCAGGTGTGCCCCTGGAAGAGGTGACAGGAATGGAGCCACCAGCCCAGACCGCTCAGGCGAGGCAGGGACACGTTTGTTGACTCCTGTTGTGGTGCCAGCATGGTGTGGGGACACCCTGGAGAAAGGAAATATCATCCCTAAGGAAAATAAGGTTGCGTCCAGCTATAGTAAGGCCTGGCTGCTGGTCCTAGTCTTGTTTAGAGCTCAGGCTTTAGGGGGCCAAAATTCAACACTGGTGCAAGAAGCCCCGAGAACAGTGAGGATTTTGCAGCCTGGGCGAAGCAAGTGCCTCGGGACTCACAGGCCACCTCCTGCACTAGCCAGCCATCAGACAGCTGCCCATGGTCTGCTGGGCTCCCCCTGTGGCTTACAAAGGGTGTTTGTGTTCACCTGGAGCAGGGCTGGGCTGGCTTAGGAAAGCCCTGGGAGCTGTGTGACACCCAGTGCTGCAGCGGTGACCCTGTGAGGGCACAGCGAGATGGGCACCATTGCCCCCCGGTCGGGTGCCAGCTGTCAGAGGTGCAGCTGTGGACTGGGACATCACTTGGGGACAGAGCCTGGCTTTTGGTCAGCACTTGGCAAGAGGCTGCTCCTCCCCAGAAAGCTCTGCTAGGCTGGCAGTCCAGGGGAGCTGGTGATGTGCAGCACATCGTGGGCATCTCATCAAGTGCCAGCAGTGTGACCCAGAGCTGTGGGACACATGCCATACCAGCAGAGAGACTGCTGTGCTGGGGACAGGCAGCTCTGTGCCATCCCTGACATCCCAGGACAAGGTGTCCGGAGGAGTGACATGCCTTACAAGCCCCTGGGACAGAATCTGGAAATAAAGCTTGCCCTCATGTCCTTGAGGTCCCTCCTTGTAGCACTCCTGAGGAACGTCCCCAACACCCAGAAGCCTCCCCAGCCAGCTGCCTCAAGGGATGCCCCCAAGAAGCGTGTGCCTTCACAGTTAAGTAGGTTAAGAAAGTCCTTTCTCCAAGGTCTGGATTAGCCACTGCTGCTCTGGGCAGAACAGACTCAGCAGGGACACTGCCAGTCAAGCGAGGACGGCACGTGGGGATCTCAGCAGAAGGGGATCAGTCCAACGTGGTGCCACGAAGCCACCCCATGTCCCCCACACAGGGTAAGCACACCATATACCCAGGAGTTTTCCTTGCTCTTCAAAGGAGGCTGGGGAGCAGCAAGCCCTGCCTGTGGGCTGAGCGCTGCTCCTGGGCAGTGGAGCAGGATGTACAGCCGGGGACAAGGCAAGGTAGATCCTATTAGTGGGCAAGACAGAGGCTCTTGTATATGAGTTCAAGCACTTTGCCATGTCACACACTGAGGTTTGGGGTCTGACTCCTGCTTTGCTTTCAAGGGCACTGCACTTGCCAGCAAGTCACAGCAGGCCTGGGGTGGGATACCCCACTCAACCCCACACACCAGACCAAACTGGGAGGTTTGTAGTGCAGTGCTCGCCTGTGGAAGCGGACAGGCTCTCAAGATGGACAGAGTCCAGCTCAACCTGCCACAGCAACACAGCGCCAGGGCCCGGGACCTGCGCTCAGCTGGGACTGGGCACGGGATGCCTTCAGGAATAGAGATGGGCACAGACAGCGGGACAGTGCAGCATTCAGGGTCCCTTTGCTCCCAACGTGTGCTGGCTCCCACAGATGTGTCCCTCCAGGATGTCCGGCACAATAGCTCCGCTTCAGCACCAGAGTTTGTGTTGATGTTGCTGTCGCTTTGGGCAGCCGGCGGCTTCCTGTGGGCACGTACGCTGTGAGCAACATCCGACTGGGAAGGGATGTTGCCGGGAGCTTCACGTTTTCCGTGCTGGGGCCCGCAGGATGAGTAACAAAGGAAAATGGAAGGAGCGAGTGTGTGCGCGTCCAGTGTCGCTGCTCAGGGCTGGCTGGTGTGTCCTACGTCCCACCGTGGGCCCACCGACCCAGCAGCAACCCCGGCTCTCCTGGCAGTGACTGCTCTGTCCATGACCCACCGAAGTCTTTAGGTCTATTTTGCTTTCCCTATAGTTCCAGGGCTGACACTGGTTGTTGCACGGCTGTACTGGCCCAAGGCTTCTGGGCATCCAGGACAAAGAAAGTGTTGGCTTTTGTCCCAGCTGCTTTTTAGGCCTCTGAAGACTTAGCAGGTACCTGTTTATCAAAGCATGGGATGAGAATTCCCTGCTCTCCCGCCTCTCTGGATTTCAAACCACTCTGCTCTATGCCACAGGAGAACACTTGCCACTCCCAGGCCTTGAAAAGACCTGGAGCTGGTGCTTTGGTCCTTTAAACAAGACTTTTTAAACAAGCGTGTCAGACGATACTGCTCTCCTACTAGGCAACTCTTCATTAAAACTTTATACTTTAGCAAGCCTTTCACTGAAGACACACTCCAAGCATCACACCCGTCAAACAGCAGCAGGCGGGACCAATTTAGTAACTCAAAAGGTTTTCCTGAAGGCGGGGAGTATCCAGTCCTGAACAAGCTCCCAACTGAAGGACGCGGCGTGCAACCAGATCCCTCTGCAGCGCCAGGATGCCCGGAGTTGAGCCCAGCCTGGCTGCAGGGGATGTGTGGGGCTCACTGCAGCACTGGCTAGAGCTCTGCAGGACTCCTGCAGGGCACAGGGGACAACTGAGCACAGGAGATGTGGACAAACTTCCAGCTTGGGAGTACTTGGGCTGCCCCAGTGCAGGCACACTGTGCCAGCAGCTTGGCCGGCTGGGCTCCAAGGAGGCCCCACACCTCATGTGGGCTGGTTACTCACATTTTTTGCACAGCCTTACCAAACTCCTGTGAACCTGGAAAATACATTTGTTTCCAAGAAAAAAAGAGCTTTCATAGATCAAGAGAAGAGGAAACTGAAGAGTGGTCGACACTTTGATTGTGCACATTCCCTTCCCCGCAGCAGTAATCTGCTTTTCCCTTCACAACGTGCTCCTCTGCTCCATGCTCCTCTCCTTTAACCACTCACTGCCTTCCTGGCTTGCTCCACTGTCCTTCTTCCCTTCCTGCTCTCGTGTGTGCTCCATTCCTGGGTGGGAGCATTGGTTTGGCACAGGGACTGACATGAGGCAGCATTAGTCTGTATTTGGAGCTCTGATAGAGATCACGGACATTCACCACAGGCACAAAATCTCAGTCCATGAAATGCTTCTGAAGTGTGACAGCCTGGTGAAAATCGCCAATTCCTGGCTTTTTCTGTATGGGTCTCATTTGTCACCCTGGGCTTGGTTTGCTTATTTTTTTGACACCATCACTTCTGATCCACCAAAGTCTACCCAGTTCAGCCGATGCTGATGCCAGGGACACTTTCATTCCTATGAGACTATTTCTGCTTTATTTCTTATCACTGAACCTTACAAAGGAAATTAAAGGAGCCAAGAAGAACCCCAAAGAGGACACCTGCTTCTGAAGGAAAACCACAGGGCATGAAAAATTGGAAGCAATTCCTAAGAGAGCGCAGAGAGAGAGAGGATTTAGATTTAGTGAGAACATCTTGATTTGCCTAAATACGTGAGTCCCTTATTAAATTACTGTCCTGTTGAATAATACTGTTCAGCGAAGGGATCAAAACTGTGTCATTCTAGATTGTAAATGAGACTTGGGAATTCAGTGGTGAGGGATAAGTCACAAGCCTGAAATGTCCCAATGGGAGAATGGCAAAGTTCAGGGGGTACAAAGAGACCCAGTCAGGCTGCAGGGATGAGAGGCTGGGCTTGCTGGGGTGGAGGCTGCAGTCTAGTCCTAAAGAGCCAAAAGCTTCTATGGGAGCAACTGTGTCACCACCAAAACACTCTTCCTCCTGCTGAGACACAGCCCCCCTGGGGCCCTGGGCAAGCAGAAGTGCCCGTGCTCATCCCACCACTGGGACGCGGTGCCACGCAGGCAGGTTTCACATCCTCCCCAAGGCTGCCTGGCTCCGGGGCTGGGGCTGGCTAGGGAAAACCAGCAGTTTCCCAAAACTGCACATCTGCAATGGAAACTGAAGTGCCACAAGTCACTGGGACTGAAGAGAGCAGTGTCCCTGTTGCCCTTGCTGTCTCTACCACTCCTGCCACTGGCCACACCACCAGCTAAAAGCCACCCCAGGGAGATGTGCCAGCACAAAAGCCTTTTCTTTCCTTGGGGGTGGTTTTCCAGTCCCCTTTCTTAAAGCAGGACCAACCCAGCCTAAGTTGTTCCTCAAATTCCTCTGCTCCTTCCTGCACTGCCAGCAGCAGCCAGGCTGGGACAATGAGGGATTCAACCTCTTGAGCAAAAGCCGGTAACAGTCCAACCACCAAATGCTCCCAAGCATCACGGCGACGAACTCTGACCTGAACTCGTACTTCTACCACTTATTTACTTGCTCTTTTATTTTAAACTTGCATGTTTCACAGACGCAACACACCACCTCTCTCCACAAAACTCTTCCTCCCACCCAGCCCATGTGTGCTGCTTTCAGCCCTTCCAACCGCCAGCCCCCAAGGGAGGAGACACCCACGTTCACCCCGCACAACATTGCTGTGGCTGCTGCAGATTATCCACAATTTCTTGCCTGCGGGATGCAAGACCTGTCAGAGGTGCAGCTTTCCAAGCACAGAAAGCTGTGACTGTGCTGCAAAGCCTTGGCATTCTCCCCGTGTTCAGAACTAACAGTGCTCTCCCCATCACCTGGGACGAGGACTTGGGGAACTAAGTCCCCCCGCTTAGAAGGGGATTTAGTGACCTCTTTCTAGAGGAGCTGAGAGACAGCTCCAGCCACAAGGACCATCAGCTCCGAGCTGGACAGGGCCCCAGCTGAGCAGGAACCCAGAGGCTAAATGGGAAGGACTGTAAGCCAGTGCTGAGCTGATATGAAATCCATCCCACAGGTGGGACACCTGATCAGAAAGGACTGGTTAATGTTTAATAAGTCACAAAAACATCCTGTGGCAGAGGCGTGGGGCTCTTCCCGCCCGCCGGGGCACTCACCGTCCTCGTGGCCGTGCAGGTTCTGCGGGCTGCGCATGCTCTCGTCCTGGCTGGGGCTCAGGCTGGAGTTCAGGTGCTGGTCAGCTGAGATCCATGTGGAGTCGTTCATATCAAAGTCCTCGCTGCTCACCGACGTCTCATCCTGGAGGCAAGCAGGAAAGGGTTAACTTGTGGAGCTATTTCCTTTCCTCCTTTCTCTGGCTTTAACATCTCCTCACCACACTCCTTCCTAAAAACAATTTCGTGGGCAGCTCCTGTCCCCCGCCCTGAGAAGCCTTGCTGGCCCCTTGGGCTTCCCAAGGCCACAGCGAGCAGCCCTTCCCTGTGCAGGGCGAGGTGGCTGCCCCAGTGGGGACCAGGGCTCTGCTTCCTGCCTGAAGACTTGCCTGAGCAATGGCACTGTCTCTAATTGAGGACAATTAGAAAGAGCTCACATCCTGTAGGAGCGGATGGCTGAGCCCTGGAGTTTACCCTTTAATCTCCATCCACCCCAGCGCGCTCCTGGCGAGGCAGCGGCGTGGGGGAGCTGAGGACAGGCGAGAAACGGCTCCATACAACAACTTGGACTTTTCTGAGATCAAATCATCTGCTACACGAGGAATCACCAGAGGACTGGCAGCAGCAGGAGCAGCTTCTGGGGCATATCTGGACGCAGGCATGAATCCCCAAAGATCTGCACTGCCTGATGCTACAGAGGAGGCTCCTCCAGACCTCTCCAGAGGGATATTGCCTCTGTACCCTGATCAAAAATAACAGCACACACCTTGGGAAGGGCCTAGGGGAGTCAGGTCCCCAGTGAGGCAAGGACACCCCAGCTCAGGCCAGGGACCCCAGCCAGCTGCCTGCTCCCCGACGATGGCATAGATGACATTCCTCTCTCCCACTTCTGCAGCTGAAAGGACATTTTCTCTCTCCCTCTCTCCCTTCTCACTAACCTTTACAGTACTTTGAGACACAGCCCTTGGATCTCTTCCAGCGCCGGAAAGGTCAGCCACAGGATTTCAAAACCATCATCATAAAGGCAGCACTGAGATCCTGAATGAGAGGAGGGGCTGCGGGACCTCCCCAGGCTGAACTCTCCCAACGCAAAGCTTGGGAGGAAGCAGATACGTGTTACCGTATGGACACGGTCCTGCTGGTGATCCCTTTATCTGCCTTCCTCTCCCTGCTCCCCTCCCAAAGCCAGGGGCACCGACAGCCTTGGGGTGCAGGGGAACACCGAAAATGTTTCCAGAACTGCTTTCAACTCCGCTTTCCTTTGATTGAAACATTTCAAAGGCTTGTAAACCTCTCTGCTCTTATTTTTTTTCCCTCCCCCTGGTCCTGAGATAAAATACAATCCCCGCTCCCTTTCCGTGTAAGCAGTAATTGGCAGCACCCCTCCAACCTACGCCTGCGCCTCATAAAAACGGCCCTGTCTGGCTGCCGCTGGCTGATAGTTTTTATTGTGAACAAACAAATGTCTTTAAAGACAGGTTTGTGTTTTTCCTCCCAGCTCTTCGTCCCTGCAGGCACATCTGCTGGCTCAGGGCTCGCGCCGCCCCCAGCCCGCTCCCTCCATGTGCCTCCCGGGGAGTTTCCTGGAATTTACGGCTTGTGAAACCCTGCACGCACCAAGGGACGGACTGATGGACAGACGGACAGGGCTCAGCAGCCCCATGCGTGCCCCCCACGGGGATACCCCGACCCCAGACCTGCCAGGTGTCCCTGTGCAGCCCCCCTGTGCCCAGGTGGAGCTGCGCAGGAGGGCAGAAGGTAGGAACAGGCGCAGCATCCCTGGCTTAACACAGCTCCGCTGCCACACCAGCCACAAAGCAACCCTGCCTCTCCAGAAACTCCATCTTGTACATACAGAAACAGAACTGCAAAGGTCTCCCTGTTGCAAACTATAAATAGTCTCTTTATTGTAAGCATTTGCAGGGAGGCAGCCACCCTAATATCTGGCCTTCTTCACAAGGCTTACTCAAGATTACTGTCAGGCTTAAGAGACAAATGCAAATGCCAAGGTCCTTGCTGCCCACAGTCTCTCACCTGTCCGGTGAGGAGGAGGAGCCCTGGGAGCAACCCACGATGTTTGCAGGTTATTCAGGCTCAGCTGCAGAGGACATCCAGCCTCAGCACCCAAACCACAACCCGGGAGGCATCGCGTTCTCCGTGCACTCACGCATGGGGGAGAAGCAGTGACACGAAGGATGCCTCGCATGCACATGCGATGTAAAGTGCTTTATAAATGTGTACAATTCTCTCGAGGCGCAATAACATTCGCCTATTATTAGAAATACTCTGGCTATCAAACCAGAAACTGATAAGCTATAAATGACTCAAGTTAAACAAGGGTGTCACACATTCACCAGTCCAGGATTCAGCCACCAGCAGAAAGTCACCCCCTGTTTTCCAGCCAGAGCTTTCTGCTTTCCAGCACTAATACCCTTGGCCAAAATGCCAACAGAATAAACTTCCTGGCATCTCACAGCTCCCACTGCACAGCCCACCCCAAGGGAATGCAAAGCCAAACATGCAGGTGGCAGCAGGAGAACTCTTCCTGGCAGTGGGAACAGGGGAGAGAGCATCCCCTGCCTGCTGGGTCTGGGCGGCCACCCGGCTCTGCCCACACCACAGTGCCCCAGGAACTCCTTACATCTTTGTGCCTCTTTACTAAAGAAAGAGAAAAGCCCCAGCCTCAAGTGTGGCTCTGGCCATCCCCATCGCTCCAGCTCTGGCATCCTGCACAGCCCTTGGCTGCATTCCTCACTGCTTGTTGGGACACCAGAGGCCACCAGCAAACTCCCGCCTCAGGACACTCCTCGGAGACCAAAGCCTGAGCATTGTGACCTTCAAGTGCTGCCCGTGAACTGCTGGCACTGCCTCCTCATACCAGGGACAATCCCAGGGACTGGAGGCCCCAGCAGCAGCATCCAGAGCACCAGCTGCCCAGCCACAGCCCAGGAGCAGAAGGACAGCAGCACAGCACAAATCCAGCCTCAAAGCATGGGACACAAGAAAAGGATCAAAATTTGTGGCCGGGTGGGAGCTCTGGATCTCCCTGGACGGCAGTAACCTGGCTGAAGGCTGAGCCTTGCAGTGGGCTCCCCGTCCAGCCAAACAAGGAAGCATTTCTCAACAGCAGCAACAGCCACGACTCGGAGCAATACGGTAAATCTAATCTACCCTTCCACCCTCTTTTGGCTTGCAAGTCAGGCAGCTCATTCTTTTTCCTCTCTGGGTTCTCAGGAGAATTCTCTCTGCTAATTTCTTCTTTCCTGTAAACAAACTTCAAATGAAACTTTCATTAGAAAACAGAATGCAATCCATTACCAGTGCCTGTCTCAGGACCTGCTGCCTTTTCCCCAGTTCCACACCACTCGTGGCACAGATGGAAGTGCCAGTGGCACCCCAAGCAGCCAGCCCAGAGCCAAACCCTGAACCCAGCACTGCTGCTGCCGCCCTCCTCCTTCCTGCCTTTCCCAGCTCTCCGGAGAGATCTCCTCACCCCGCAGTAAAGTCCCATCGCTTTGTTTCCACTGTTCAAGGGACTGAGCGATCAAGGGTCAGGCAGCAGAGCTCCTCTCTGCAAGGGGAAGTCGGATCCTGCTGCTGCACTCACAGGGCACACCCAAACATCGGAGCAGGGCTCCCGGCACCGCTCAGGGTTTGGAAAACAAAATCCTTGCTTCTGTCTTTATCTACAACATTCACAGCTGCTCTACAGACATTTACAGCCAATATTTTCTACCCAGCAGAGGCAGACACTCACATGTGCAGGGCTCACACTCCACATTTCTGTCCCACTTTCCATTCACGATCTTCAAGCACTGCCTGCAAGCATCCACTGAGCTTCCCAACTTCGCTCCGAGTTAGAAAACTGCTCCTCCTATTATAGAGCTGGAAACCCCGGGTACTGACAGCCACCCTGGCTGGTCCAAGAACACAGCGAGTCTCTGGCAGATCCAGGAACCCAATCAAGCCCTCCGGACTGCAAGGCTGTAATTGCTAGACAATCTCTCTTCACCAAAGCTCTTCTTCCTGGAGAACAATCTCCCACAGCACGGGCTGGAGCAGGGCGGGGGGGAGCTACTCTTATAACCTCGTAAATATATGCAAGACTATCGGTAACCTGCTTATTTTACAGCCAGGCTCAGTTTCTCGGGGACTGCCTTGCAATCTCTCTCCAGTCATTTACATGCTGTGCCTCACGTTTAATATTCCAAGCTCCGAGTCTCAGGACGGTTTATTTTCTCTCTTTAAGTCCTTTTATTTTAAAACATGTCCTTTCACGCCACAGCCTACTATCCCGATGGGATTTCCTTCCGCGGAGCAGGAGCCGAGGCTGTGCGCCGTGCAACCTCCCCAGCACACAGCCACGCTCAGCTTCCCACCAGAACCAGCCGTGTTTTTAGAATCAACAAAAGGCAACGCGTGACTGCCAGCCCCCAGAGCCGCTCCACTGCCACGCCGGTGCCGTGCACGACCTGCCCGGCACAGGCAGCCTCCAGACCTGCCAAACCTGGCCAGGGCACAGCACCTCGCGCCGTGACCCACGGCAGCGGCGCGCAGGGACGAGCTCTCGGGAAGGCAGTCTCATCTCCGTCTCAGCCACTGTTTAAACCCAGCCCTCTGAGCATGCCAAGAAGGTATTGAACCAGATTTGACCCTAACTTAACCAGTTCAGCACAGAGAAAGGCTTACTAATGGAAGATAAAACACTCCGGGTCAAAGATTGGTACTGCGGCCACAAATACTGTGGTGGTCATCGCTTCAAAGACTCGAGAAGCCTCACAGCACACGGGTGTACGCGGGCTGTGGCGGCGGTGAGCTGTGACTGCGCTGCCTACTCGTGTGTACAATTCCCACACCAAAGAGAACATCCCCGGCGCTCTTTGTCAGGTCACTTACGTTCTTATTTACCGCGATTTCTGCTGATTTCTACGGGACCCGGCAAAACCCGAGTAATTTGTTAGTTCCCGAAAATGGGCAAAACAGTTAATTTAAACGGCAAACGGCAAATGGAAGAGGAAGGGAAGCTCATCCCCTTCTCCCCCTCCCCCTTCTCTAAGAGCTCTTCTTCTGGGAACCCCCCGAGCATTCCCACAGCCCCGAGGCGCGGGGAGCTGCCAGGGCGGGGGGCGGCCCCGCAGCCCCTTCCCGGAGCCGCTGCCCCGGTCCTGCTGTTCAGCGGGGAGGTGCTGAACGCGGGGCAGGGGGGACCGGGCTGCACGACTCCCACCACCACCCTGGAGCCCCGCACCTGCCTCCCCCGCACCTGAACTTGCTCGCAGGCGTTTGCTTTTCCATGCGAGGTGGGGACGGTGCCTGATACCGCGCGGTGTGAAAGGGCACTTTGCTCTTCCCCCAGCACCGGGAAGCGAGTGTCGGGGGGG
>VZTI01003342.1:1228050-1249492 GCA_013397865.1 Struthidea cinerea
CGCGAGAATGCGCGGCCGGGGCACGGTACGGATCGGTTCGGATCGGCCGGGAGGGCCGCTTCCCGCCCGGACATCCTCCGCTCCGCACGGCCCAGGGGGCTGCAGCCGATCCGGGGACCCTCCGCTCAGCACAGCACCGGGGGCTGCCGCCCGTCACGGCCCGGCCCGGGGACCCTCTGCCCTCCCGGCTCGGTACGGCCCCGGGAGCTCTGTCCCTGGGTCCGCCCGTGCGCGGGTGCAAGTGCGGGGCCCCTGCAGCGAGCCCCGGGCGCGGCGGGTCCCGCAGCCCCTTCCCCGCGCGGTGGGTGCCGCGGTGCCGAATCCTTTTGTTCCCGATGATTCTCCCTCGCTCCGCGGGAGCAGAAGGACCCCGCGCTGCCGGCAGCACCATCACCCACCACCGCAGCCTCGGAAGGCTGGAGCAGGGGTGTTGGGAAACCAGCAGCTTTCCCAGCACCGCTCTGGGCAGGACACCGGCTGCCAGATCCCCGGGAGGATGGGGATGCTGTGCCCCAGCTCTGGCAGGGCAGCGCTGGGGGTCCCGGCATCCCCCAGGCCGGTACCCACTTCCAGGCTGGGCTCCGAGGGCAGTGGGTCAATGACCTCTGTCCTAGTTTGGGATCACCATGATGGGATGGTGATCCCCATCGCATTAATGGGTGCCAACATTGCAGCATCCCCCTCCCCAGCCCACTTCATGTTTCACTATTTAATGGTACAAAGGAAATGGTTTATGAAATAAACCAAGTGTAGCAGTTCGGTGTGGAGCCTGCAGTAGGCTGGTGCCAAAAACGGTGCCAGAGCCAGGATGGGAGCTGCCAGGTTTGGGTTTATGGCTTGTTAGTGTGGATGTCCAATTATGATGTTATCTGTTCCAGCGTTAACCAGCTCACTGCCAGGGAAGCGTGCAAGGGAAGAGGGTGGCTCAGGAAGATCTGAGGCCAGAGGTGAAAGTGGGCATCACTCAGTACTACATTTCCATCTCCTCCAGGCTGATCATGGAGCCAGGGGCTGAAAGGCGAGAGAGGAGCCCTGGGGGCCTTCCGCAGGAAGCGGAAGGCTGGGAGGGCAGCAGGCGGTGAGACCCCAGCCACAGGGCCTTCTCCGTGCTCCCTTCCAGCTCCATGGCTGCTGCTCCTCCCTGAAGCTAAAATAAAATCCTGACCATTTAAGGTGAACAGGAGCCTTGCCGAGAACCTCAGCGGAGCGGGCTTTAACCCCTTCCCATTGCTGGGCTTTGTTTACTCCTTGCACTTCCTTTGGCTTCAAGCTAGACCGGCTTAAAGCCATTTGGGAGAGCACATCCCCTGGGAACGAAGTGCCTGCCCCTCCGTTTGGTGAGCTTCCAGAGGACACAAACCCTTCAGGATGCGAGTTTGAAGCACAGTCACTATTCTGTGCTGCCTCACCATGTGGACACTCTTATTTTATACTAAGTGCCTTTGTGTGGGTTAGCTTAATCCACTTTGGAAATGGATTAACCTAAATTTCACATCGGCAAACTTAGTGTGGAACAGCCGGGTCCACACAGGGAGTGAGGGAGGAAGAGCCATTCAGCAAGAGCTGCTGGGCAGGAGTTGTTCCCCGTGCAGGAGAGGGGTCCTGACCCCAAGGGGGGTCACCGCCGTTACAAGTGGGGTCATGAGCCCGACAGAAATGCAATTGTTTGTGCCAGCGCGCGGGGTCACGAGGCTGGCAGAAGTGGGGCTCACCAGCGGAAGAAGGGCTGCCTCCAGAAACAGCCAGGGAAGCTCTGGGAAACTGCCCACCAAGCGCCTTTCTAGTGGGTATTTTTCGGATTCAAATTGTCTAGGGGGAAACAACTGGCAATTAGATACAGAATTGGTAATAATCATTTATCGAGTTGTCAGGAGCGGGAGTAAGTGCCTTACGAGACTACACATTAAAAAAATGCACACCGTAACAAACCAGTGCTGCTGTTACTATATCATATATATAATATACATCAAATACATTATTTATAAGTCGCTTCCTTCCCTCTCACAATGTGTTCATTACCTCTGGTACCTGCCAGCCCTTTCACATGGACACAGATCTGCCCATGCAGAGAGCCTGGGGCTCCCTGTCCGACTGTGTTGGTCCAGCAGGGTCCTGCTGGATGCCACCAGAGCTGAGCTGCAGGTCCTGGGAAGAGCCATGTCCCAGCTGTGACAGCACCCACACCACAGAGCCTGCCCGAGCACCACGCAGTGATGCTTCCAAGGGCATCGCTAACGATGACCTGACCTCATCTGTTGTCATTTCCTAAGGCAAGGCTCCACAAGACTACCAGGGCTACTGTCAAACGCAGGAATAAACGACATTTAAGGCGCTGCAGGAGCTTAATTGAATGGTTATGGTGCTGTGGATTGTGGGCACAGGGATCTAGTGGTGGGAGCAGGGACTGCAGGCTCTGGCCATCACGCCAGAGGAGTCACTGACTCATGGACGACCTTGTGCGAGTCACTTGATGTTCTTGTGCCTCTGAAAAGTAGGTTAAATAACAAACGGGACCTCCTGCATTGGGTCCTCCGTGACCATCAAACTCTGCTGAGGAATAAGCAGTGAAATGTGAATGTCTCAGGGGTGAGGGCCGTAAGGAAACCTCAGGCAGGAGGGACCGAAGGAGGGCATGGCATCAGGGGCAGACGCAGCTTTTATCAACACTGTACCTTATATGCCATCCAGAGCAGAGTCAGGGGAAAAAAAGGAGGGTAAAGATTTGGGAAACTTCATTATAGACCAAGTTCCTTGTGGGCTGAGGGCTGTGTTCCCACTTTGTCCTGGTCACTCCTTCCTTAGAAGCAGCAGTAGTTAGCATCTGGCATGGGTATGAATAAAAGGGTTTTTTTCTCCCAGGAGCCAAGACCAAGAGAAGGAAAGGAAATACAGCTCTGTAGTTCACAGGGTACACCAGTCACTGCCAAATACAGAAGCAGGAAAGGAGTTGTTTCTGCGGATAGAATTTTCGTCTTCTGGAGTATAAATGGGTGTTTGAAGGGACAGGTCCCTGACAGTGAAATATCCCCTAATGTTCCTTTCCACAGCCCAAATCCACAGCCCTGGTAGCGATGTCTGCACTGCTCTATTCAGTGAAGATGACCCTCAGAGCTTATCTCTTGGCCCTCCAAATCAGAATTGAGTACCCACAAACAGAACCCCCACTAAACCCATTTTTGGCCATTCTCAAGCCATTCCACACAATTCAGAACCCATCCTTGTGAGTAAAACTGACTCCTCAGATCCTTCTGCACACGCACGGCTCCTGGTGTGGGTCTGAGGGGGTCTGTGCAAGCAGACAAGGTGCAAACCTGCCCACGCAGGTTGAACAGCAGCGGAAACAAAAGCAAGCACACAATTCAAGGTTAAAAAGCTGAACCACACAGCTTCATCTTCTGTAATAACGGAAATCATTAATAACAGTTTGTGCTCTCAAAGTAGTTGCCATCCAAGCTCTTGAAGAGCTTTATTAGTGAGCAAGACCTCAGAAGTCTCTCTAAGGTATTATCCCCTTTTTAAAGGGAGAAGGCAATTAAGAAACAGCCATTTGTGTGACTTGATCAAAGTCAATGTACAGCACGTCAGCACCTGAGCTTTGAGGTGATGCAGAACAGCCCACCATGCACAGCTTTCCACAGGAACAGGACAGATGCAACTGGATCCATGAGACTACTCCATGGATGTTGCAATAGTGTTTTCATCACTCTCAGGTTGACATCTTTACTTTTTCCCCAGGGAATGTTTCCCAGCCCCACTTCACAGGCCCTGAACCAAAACCTTGTTTCCAGTTCTACTGGGAACAGCTGCCTTTGATGCTGGTTAACACACAAGGGAATGGGCAGCAGCTCTCCTTACCAAACAGGGAATGTACTGGAAAGAAATGAGGAATTAAAGAGAGGTAGTGTGGCTTCTGGCCCTACTTATTCAGTGTTCCCAGACACAAGCTCGTGCAGCTTGGCTCTAGCAGGTTTCTGAGACCAGATAACGGGCACCAGCATAGGTATGTGTGGTGGAGAGTGATCACTCCCAGTTCCTCGTGGGTGGATCTGCATGACAACCACAGCTCCACCAAGAGCCAGAGAAACTTCTAAACATCCCCCAGCCACTCCTCCAGGACCTTAGCTGAGCTGCACAACACCATAGGGAAGTGAAGAGAGAGTGGGGAAGGGACCACCGGTGCATGAGAACGGACTGGAGCTGTCACATGCAGCAACTAAATACACCTGAGTCGTTCAGGGGGGTGAATTGTCCCCAGCACCACTGGGAATAGGCAATGCCACCTCCTTTCTTATTAGAAAATAGCATGATTAGCCCCAAAACAGCAAAGAGTCAGAGCCTTGGCATCACTTCTCACTTGAAGACAAGAGCTGCAGTGGCAGGGCCGACCCCAGCCAGCCCACGTCGGTCTCACACTGTTTGCTCGCAGCACACGTCACACTGAACAAACACAGAGCTCACCTGGAGCACTGGGAAAAGTACTGACAGATCCACACAGCGGGAAGTAAAAGCTCCCAAGTTTTTACTAGCTGGGAACGCCAGAGTTAATTCCCAGTAACAAAAATGAGCTGCCCTTCACTGAAAGCAACCCATTCACACCAGGGTGAAACCGGGCTAAATGGATTGGTCATCTGATCCCCTGCATCTCATGAGCCGCTAGGCCAAGGATAAAAGTTTTGCTAAAGCATCTTTGCCATAAAGAGCGCTGGTGTGACAGCTGGACCTGTCTTTGCCTGGACTAACTCTGTGGTTAAGAGCAGATCCGAAGTTTCCCAGGCAAAGCCGGCTCCCGGCGGCAGAAGCTCTGTCCCCACTAGAGGGCTGTGCTGCCGAGCCCGCCGAGCAGCGAGGAAATCTGTTTCTAACTCGGTGTTTCCCTGTGCCTCCGGCCAGTGGTCCCTTCTGTGCCTAAGGGTGCGTTCAGGGAACTTCTCTAGTGCTCAAAAACGACTTAAAAATTAGCAGCAGGAAACAAAGATTTTCTCAAACCAAGACAAAGCCTCTTGAATGAGAGCTATCTCGTCAAGTTATCTAGGGGCATCTATTCCCGGAGATGTTTTAACACCCTCTTTAATCGACTGGGAAGTACCTTATCATCCTCATGTGATGCAAACGGATCATCCCACTTCCTTTCAAGTACTGCCTGCTTCTGCCTTCCTCACCTCTGTGAATACACACAGCATTTCTCCAGGATGCCTTCATAAAACACTCAGACAGCTAAATCCAGGTCCCAGGGCTCGCCCAGCAGCTGCCAGCTCTGCCAAATTTGCTTCTGGTCTCTGGACTATGTGAAATGAGATGTCTGCAATTCTCACTACTGAACTTACAGACTGAAGATAAAAACCCAGTGTGCCCTCCTCTGTGGCTGCAGGCTCCCCTCCCTGCCTTCTGCACCCCCAGGACTGGCTGGAGATGGCTCCAAAGCAGAAGGAGGCAAATGAGCTGCCAGGGGAAGATGCATCTTAGCTGCTCTCAGAGCCTCTGAGACACTGAAGTGAGCAAGCACAGTAATGGGTAGACCAGGGAAAAAGGAGAGTGAAAGGAGGAGGAATTCACATTTCCAACTAGCCTCTGGTCGTGAGGCTCCGTGAGCTCTCGAATCCTGCAGAGGCTTGATCCTCACCAGCACCAGACAAGAGCAACCCCATGTACATCAGTGAGATTTAAGCCCCTGAGCCCCTTTTCCAGGATTATCCATCTTTCTGAGCTAAAACATTGCTTGAAATAGTGTTCTGAAAACCACCTCACATCCACACACCGTCACACACTCCAGGCTCACAGGGAAATTACTGGATGGATGGAATGTGTGATGGTGCAGGACAAGGCTCTGTCCCTCTCAAACACTTACAAGTCAGTGCAGCAAAGCCATAGCAACAAGAAAAACACTCTTCTTATTTCCCATCCAAGAGCAGCTCCTGCCATTCACTGATTGCGTGACCTTCTGCCAGCAGCCACTGAAGCAATCTTTGAAAACGTTTCTGTATCATTTAAACCTGGTTACTCGGCCCTGGACTGTTTCTGCCAAGGTAGAAGCAACAACTATGGAGCAGAGAGAGAGAGAGAGAGAGAGAGAGAGCCTGGCATTTCAGTGCTGGGATTTGTCCTCTTAAAGTCTTTCTATTCCTCCCGTCACCAGTGGAAACCCTGCCCAACAGTGGCATAAAAAATAAATCCAAAGCTGAGGTTGAGTAACACAGAAAAGATTGTCTGAAAAATGACTGCGATGGAATAACCAAACGTTTAAAAATGCTAATATTTAGCATTTGAAAATGAGGTGGAAGGATCATTAGAGATAAATATCAAATATCTTCTTTTCATTCCTTTTTGCTGCTAGATTGGGAAGGTCAGCAGTTCAGAGATGCTTTAATGGCTTGGTAGATACCATGAAATGGGGCTAATTCAGCACTCTGGAAAGTGTAAGGGGCCTGATTTTTTTCACACATGTGAGAACTGGTAAAAAATGGGGATAAAGGAAGATTCCCACTCCAGAAGAACCTGCATGTCCTACTGAACCCAATATAAGCAACACGGGTCTCTGCTGTTTTCCACTGTGCCAGAACAGATGTTCTGACTCCAAGAAATATATAGAAATATATTCTGTGGCAGCTCCTCATTTTTTGAGCAACCATGTAAAGAGCTTCTCTTCTGACAGTTTTTTGTCCCTAAGCAGAGATAAAATGCTTTCTTTAAGTTTCTTCTGGCTGTGCTTCCTTCTGGAGACACTGGTGCCCTAATACTGATGTGCTTAGCAGCACTAATAGATTACACTTACATGCACTTATTTTTTTTCCCCCTGAATAATGAAGTTAAAAGGCCACTTTGGCATAAATTCACTCATTGTTACCCCAAGTGAAGCGAGTTTCTCCTGGTGGCTGCTGCATACAAATAATTGCTTTTGGCCAAAGACAAGGGAAACACGAGTCCATTGCTTAATTTATTTCTATTAACACCATCAAATGTTAGTGAGAGGAAGGCAGCAAAGTAGCACGATGGCAGCGCTCAGTGAGAGCAGCCTGGACATGCTGGTAGATAAAAACCTTGCAGGGGATGTCTGTGTAGTGCAAATTTTAAAAGCAGGTTGTATTTTCTGCCTGTTTTGCATTTGCATAAAAGTCAAAATTATTTCTACTGTCTTTAGAGGGCTCGTTCGGTTGGCAAACACCTGGACCTCCAAAAGCTGCAACACCTGAACTGTGCAACCCTAACCCAAAGCCTGGGGAAGGGAGAGCAGCAGCCCGTGTCACACAGCCCGTGTCACACAGCCTGTGCTCCAGGGGCCAGGCTCCACACAGACTGCCAGGTTCCTCCAAGAAAAAAGGATGGCACTGTTGTCTTTCCAGCGCAAAGTATGAAGAGGAATAAAATTAGCAGGGGAATGCTTGTGGAGGGAACTGACCCCTGTTATTATTACACACATTTTCTTCAGGTAGCCTCAGCATTAGCAGCTCCAGGTCCAGCCACAGCTATCTCAGGAGTGTGGCACTTGTTTTCACTCAAATTGCACCAAAGGAGGTTTAGGTTGGATATTAGGAAAAATTTCTTTACCAAAGGAGTTGTCCAGCCCTGGAACAGGCTGCCCACCATCCCGGGAGGGATTTAAGCCGTGTAGATGTAGCACTTGGGGACATGGTTTAGTGGTGGGCTTGGCAGTGCTGGGGGAGCAGTTGGACTCAATGATCTTGAAGATCTTTTCAACCTAAATAATTAAATTGATTCCTCAGGGGAAGCTGGGGAATGTCCCATGTCAGAAGGGACAGCACTCAAATGCTGCTGGATTTTCCCCAGCAGGTCCAACCACCTGAATCCTCTCCAGACTTTTGTCACGACGGAAAGTTTTACTGCTTCAGAAGTCTGAGCAATAGCACTGATCTTTTGTTATTTTGCTCTCAGGAATCAGTTTCAGTAACACAGTGAACAGCAAATTTTACTTCTTCCAAACAGGTTTTTCCCTTGGCTGCTACGGCTTGAAAAGCTTCGAAAGCTGCACTGCAATGTAACGGCAGGAGCACGGGAGAAGGAAAACTTTAGAGGCAGGGAATAACATCAAACCATTTGATTTATGATCTAAACCAACAACTGCTGGTTGCCTCAGCTGGTCCCTTTTTGTTCCCGCATGACATACGCTTCTATTCCAATCCCTGCAAGCTTCAGGAGTATTCATGTTAGCAGCACTTCGTATCGATCTAGTGACAGTTCCAGTGCAAACTGCTGCACCAAAATTCAGGGTATAAACGCTAAATTACCAACCAAAGTTCTCAAAACAAGCATCCCTAAGCAGGCAGCTCCAAAACTCAAGATCCACTACTGAAACCTGCCAGCTTCTGGGTGGTTTGTTTATCCTGGGAATAAGATCAAACTGCAAGGCCAGTTTTCTACCTGTAGAAACTGGCTACAGGAGTTTAACAAAGCTTTGTAGCACACTTCCCTTGAGCAGCTTCAGAGCCAAGAGGAACTGGTTGAAAATGCATAAATGGTGACAAGTCAAACCACTCAGTCCTCTGTATGCAGCAAACCTAACTTGAAACAACCACCTCAAACGCTGAAAAGCACAGCCAGCTTTCATGGCCCCTGAGTCCCTGACCTTGGTGAAGAACAGGATTGCAGCATCTGCCACACCAATGCCACTCTGCCAGGAGCTGCACCAAGACCCAGCAAACACTGCACAGCCCAAAGGTGGTTGGAACATGTTCGCCTATTTATCCAGAAGTGGTCTCAAAGTAGCCATCAGATGGCACAAAGGGGCACACACTCCATGTCCCCAGCCCAGTTCAGCCCAGTCCAGTTCAGCCCAGCTGCCCCCAAATTGTCCACAGTTCTACTGCCCAACCCATCATGAGAACAAAACCTGGCACATCAGCCTTTCACCTTTCAAAACCTAAAACAAATCCTGAAACTCACTCAAGTGTCAAACAAGTGCAAAGGAAAAAGCTCTGAGACACAGAAGTGCTTCCCACCAGATGCCATTTTGTCCTCCAGCAAGAAGGTTTCACAATAGAAGTGATGGAGGAGCTTGGTATCCCTCCAGCAAACCCACACTTGGCACTTTACACCCTGGCAGTGATGCTCTAACCCACATCCCTTTAGGAAGCTGTTGGAGAAAAGCCCCCATCGGGTGCTCAGGCTCCCAGCAATGTTTTCCACCACAGCACCATGCAAACTCTGTCACATCTTGCCACTGGCAGCAATGTGTGAAATCAGGTTCAGGTTTCAGTGTGCTGGAAAGAAAATCCAGCACTGGCTTCCAGTGCAGATTGTGGGGAGCAAGTAAAACATACTTTTCTTTTTATAGACTGTTTCCATGGTGCACAGAGGTTCCCATAGCTAATTCTGCAGCTGCAGAACTTCAGAAAATTGCACAGCCTGGGTATAATCCTGTGGCAGGGTGCCCCATACATCCCCAAAGCAAAATCCAGTGGCTTAACACTGTCACCAAACAACGGTGTCGTGTCCCACTTTGACGTGGGAGCGGAGCGGCTGCAGCTGAACCCCTTCAAGTTGCTGAGCAGTTTAAGAGAGCCCCAGAGCAACCAAAGCCAGGTCTGGGCTTCAGACCTCATCTGCTAAAGCTCCCAGACATCAGCAGGAGATAAACAAATTACTACTTGCCATATTTATTTTTAAAACAATTTCTTAGAAGAACCGTATGTCTGAGGGACAAGCAGACTGTTACAAGCAATAACTTAATCAACCCCACCTCTGCCTCTCTCCACTGGCACGACTCTGAAGCAGCCCAGTTTGCTTCCCCTGAGCCAGGAGATCCAGGATGCACTGCCCCCCCAACTTCCAGTTGTGCCCCAGCACTTGCTCTGCTTGGTCAGAGCCCGACCAGCTTGGACAAACCAGCCATTCCCAAAAACATCCTCCCAGAATCAATGTGCCCGGCACCGTTGCTCTGTTCAGCCCCTCGGCACAGGCAGATCCCGGCGCATCACTCACCTGCTCCTGTGAATTCATCACCCGCAGCTTCATCTGCTTCAGGTAAGTCGAGGTGAGGGGCATGTTGTAGTCAATGATCCCAGAAACCAAGGAGGAAGGTGGCTCGCTCTCTGGAGAACAGAGGAAAAGCTTTACTTAGATGAGGGACCTGCAGTATGTTCTCGTAACTGTTACACAGGGGTATTCAGGAGAACTTCAAATCCCTGGAAAGAGCCGCCGCCCGCTGAGAGAAGGTTCCTCTAGGAACATGACCCCACCAAGAACATAACTACAGAACAGATGTTGTCTTGGGGGAAAAAAAAAAAGAAAACAAGCATTGCTGTCACCTGTGAAAAAAAGACACATAATGTATAATTTTTCAGCGTCCCCCAAACTTGAAGAAGAAACTGAGTCTTGCTGAAGCCTCAGAAGCGCTTCCATGCACATGGGATTTATGCAGGGGGTGACGAACAAGGATCTGTTTGCAGCTTGCTTCAGTATTGTAAAGTCTTGCCAATTTTGCTGGGATTCCCTCAGGTAGGAGTTAACATTAAGGCAACGTATTAAGTATCTCTATCTGGTGATGAAGATTATTTTTAACATCCTCATTAAAACACAAACTTAATTTTAGAGATCTTTAATTTAAATTGTTCCTGTTGATTTCTCTGGCTGCATCACATGAGCTCTAGAGATGGCTCCAGGTTTGGATGCTCCTGCAAATCGCTCTGTCTGGCCAGCCCAAGAGTCCCCACAAAGCAAATTCTCAGTGATTTCTCTGAATGCTCAAAGATTTGTCTGCTCTGCCACCACCACTGTGGATCCTGCAGGACGTAGAACATGAAGGCTGCTGGAATGATCCGTTCTAACACTGAATTTGCAGGGTCATGCAGTGGGTTTGTCCAGGAGGAAAGCTGCCATCGTTCACAGGGATGGCTGATGGCTACAAGCAAGATTTCTTTGCCGTCAGCACAGGCAGATGCAAGAGAATCTGAGAATCTGGAGAATTAATCCAGCCTTCCAGCACATGCTGAAGGGATGTGTGGTATCCACTGGACAGGGAGCTTAAGCAGCAATGGGGGAAGAAGGATTCCCAGGAGCTGAAGGTGAACTGATGGTGGGAGGTTTCCACTCCTGGTTCTGAATCTCCCTGGCTGGCTTGCATTTTCTGGGGTCACTGGTTTCACAGGCACGTGTGACAGAGCCCCTTGAAAAAGAGCCTTCACAAAATGTTTTACAGCACCTCAGAAAAGCCATCAACCCCATTCTAATGGGCCTGCTTCTCAGAAATGCTGAGTGTCAAAAAATCCTGTCGAAACTCAGCAGATCTGAAGATGCTCCACACCTCTGGAAACACCACATCTATCATGTCTGATTAAGAAATTACCTTACCCCAAAACTGTTCGTAATTAAACACTACAAAGATTTTTGCAAATCTTCTCTGTCAAGTCATTGACAGGGTCTGTGGAAATACAGTGCTTTTTTCCCAGGTTCATCTAGTCCATTCCTGGGGAGATGGAGCATTCCTACCTGTGGGTGCAGGGAAGGGTGGCTAGTGCCACTCAAGCCATCAACTTGCCCAGATATGAAGGTCCAAAGCTTTTAGGAACCTTGTAAACTGGTTCCTCCATCCTTTCTCATGGCTGTATGTCAGCAGTCTCTGTCACGCTTTGACCTACAGATTAGGAGCACTTCTATGTCTCTATATATCAAACACCCCAAATAAACCCTTACTCTGCTGTGCAAGGATGCTGTGCTGTGATGAAAAGATGCCAAAATCCCAGTGCAAGGGGAACTTTTCAAAGGAACAAAACCTGCCACCTTCCCCAGCTGGCTGAGTCCCTAAGAGTTTAGGAAAGCATTTGCTAAGAGTAACACAGATAGAGCTGCTCTCTCCTGAAGCACAGGCATGGATGAGGTGAGTGTTTCTTGGATCTCTGAGGATGATAAGTTGCTCTCCTGCCATTCCCCACTCCACTCCTCAGCACTGCAGAGATGAATGAAGCTGAACAGGAGCAGCTCAGCAACCTCAGATGGGGAGGAAGAAGAGGGAGGTAAGTGATCTTTTAGTGCTTAGATTCTGCCTGAAACCATCCTGATGTAAATTTGGATCAATCCCATTAGAGGCCACAAATTTTCTGTGAATTCATGCAACTGCAACACATAAGGGTTTGAGCCCAAGAAAACCAAACCCTTTTTTTTTTTTTTTTCCCTTTCTCTAAGTTATCTGGAAAAGAAAGAAAACCTTTGTTTTAAAAGGCCTGGGGGGCTCCACGGGAACAACCCTCACATCCTATGTCACAAGAGGAAGCTCCCGGAATCCTTTAGCTCATTTTTCAGTTATCTCTATCACATGCCCCACATGGTGGACACACAGATGGAACAGGCAGAAATGGTTTTGATCCTAGCTGCACATTTTTATCACTCCACCGGAATTACTCCTAATTTAATAACACTGTAAAGAGATCCCAGTGAAGTCCAGTGACATTCAAACTTTTCCACAAGCAAGACCATTTGCTTTTATGAATGATGTGGGTGCCCTGCAGGGTTTGATGTCAGATATGTTTAATTAGGGATTTTTGTGATCACAAATTAAATGTGCTCAGATTTGTTTCACAAGACGAGAAGTAGGAAGAGATTGGAATGACTCAAATTTTGTCATCTTAATGAGTTAAACTTTACCTGTATATGCTTGTACGTGTGTATGCATGTGCATACACCTCAGTAACTCTTCTATGACCCCAGTGGTTTTTTTAGGTGATTTGCTGCTGATAAATTCCTGAATAGGTGTTAGTGAAATCAGACACCCTTCCCCAGTAAAAGTAACCTTATCTAATCTACTCAATGCATTTTCACTTGTACTTAGTCACTATTTAGGTGCTATTCAGGCAGAGAAGCACTTCTGTCCTTTCATTCCTGGAGGGTAAGACTTCTTACCTGTGGGATCCTTTGTATTCCTGATTGATTTATTTTTAAGAGAATTGCTAAGGGGAGAAGCTTTATGAAAATAATCAGTAATTGATATTAATTTATAAACTTGTTCAGGACAGATGGATGTTAGCCCTGATCATGGTTCCCATAGCTAGGACCACACTGCGGGGGATATCCAGAACCGGGTGTTCCTGGAGCTGCCTCTGAACTGGCATGGGTGTGTGTTTCTGGGAGAGGCACAGGAGATGCAGGATGGTGGGTGGGTGGAAGCCCCTGAAGGAAGACCAGCTTGGACGGGGCTTTGAGCAACCTGATCTAATGGAAGGTGTCCCTGCCCATGGCAGGGGGTTGGAATGGGATGGACTTTAATGTTCCTTCCAAACCAAACCAGTCTGTGAATCTGTGAAGGAACAACAACCCTTTTCATCAGCTGTCTCCTGAAACGGGATCCCAAGCTCTGGAACTGGCAGCTTGGCTACTGCCAGGCATTTTTGAAGGTGTCCTGGTGTGGGTGAAGCCAACAAGTGACATCCCTGTTGGCCCTACTCATCCCATCACCCTTCCCATCCACTGAGCTGGCTGCTGCAGGCGCAGAGCTTGGAACGGCACCCGTGATGGATGCAGTGCAATCAGCTTGAAGGTCGGGTTTGCACCCAGCGAGGCCAAAGGCCAGAGCTTTTCCTGATGTAATTGGAAAGAGGGATCAGGCCCTTAACTGGCAGAGTGGGAAGTGCTGTGGTAATGGAGCTTTAACTAATAGAATTCACATGGAGTTGTTTGGGAGAGTTTTTGAGAGTTTTTAAGAAATACAATGAGTACAAAGCATTTCAGTCACTACCTTTGGATAGATGGCACGTAATCCACTTACACAAAACCTCTGGGATGTCCACAGCTCTGCTCCCAGCAGTAAACAGTTGGCAATCAGTATTTAATACTAGAAATTCTCTATTGTTGGGCCTTTTGTTTCTTAAACTCTGCTTCCCTTCTTGATAAGAGCTGCCAAATGAGCCAGTTTGCCTTGCCACTTTTGAAACAGATCAACTCCCTGCAGTTTGCTTAGGTATTTTTAAAAGAAGCAATTTTAATGGGGGAAACCAACATCACTTCGATGCTTTGCACTTGCTCATGAAAACAAGTTTGTAATTCAGAAAAAAAACCAGACAAACATTTAACCTGGAAGAGAACCTGGTCCTATCTTCTTCCCACTCCTGCTCTCTCTTAGACCTAAGGAGCTGCATATTGGACTTGTCTACAAAAGAACTGTAACGAGTCAACCACCTCAGTGGCCGCACTAATTGTGTGTGTGTGCACAGGCACTGTGTAACTGTGACTGCCAAAACACTTGCCATTATCAAACTCAGGATCATGTGCTTATCTATTAATTAGTGTAAATTGCTTCTTTGTCAGAAACTTCAGCTATTCAGACATATTCTGTGTCTTTCAATACAATATTACCAGTTCCAGGGAAAAACTTTACGTTATTTTTTTTAGGCATTGAAGTTTCCACCCACATGTGATCATGGGCTGATTGCAGCCATATCTGTGTTATTTTTGACCCATGTTTTGGGTGGCACTGGGGAAGCTCTGAAAGAAAGCCAGGTTGCTTCTGCTCCCTAAGCTGAAAGAAGCAGGTTTAAGCAATTCTTTCAGCTTGGCTATAAGATGAAAAATAGTCCAGGTTAGGGAAACCCTTAGGTTAAGATGTGTCTCCTGGGCGGGACAGTATCTGGCAGCTGTCAGTGGCACCACGCTGGTACAAAATGCAGTGTCAGCTCTGCTGGCAGAAGTCACTCGCCTTTACCTTTGGGCTCCAGGCCGTTGGAGTTGAAATGCATCCTCTTCTGGCACTCGGTGCAACTCATCAGGAACCTGGTCACAGCCTCTCTCGGGAGGAAGGCATAGGTCTCTGCAATCTGGGGAAACAACAGACAGCTGTATGACCTGGGAGAGGGAGAATGGGGCAGAGAGCACGGGGACCACGGGCACAGCTCGTAGCCACATGTTGTTCCCCCCAGTCCTTAATCCCTCCCTCCAGAGCAGCTGTTGGTGGGGGAACACTTTGGGAGGGTAACTGGTGTGCCAGAGAGGTACCAAGACACACATGAACAGACCTTTGGTATCCCTGCATAGCCACACCTTCCCAGAAATGCATTCCCATTCCCCCCTGGAGTCTGGGAAGAGCAAAGCTATGAACGTGTAAGAATCAAATGCGAAAGTAAGGCCTCGTCAGCTCTGTTTGCATTGTTAATTACTATCACACCAGTAACCTGAAGAATCCATTAATCTTTTGTAAGGGCAGGTCACTTTTTCCCACAATGACAATCAATTACTGTTAATAATACTTTGCACTTCTGTGACATATTTTATCTAGGGAATTGAAAACATTTTTCCAAACAGTAATGAATTAAGTCTCCTGAACCTTTGTGGGATATGTATTTTATAGATGAGGAAAAGCTAAGGATAAATATTTAAAACTTGGATGCTTCAAGTTAAACACTAGATCCAGACCTAAGCACCCACAGAAGGTGCCTGGCAATCCCAGAGTCCTGCTATTGTAATTAATTCCTGCCAGCGGTAATTTTACGGTATTTCTAAAGATCAAGACTAGGTTATTTGGAGAAGGAATGAGTCGATTTTAATGCAGACTTCTTTAAAGCCATAAAAGACCATCAAATCTCGGAATCTGACCTGTGTAGCACAAGTCACAAAACTTCACCCAGGTTCTCCTGCAGCCCAGTGGCCTGTGGTTTGCCTAAAACATCATCCACGAAGACATCTGGTCTTAATTGGAAGGCATTAAAAGGTGGAGAGCCCACCTCTTACTTTGGGCTGGTTCCTACGGTTAATCACCCATCCTGTTTGGTCTAAGTGACTTGTCCGAGCACGGCAGTTCCCAAACCAGGGGCCGTGACCCCCACAGGGGTCACAGCACTTACAAGTGGGGTCATAAAGCAGACAGAAATTCAATTGTTTGTGCCAGTCCTCGGGGCTGTGAGCCCGGCAGAAGTGGGGCTCAGGACGGGAAGTGGGGCTGCAATCAGACACCTCGTGGGTGAGGGCTGGTGATGGGGCCGAGCTGGGAGACGGCCCAGGATGTCCTGATCCCCCTCCTCTGGCCGGTGGGCATCGTCCCCCTACCTTATGTAGTTAACAAATAATACCTAAACGATATAAATCCACATTAAACACAAAAATACCTAAATTCCAAGCATTTTTCTACCCTGAGGGGATGCTGTTCTAGAAGCAGAGCAGCGGGGCAGGGGCAGTGGCTTTGCAGGATCACGGCTAAACCGGCCGCTGCGGTGGGAGGGAGCCGCATCCATCTCCACTGCGCGGCAGCAGAGCCCGGGCTTTCACACGCACAGAATGCCAGATGGGTGGAAAGTTCAGGCGGGGACCTTGTCCCAGCGCTCAAATGGAGGCTGCAGTGCCTGGTCCTCATGGGATTCTCCTCCTATTTAGCTGCAGCCCCAGCGAGCTCTGTTGTGGCCGAGCGGATGCCAGCTCAGTCTTTGCCTCTGTGCGATATTTATCGATGCACAAGCACAAGGGATTCCCGCAGAAACGCTGAATTAAGGGCCTGGAAATTGCTGGTGGCAGCCGTGGTGCGGTGGCGCAGGCAGGGAACCGTCCCCGTGCGCTGCCCGCCGGGCTCAGCCGTCTCCCTGCCTCTTTTGCTCCAGCAAGCCCACAGTCTCTGCTGCAAATGTTCAGCTAATTTTAGTGATACAGTTGTTATTTCTCAGCTGATTTGATGCTCTGCAGAGCAGACAGCTTCCTTGATGAGTTATCTCCCATCCAAACTCCCTTTCTGATTGCCTCCCTCCGGAGGTCATGGGCAAGGGCAAACTCTCCAGTGTCTCTAATCAGAAGCGGTGGGGAAAGGGAGCAGGGAGAAGGAGGCAGGGGACCCTGGAGCCTCCCAACTGGCCACCGAGCAGCATCCCTTTGTGCACCCGTGCCAGGCGTGGCGCGTGCTCTGCACCATTTCACCTTCCAGCTCAGGCTACAAAGGCGCTCTGGGGAGCAAGGGCAGGAGTGAAGGCAGGAGCGAGGCTGGGCAGCCCAGCCAGCAGCATCCTGCCAGGTCAGGAGGGGATACACGCTGCTAATGTGATGATCTCAGCTCAAGAGGGAGATGAGGGGTGGAGTGTGAAGCTCTCTGACTGTTGTGAGCAGGCCTGGGAAAACAGACGGATCCAGGCTGCTCCCCTGGGGCTGTGCAGGGCACAGATTAGTCCTCCAGAGAGATGAATTGAAGGAATTAGGGGAGGGTCGGAGTGGTCTGCTGGGGAAATGAGCAGAAAGTTTTTGAATTGTGGTCATGCTGGTGGGGCTGCCCCCCCTGGACCATAGAAAGGTCACTTGCCCCCAGCCAGGGAGAGTCAGTGTGTGTCCCAGCCCCCGACCCCACGCTCTGCCACAGGGGCAGGACTCGAGTGCTCAGGGCAGGGAGCGATGCCATGAGCTCTGTGTGCAAAGCCCTGCTCCCCGGGGACGCCCACCACATGTGGGAGGCTGCAGGGCACTGGGCTGCCTCACCAGCACTGCCAGCACCACAGCGTGGATGGAGCATGGACACAGGCAGGCAGGACAGACTCCAACCATGTGCTGACTCTGGCAGCACACTGAGCTGTGCAGAACCTCAGGCATCATCACGGAGACAAGGGCAGCCTGCACAGACCTCTCAGAGACATTGTATACACCAGAGAGATGAGCTGCCAGCAAGCCACTCCTGTCTCTAAGCGACCTGGTCCTTAGGGCTGTGGGATTCAAGGGAGTAGCTTGGTTTTGGACAGTAAATTCAGCTCTTCTTGTAAAAGGAGAGCCCAAATGTTTGCATCGAAGGGCTGTGCAGAGTCAGGAGAAACAGCAAGCTCCCTGGAGAAACACACTTCAAGCTAAATTATTCCTGACCTAACTAGAGTGGTGTTTCAGGGTGGATAGAGCTGGTTCTTGGCATCCATAGAGCCAAGACAAGACTTAGCTTGGTGCCTGCCTCCATTTTGTAACTGAGGAAACCCAGGATCAGCTGGAGAGGAGGGGAAGGCCACGGCCATGCCCCAGTCCCCCTTTCTGCTGCTCCTGACCTTCAAGGCCCATGTGAGACATTTCCCTCTGGCTGAGGGAGACAGGGAGGCAGAAGACCCGGAGCATGCAAGGCACCGGACAAACATTCTCTCGTCCGTCACTAATACTGAGGATTTCTCTTCCTTTTCCCTTCAGACATGCACAGTGCCTTTGTACGATTCGCCTGCTCTCTCCTCTCCCAGCAGCCGCGCTGTGCTGCCGCTGCAGCCCGGATTCCCGTCCCCGAGCACAGCTGCTCTGCCTTTAAACCCCTCCTTCCTCACGCCTCCCCGCACAGGCACACTGGGCTCTGCCTCGCCTCTGCCTCCCGCCAGTGGCTCTGCTTCTACCTGCCCTGTCATCCCCATTCCCGAGGGATTCTCCCTCCCGCAGCCCCTCTGCTCCAGTGCCCTCCCTGCCCGGGGCACGGGGGGACTCTCACCGCTCGGTAGGTTTTCTTCTGCCCGGCATGTTTGGGTGCTTTGCCCGGCTCCGACGAGCTTTCCACATGCATCGAGTAGATGATGTCAAAGAAATCTTCCACCACGGCCACGCGTTTCAGAGAGATGCCCTCGGGCTCCGACAGTCCATCTGCCCCCTACAACAGTGCAGGCAAGTTGAGTTAGTGTCAGCGATGGGTGACAGGGGTGACGAGATCGGCCCGGGGCTAATGCGGTTGGAGGGGGCAGAGTGGCGGTGCTCCCGCCTCGGGCTGCCTTGGGCACGGGGGATGTGGGGGATAAATTAAACATCGCTTCAGGGAGGATCCTGCTGTAGCCAGGGCAGTGGCGGCTGCTGCTGTTGTGCTGCTAAAGCTGCCAGTGAAATTGGGCCAGGAATAAAAACAAGGGAAGAGTCCAGAGTGGAGTCTTAACTGATCAAGAAATTCAATTTCCATAGTGTGGGGTGGTTTTGCTAGGCGGGGAACAGGCAGGGGAAGCTCTTTGGACCTGCACATGGTGCTAAACCATCCTGGGAAGCCCTGAGATGTAAGGTACTCTGGCTGGCTGCAGTCCCCGTGGACATGGATCAGCCAGCAGGACAAGGTTTCACTGCGATGCCAGGATACAGCCCCTAAAGGAAGGAGCCAGCATCCCCTCCTTCCCTGCACTGACCTTTCCAAGGCTCCCTCCCTCTCACAGACGCAGAGCAGCTGAGCGCTGGCAGCAGCAGCACAGCTCTTTGTGTGTTCGGATGTGCTGGAGAGCAGGAGGCAGTAATTCTGCCACACGACAGTGGTGACAGACTGATGGGAGTGGGAAGTGTGGGGAGCAGTGCTCCTCCGAGCTGACTGGCACCAACGGTGTCAGCTCACACTGGCAGGGTATGCCGTGGGAAGGGGAGGCAGCCTCTGGGACCTGGCAGCTGCTATCGGCACTCGGCACAAAGCACCAGAGCACGAAGGGCTACTGGGAGGTGGTCAGTGGCTACTGTAATGGCAGGGGGGACTGAGAAAGGGCCAGGCGTTGGGAGGTCACTTAGCTTGCTCCTTGAAAAAATGCCGGTTTTGCATAGACAAAAAAAAATTAAAAAAATAAATTTATATATATATATACATATATATATACATATATATATATATGTTACATCCCTTTAAGACTTGCTTTCCAAAAGGAATGCATGGATGTTGTCCAGTGGGTTCCCACCAGGCTGCTAAGCAGCAACCTGCACTTCTAAATGACCTGCGAACTCTCTTTTTCACGTGCATTCACACATCCCCGAGGGCAGGCAGAGGCTGGCAGGGAGCTGTGGGCAGGGTCTGGCAGGGGTCTGCACGTACAGGGAACACCCAGTCTCCTAACCTGCGTTTGTGTTGTCCTTGGTTGGGCTCTGTGGATCTTACACAGTCTATAGATTGAATAAATGCTGTTCTTTAAGCCACCAGTCAAGGGCCTCTCAAAAATCAATCACTTAGTGGGCCCACCTTCTGCTAAAGCTACCCAACATCTCAGAGGAGCAGTCATTTAATGTACGGTGCTGCCTATGAGGGTTGGCTCCTCACCCCAATTTCGGAACAGAGACTGCCTGTCCTGGGCACAGGCTGCAGCGGGACGGTCGCTGAGCTCACCCGGGACACGGGCATGAGGATTTTCCAGCACAAACCACCTCTGCCCTCCCCGGGGAGCCCCAAGCCGGGTCTGAAGGTGGCTGCAACAAAGAGAATATTGAGAGTGAACACAAGGGGCAGGGTGGCAGCGCTGCGTGGTGGGGGTCGGGAAACTTCGCCCCAGGGAGTGTCTTTGAGGAATATAGATCTAATTTCTTCTGTCACCGTTCAGAGAGTTTCAGTTTAATCGAGGGCATGGGTATTCCCCTGCCAAGGAGGAGCGGGCATTAGGAGGCTTCCTACTGACCAATAATCCTCAGAGCAGGGTTGAAATGAGGATAATTACAGAAACAGGACAAAGGAAAATGCAGCAGGGGAAAAGCACAGTCAGATCTAACAAGCAGAGCCCTCAAAATTAAGGCTGTAACCAACCCTGTATGCAAATCACTGTTTCCAACCGGCTAATATCCTCCTCCCTGCACGGCCAGCAGGTCCCTGTTTCCTCCCCGGTTCCAGAAGGAATGCAGTGAAGGTAACCTCAGGGTCTGGGCATTGCTACAGCCTCCCCGCACACCCAGCAGCGCTTTCCTCTCCACCCCGGCTGGATGCCGGATGCCGGAGCTGCCTCCTCAGCATCCTACTCCCTGCAGCGATCCTCCCCTGACTCCTTGCGTCTCTCCATCCCCTCCTCAGCCTTGTGACTGCTCTCCCCGTGATGATTATTTAGCTTTGGGAAGCAGGTGAGATGCAAGCAGTATCAAAGCCACTGGGTATAAGAAGCTGTATCAAGTCAGTGCCTCCAGGATTAGGGAGGTTTATATCTGGCAATATACCCAAATGTTGACCTAGGATTTAAGAGGACACATGTGCTATAGAGTACCTCTCTGAGGGGCCCACGCCCCTCGGGTTCCTCCTTCCACACCCAGCATTGCTCACCAGTATTCAAGGCATGAGTCAGAGCCCATAATATCTCAGAAAGGCTTAAAACCCCTCAGGTTTAAATAGCAATAAAAATTCAGTTGGGAAGCAGAATGGGAAGAAGGGATGCTTTTACCCTGTCCTGGCGCTGGGGCTTTATTAGAAGTCACCTGCCCCACAAGGAGTAAAAGATTTCAGGAGCAAAGCTCAGCCCTGACATAGGTGCTTGGAAACGGGTGGCATTTCAGGCGCTGAGGAGTCCCTTTGCCACGTTCCAGCCATCCTCCTTTCCCCTATATTTGCCCAGCATCGGTCTGTCTCTCCCTCTTCCCAGTCTCTCCTTCTCTGTCCCTGTGTACTGTGCCCCACAGTTCTCACCCCCCCCGCCCTTTCCTCTCGTCCTCCCTACCTTCCCAGAGCTGGGAGCACTCTCTCCTCTCATCTCCTCTCCTCCATCAGGTCTTTTTCCTCCCCAATGTCCTTTGTCTTCCCCATCTCCTCTAGTTCCACATCTCTCAGCGCCCGTACCCCCGGGACCCTCTGCCCTAGGACCACCCTCCTGGGCCT
>VZTI01003342.1:1250090-1262465 GCA_013397865.1 Struthidea cinerea
GCCGGAGCTCTGCTCTGCTCCCGAGCCCCACTGCAGCCCTGCCGCGCTCCCACAGCCCCGCCACAGCCCCACAGGGACCTGCCCTGGCTCCCACAGCCCTGTCAGGCTCCCACACGGACCTGCCACGGCTCCCACATGGACCTGCCACGGTTTCCCCAGGGATCTGCCATGGTTCCCTCAAGGACCTGCCATGCTCCCGCACAGACCTGCCACGCTGCCACACAGACCTGCCATGCTCCCACACAGCCCTGCCATCGCTCCTACCCAGCCCTGTCCTGCCTTGGAGCCTGGCAGCAGCACCCACACATCTCCATGACCGGCCTCCTCCACCCACCCAGCTCCCTCTGCTCCCAGCAATCCACTGTGTCTCCACCAGCCCCTGGAGGTGGCCATTCCTCAGCAGCCTGGCCTGGGTGTGAAAACTGCCATAATGGGAGGTTTTCACAGCCAAAGTGCAGCACTGATGAGCTAACCCTGTTTTCTGTGGGGCAGATCTACGGCCAGCAGCTGCCACCTGATCCAGTCCATGCTGCCCGCGGTGACCTCCACCCCAAGCCCCGGCAAGCTGCCACCACCCCAGCGAAACCAGACTCCCAACCCAGGCAGCTCCAGGGAGGCCGAGGGATGACAGCAGGCTTCATGCACAGGACTTCTCAACCCTGCAAGCCCTTCACCAACTTGGACTTGGATTTGGGAGAATCTGGGAGCATTTAACCTGAGCTCTCCAAAGCTTGCATGCTCCCAGCTCCTCTTCAGACCGACTGGGGTAGACGCTGCCAGAGGAACTGGAAACTGCCTGTTCTGGGCTCAGCAGCATGGAGGGTCTTGGCTCTGCCCTTGCACTGGCTGGCAGGGCGATATCTGACTTCTCCAGTGGGACTGGCAGCTCTTCTGGGGCCCAGGAAGCTACCCCGCTTCACAGCTCCGCAGGGAAGCATCCCTTTTCTAAGGGGGTTAAGCTGGAGAGCCATCAGACTGGGACTGCTGGAGCAGGAGTGGGATGGGAGGGAGTGCCGACTGCTTCCCCATCTGCTGTGCTCAACAGCAGATAAAACACTGCCCTGGCCCTCGCGCGAGGGGCTGATACCAGCCGAATTCAGCTTCCTGTGAGTCAAAAGCCGCTTCCTGCCAGCAGAGCCCTGCCTGATAATGGCTGTGTTCTGCTCTCTGCCCGGGAGCGGACCCTCTGCCCTCGCCTCTCCTTGCACTTCCCACATGAAAGCGTTCCCTTCTGTATCTCCCAACCACAGCATCTCCCTGCCCCAGTACAGAGTCGCACGTTAAACTCTAATTTCCTGCTGCTGTCTGGAAGGGCCACTGTCACCCTCATCCCTGGGACAGCCGAGCTGGAGGTTTGGGGCCAGCCATATCGAGCTGTCCCTCAAGGTCACCTCCCTTGTACACACAGACAGGCCACGTCGTTCGCTCTGCCTGTGCTCCAGCTGCTGCTGGCTGTGGGACACAGCCACTGTCCCCAGCCAGGTCAGGATCAGAGTTCTCCTGTCCCACGCTGGAGTCACCCCATGGTGTGACCGTGGGTTCCCCAGCCCACACAAGCAGCAGTGCCATTCCTGTGGCACTCATCCATCCCTTGCCCTTTCTGCCAGCACTGGGTGGTTCCTTCGGCTGCACAAAGGAGGATCCCTTTTTTGAGATGAACAAAAGTGGGGTTTGGGTTTTATCTGAGCACTCTGCTGCTCTTTCCTCTCTGAAGTGCCTTTCTAATTTTCTACAAGTTGTATTTTGTTCTAAGGGAAATTTTGGTCTTCTGACAAAAATGCTCAGCTGGACCAGGGAGGGCATATGCACAGGACAAAGCAGTTGGGACCTAGTGAGATCAGAAACTGTGACATACAGGATGGGATGTAATCCTGCCACGATGCCAGAGACATCCCATCAAGCGCTCCAGAGATCATAGAAACATGGAATGCTTTGGACTGGAAGTAACTTTAAAAACCATCTTGTTCCAATCCCTCTGCCATGGACAGGGACACCTTCCACTAGACCAGATTTCCCCAAGCCCCATCCAACCTGGCCTGGAACACTTCCAGTGATGGGGCAGCCACAGCTTCTCTGGGCAGCCTGTGCCAGTGCCTTGCCACCCTCACAGGGAAGAATTTCCTCTGAACACCATGATTCCTCAAGTCCATCCCCCTGAGCAGCCTGTGGCCTCCCAGTGCCCACCCGTGCCGGTGCTGTGGCCACCACCAGCACACAGCCCACCTCTGCAACTGCTCCTCCTGCACAGGCTTCGGCACCGAAACAGACGTTTTATTTCAATATGGACTCTTACAACTTTTGATCAAGAAACTGTTCTTGGTACTTCTCATCTCTGGGAAGTCAGCCCTTGATTGGCTTCTATATTTAGACTTCTCCAGGGCTTTAGGAAGTTCACTCCTCATGGTATTTAGGTGTAGGATGAAAGCAGCTTTTGCGGGGGATATGTTAAACCACAGCAGGCTCCCTCTGCTAATGCTGCGAGGAGAAAGAGGAGCTAGATTCCTCGAACTTCCCTCTTCCTCTTGCCCCTCATGTCATGCGCACAGTGCATGCCTTAGAAATAGGCACCGGGGAGACACTGGGCTGAAAACAGTATCAGCTGTATTGCTCATAATAAAAGAACCCACAAGAAGATGATGGGGAATGCTCTGACTGACAGATTTTGCTCTTTTTTCTCTTGGCAATAGATTGCTAGGAAATTTTTCTGATCATTTCTGGTTGAAAAATGGGAGAAAAGCAGTTGCTAAAATGATGATGGTGTTTCCCTGTGCTGAGCATTTTGTGTTGTGTCTTGTTGCACCAAGCAAACACAAAGCCCCATCCTGCACTTAGAGCTCCAGCTCTACTCACTGCAGTGAAAACAGCCCCAGCCTTGCTGAACTGCTGAGCATCCCTCTAGCCCAAGAGGGTCCATTTCTCCCAGGGAAACTGAGGCACAAGAAGAAATAATTTTCCCGACACTCTGTGCTGACTCAGGCCAGGACTGGGGGCATCCACATTGTTTCTCTACCCAGAACTGTACACAGTACTTTTTTTTTTTTTCCCAAAGTAAATACTTCCTCATGAGGGGAGCCGGGTGCTTTATTTTTAGCTGGCAAACACAGCTGAGGTGTGTGTCTTTCACGGGGCACACGCACCTCTTCAGAGCGAGCTGCTCTTTCAGCCGCCGCAGCTGAGCCGTGGGGATGGGTCCAGGCCTTCGCTCTGACCTCGGCTTATTCCTCTCCTGGCTCCCAGGCCTGAGAATGAAAACACAGCGGCCTGGGAGGGGCGAGCCTGGAAATGGCAGCCCTGCCTCCAGCTGTGGAGAGGGCCCAGGTGCAGGGTGCCAAGGGGAGGTTGGTGTGCTCGGGGTCTGGTGGGCAGCTGGCTGTGGGGCTGCTGTCCATCCCAGGGCTGCCACCCATCCCAGGGCTGCCTGAAGGACAGAGGAGAAGCCCAGCAGGAAGAGATTCTTGCTCGGATGCCTGCTTAGAGGCTCCTTGGATGCCTGCTCTGCCCGAGAGGCAGAGGACATTTTGCACGGCGCAAGAGAGCAGAGCTGCCTCCCTGCCAGCACCGGGCTGTGCGCCGGCGGGGAAGCCGCAGGAGCAGCTGGATCTGGCAGGCAGAGGCAGGCGCAGTGATCCCCAATAAATGTGACCCTGCACCTGCTGGCCAGGAGCGAGGGGGAGACGGCTCTTTCAGGGATAACAAAATACTGGGTGCCGTGGGGCAGCCTGAGCTGTTGTTGGAGCACTGTTTCACTTGGGTTTTGTGAGAATGGTTCCTGCAGTCTCGTGAGCGGAGCACCCAACTGACCTTCCTGGGAAATTTCTCCCTGGGGCTGTGGACTTCCCACTCCCAGTCAGCTGGTGAGCATCACACTCCTCTCTGAGGTGTGCGAGACCTGTGCAGAAGTGCCATGTTGTGGGTGCCAACAGGGAAGAGATCACGAGCATTATTATCTGGGGATTATTATAATGTTGCAGTATTTCTTACTGTTTTGAAATAGGCAGGGTTTGCACAGAGGAACTGTGGATGCTCCGTACCTGGAAGTGCTCAAGGTCAGGTTGGACTGGGCTTGGAGCAACTTGGTCTAGTGGAAGGTGTCCCTGCCCATGTCAGGGGGTTGGAACAAGATGATCTTTAAGGTCCATTTCCACCCAAATCCTTCTAGGATTCTATGATTCTAAAATGTGAGTTTGGGTGTTTTTTAAAATATATCTGCAAAGGTGGGCTGCGATTTCTTAATGTCATTTGAATCTTGGTTTAGGTGATTTGGGGGAGAATGCTACCAAGAATGGAAAAAAGGGAGGAAAATGGTAAACTGCCTTTACAAGCAGAAATGTTTTTATATTCCATAGCATCCTGAAAAAAATACAAAACTAGGAATCTAAAGAATATTGACAACATGTAGCTGTAACACAAACTCAGAACATGTCTAGAGGTGGCTCTTCCTTGAAGTAACTTATCACCATGAGCAATCTCCCCAGCACTGAGCACTAATCTAATAAAAATCACCACCAAAGCAAAATCCTTTGAGTCAGAGGGGGCCAAGGCACTGTAACAAGTGACAAGATGACCTGTCACAAAAAAGTGACCCCTCTATGCCTAGGAATAAACCCATCAGGGCAGCCAGGTGACATCATCACACCTACAGTGAGAACATGGTGATGTCAAAATGAAACTGAGGAGGAGGAGATACGGAGCAGCGGCAGCAGTTCAGCTCATCAGTGGTAAGAAAAATTATGTAAAATCAGTTACAAATGATGCTACAGTGAATCAAGGTCAGGCAGGGCTGAGAGGCTGAGCCCTGGATGTGTGGCATCCCGGTGCCAGCTCCCTATGCCCTGGCAGTTCCCAGTATGTGGGCCACTGTCGGAGACTCCCACAGGAACAGCATGATGTGCCTCTAGGGAAATGCTGACAGCTGAGCGGATGTTGGAGGGGGGTAAAAGGCCTGCACGCCCTCCCCTTCCAAACCAGCCTCCTCTCCAGGTCAGGGCACAGCAGGGATTGAGCTGCACCACACCACAGTGGCTTCAGCACAGCCCGGCCCTGATGCCAAAGCCTGGAAACACCGATTGCCACAGACAGGCACCACCACATCTGCTCCCCGTGAGCCTACGCTGGGTTCAAGAAATGGGGACATTATGGAACCATATGGGTCATGCTGGACTCCATCATGCCCCTTCCCGACATGGGAACCCAGGAAAACAGATGTCCACTGCCCTCAGTGAGAGCAGGCACTTGTATTTACCCTGGGCTCTGGCTCTGCAAGGCTGGAGGGTCCTATACAGGGAGTCAGGGCAGGGGCCACAGGGGACAGACTTAGATGGATATCTGTTTGTTCTCCCCTTGCATTCACGTAAACCCCCTCTGTATTCTGATTTTTTTTCATCATAACCACTCTAGGTGGACCCCAACCCTTCCAAAAGCCAAACTCGGACTTGTAGATAAGCCCAGGAATGATTCCCCATTAACCTGGGATGACCAAGCGGAATTTTTTTGAGCTCTTAACTGAGACTACACGTGGGGGGAGCAGAAGTCAAGCATGGTCTTAAACACTCTGTCGTGGTAATCCATCCACAGAGATCCCTCTCCCAGGTGTGACACTTCATCCCATCACATGTGGTTTCAGTGCCACATCACTGCAGCTGGACACATGGCACATACGGAGTGGCCTCACATCTGGCTCTCCCTGGTCTTTTGTGAGTCTGTGTCTCCAAACAGGGATGCTTTTGGGAGCAGAGGAAAGGGGGGCAAAGCAAGCGGGGCAGGGAAGGCAGACAATTAATACAACCTGCCCTCTGTGTGAGGAATAAATTGGCAGCTGACAGGTTATAATCTGTGCAAGCAGGATCTTCACAGGAGAGGTGAAGGCTCCATTGGGGGCCAATTGGATGGTTAATTAGGAGGACAAAGCAGAGGATTCGTGAAAATGTTTATGAAACAGTGCTTGGCAAGGGAGCCCCTGAGAAACGCTCAGCAGAGAGGAGCTGCTTTGGGCTGGGAGAGGAAACACGAGGGTGAAACAGCAGAACAAGCCCTGAGAGGGAAAACAGCCATGCAAATGTCCCTGAGAGGACGGGGATTCCCAGGTGCCCTGCGGAGGAGTTCAGGGGAGGACCCGAGGACACCCAAGTTTTTTAGAAATACACGGGCTGTGTCCTCCCTCTTCCTCCTCCCTCGGCCGTCCCCACCCTGGCGCGGTGGGGAGCAGGCTCTGGGTGCCGGCAGGCACCGCTGCCGCAGCCAATCGGCGCCCGCTGGCCGGGCAGAGAAGGGCACGAGGAAAGCAATTAAACCGGAGCTTTGATTGGGCTCACAGATGACTGCTTGTGCTAGAAATGCCTGAGCTTCTTTAAGCGCCTCGGCGGTGGCTGGAGCCGGCCTGATCCCCCATCCCCTCCTCGGCGCGTCGCTGCTGCGGCAGCGGGAGCGTGACTGATGCTCTCTGTCCCACACACGGCTCCGAGAGCTCAGAGGTAGGAACCAGTTGCTAAGAGACAGGACTGTACTTTCCAGCCCACATCCAGACCTTTGTCACCAGCTCAAGGGCTTTCTGCCGGATCCAAACGCCCGGCACAGGTGAGCGGGAGCAGGCAGGCCTCCTCCCAGCCTCCTCCCAGCTCTGGGAGCCACACGACCAGCATGCAAACTGAGGATGGGAATGACAAACCCAAAAGCATGCCCAAGGGACCAGCTTCCCTGGACTGGCTGCTTGTCCCAGTGCTGTGAGACTGAAAACTGGAACACCCTGCAGCACCTGGGAACCAGTGTGGGTGGTACCTGCAGCACCGACACCCAGAAGGTTTTGGATGTCACCACAGAGTGGATGAGTGGATGACTCAGTATTTGGTTTGAGATCCCTCCTTCAAATGCAAGCCAGGAGAGGAGACCTAAACTTTAGTCTCCTCTTTTTCAGGGGGATGCCTGGTGAGTCTGGATTCTTAGCCCAGAGACTCCCATAAAAGCAACCCACTACCAACTGGAAAGCTGAGACTGTGACCCCATCTTTTCCAGAGCACTCTCTCCCACTTGATGAGGAGCAAATCCATCAGAGCCACCAGCATTGCCTTTGCCCATCTGTTGGAAGGGAAATACATCCTCTGGGGCTGCCAAGCCAAAGCAGAGCAAGGACAGAGAAACCACACAGCATTGTCTTCCTGGCTGTCACTCTGTGAAGGGCCCTGCATCGCGCCAGGAAGACACAACCAGCCTCCACTCCACTTCCAGAGGCTGCTGCCTTGACCTCAGACATGGCCACTGTTACCCAAACCTCTGCTCTGTTCCCTGCTCCCACACGCTGCACAGACTGTCTGCAATTATTTCTCCTCAAATGAATTGCTATTCTTTGGCACCAGCCATAAAAGTGGAAGTCAGTAGCTTTCCAACAAAGACAATGATTTTGGCCAACAGGTACCTGCCCTTGCTACAATCAGCTAATTAAACCAGACACTGAAGCTCAGGGGTGGCTCTGGCCCATTCTCAATGCGATTCTTTAGAGGTGGGCACAGCTGATGTGAGATCAGGGAAAGATAATTAATAATTTGCACTAAAGAAGGAGATATGAATATGCATCCCTCTGTCATGGCAATGCCAGAGCATCCATGCTGGCCAGGCCGGGTGCATGGACACTCCACCAATGCTCCTCCACACCCCTGGGCTTTCCCTGCCATTTGCTTGTCCACAGCATAAGTTCACAGACTGCTCATATCAAGCCTAACATAATGGTAAAACCAAAACTGAACAAGTTGTATCAGCAGGAGATTATTGCTGAGAATGGTCCCGAGAAAGTTCTCACTGAAAGGACCGTGGCTGCCTCTCTGGGCTCTGCTGCAGACTTTAGTCAGTGACCAAATTCCCCTTTCTGTCCGTGGTCAGAGCAAGCCCTTCTGACCCATGGCCCACGAGGAGAGCTGAGAACAGCCATGTACTGTCCTTACAGCCAGTCCTCTCTGCTCCTCATTAACTCGGCCCTGAATGCTTGGACCCTCTTCCTGTGCAAAGGTGGGACATAACCTGGAGTGTGGGAACAACAGCTCCTCATCAGACCTGGGGTTCTTTCCATTTCAGCCTCATTGACCAAGGCCTGGCAGAGCTGTGCTTTGCTTGTTTGCTTTTGGACCTTCTTCAGAGTGACACTCTTTGAGAACTACAAATATGAAAACAACTGTGGGTGAAAGAGATAACTTTCGGATGAATGATATCTGAAGAATACTTCTCCTCTCGGATCAGCAATGCCATGCCTGTTTCTGGAATCATGTAGGATGTGCGGTGTAGATGGCAGAGTTATTTTTTCAGAAACAGTTTGGTCAGACATGTATTGGGAACTGGAACCTTTGCTGATGGGGCTTCAGGTCTCACAAGTGCTGGTGACCAAAGCCAGCACCCAAGGATGAGGGTGGCTGGGATGCTGGGATCTCTGGAGCTGGGACATGCTACTAATGACCACAGTGGGACTGCCTGTAATCCGGCTTGTAGGCTTGGCAGAAATAAAGCAAGGACTGAATGAGATGCTGGTTTCCCCCTTATCCTTAGAAGTGGCTTCAGCGGGATGTCCTGAAGGGGTGGGAGTGAGCAGGAGCTGGAAGTGGGCTTTGCTGTCAGATCTCCTGCTCCCAGCTCAGTGAGGAACTTCATTCTGCCAGTCTGTGTAACTGCAGATCCTCAGAGCTCTTTAAATTCACCTTGCCAAGGCTTCACCTACTGCCTGGTGAGACCAAGCCAGCTCTCGGGCCCAGGGGATTGGGTGTCACTGATCTCTCTGACTCGTACCACGAGCAGCTTCAGATGTAAAATCTGTGACTGATGTTGTGCAAACTTGGAGCTGAATCTGGAGCGGATGCTAATGTGGGTGATTTTCTTTAGATGGGATTGAATGGGACCATGCACCCAGGCCAGAATTGTTCCCGTCTCCTAAGGGCACATTTAAATGTAAACCTGCCATCGGTTCCACTCCCTGGAAAAGCTGGTGCTGCCCCGTGTGCTCAGGGTGGGATCTCTCCGCAGGTGAAAGCTCTGCATGCTCTAAGTAAGGCTGGTGCAATGGGAGTAATAGACAATTTCTCAGATAATACCCTCAGGCCCATCTGCCTTGTCTAAGGCTCTTCTGAATGGTCTTGATTTATTTTTTTTATCACTTGAAGTCCCCAGAAAGTCTGAGTGGTTATTCATGCCGTGAAAACCTTCTGTTGACTGATGTTCTTAGAGGTTATAGATGTGCAGCTTTTTGGGGCACTGAATATGGGCATTGAAGGGTACTTGTATCAGGAAAAATGTAGCCTCTATTAGCTGTTGGAGCAGCATCTTTCTGACATGCCCGGCTCCTCAGCTCCAGCATTCTGCCACTGTGCTATGCTGTCCCACGGCCTGGCACCGCAGCTTTCACAGCACAACACTCCCTGTCTCTGGAGCTAAAACGAGTTAGGGATAGGCTGTACTGTGAGATTTATCCGCTGTCCCGTGGGATAGTTTTCCTGCTGTCGGAGGAAGCCTCCATCCATTTTGCATTTTGGACTCACCAATTACATTTCCAGTGCTCCCCCCACCCCTGCACCGTTCCTCGGGTGAGTTTCACCAGGCACGATCGTGAAATAATTTTGAACATCTGGCTCCGGGGAAGCCGGCACAGGTGAGCTGTACCTGTACAACAGCAGCAACCCACTCGAGCAATGCCCTCATCCTGTTAGCGATGCCTACAGAGCCCCAGAGCCTCGTGTCAGCGCTGCGGGGGACGGGGAGAGAGCAGCAAAGCAGAATCAAACGTGGGCAGTGCTGCAGAGCCTGCCTGGTCCCCTCGGCTCCACGCAGCCCCTGAAGGGCCGGGCTGACGGCAGGCTTCCCCTGCTCATCCCGCAGCCCCCCAGCCTGCATCACGGCCTGCCAGCACGAATCTGTCCTGGCCGCCGCGCCAGAGTTGTGACAAGCTCCCACCACACACGGCCAAGTACAGCATCGATTTAGAGAGCAGCTAACGCCCGAGCCGAAGTCTGAGGAGAACCCTCCCCTGTACACCCGCTGCTCCGGCCACAGCCATCTGCTCCGCCGGTTGTCACCGAGCGCTGTCCATTTCCCTGCACTGTGGCTCCATCTCGCACCACGTTTGTCGGGGAACGACTGTCTAAATGATGCTAAATGCTTAGGACAAGAGGGACATGAGATTATAACGAACTGCATCTTAGCACCTTGTCATGGACAAATTCTCCCACAGTTCTTAGCAAAACTGGGGAGAAGGATGAGTGCTGCCCATCCAGTGCCAGGATTTGGTCCAGCCCACCGATAACGAGGGGATTCACACCTTAGTGTGTGTCAGCCATGGGAAAGAAGGGCAGATCTGGGCACTTTGGGCTGTATCCATTGTCTGTGCTGCAGTAGCACACAAAGATACCCTCCTCCTCCTCTTCACTACAGCCTAAATGTATTTTTTTCCAACACCCTGACCTAAAGGATGCAGCGTCCAGCCCGTGTGTGAATAGGGCTGTCAGGCAACAATGTCCTACGCTGCTAAACCGCCTGTGTTTATCTGCGTAGGGCTTTTTTAATTGTATGTGTTAAATGTCCAGCATCTTTGGGACGTTCATCTGGGAAAAAGAAATGTGAACAGTCTCTGTGCCAGACATCCGTCCGCACTGCTGTTCCTATTCCCAGTGCATTCTTTGAGAAGACCACCATCTGCTCTGACCACCACCTAAGGCAGATGCCCCCTTCTCAGTGCACAGTCCCCGCTCTCAAGCCACCCAAATCTGATTAGGCCTGTTCTGATGAGAGGCCTGGAGGAGGGCAAGGGAAAGTTACTCAGGAGAGAAAATAATAACCACATGTTAATTAATTTTTCACTACAGATGCGCAGAAAATACACAAACCAGCTCAGGGTGCATAAGCCAAAAGGAACAGCTCTGCTGGTTTGCTGGGGGTGTGTGTGATTATTTTGGGGGGTTGGGATTATCATTATTATTATTTTCCAGAGGAGGAGTGGCCCCAGCCCTGTCAGGGAAAGGAAATCTTATCCCCACTGCTGCCCTCTACACGCTCTTTACCACCTCTTTTCCAGCTTTCCCTCCCGGTCCCTCGGATTTCCTGTGGCGACCTGCGGTGAGAGCAGCACGGGACGCACCCCCCGCCACCCCCTCACAGCACGCGGGGTGGGGGCTCTGCCTGTCCCTGCAGCGGGGGACATCCCCAGAACGGGGCTCGCCCGCAGATGTGCTCGGGGAAGGGAGAGCGGACAGGACGAGCCGGATCAGATTGCTGAGGAGCACAGCCAGGGGAAAGCAACCGAAACACCGCTCCAGAAGTATTTGGGAAAAGCAGCTGAACAGACATTAAACCAGAATCCAGGCGTTACTGTCCAGCAAAAGCCTCGTATCAGCCTCATGAATTATTTGACTGTGTGCCTGAGAGCAAGGAAATACACCCCAAACCCAGCCCAAACCACCAAGGATGAGGAGAGCACCGAATTACAAGGAGCCGAAGAAAATCCCTGACAAGTTATCTCTAAATTTGAGAGCCAGTTCTGGCAAAGCCAAACTCCCAACTGCACCCATCTGAAATGGTCCATGGGATTCCTGCCAGAGAATGGCACAGTGGGGCCAGGGAGACCAGGACCAAAAGAACAGGAGGCAACAACTTCTACAGACCCCACTCTGGAAGGTTTTGGGGACTGTGATGACTGGTCTCCCTACAGCCAGTGGCTCTGCAAAGTGCTCCCAGTCCTAACATCTGGCAGGCATCTAGGCACTGGGAAATAAGCGGTATTGCCCCTTGGAAAATTCGGTTGTCCCCCAGGATATATCTGCTTGTGTTTGCTGGTTTAGGAGAGCCTAGGTGTAACGCCTGTCTGTAGCCTGCAGGGACTCTGCCAGGGAAGATGCGGGGGCCTAGGCATGCTCCTCGCTGAAACTTCATCTGTGCAGAGGCCCTTTGGGAATATGCGGGCTTGCACCGGCCTGGTTGAGCCGCTGACCCTCGGGACTTCCTCCCGGACAAAGGGGAGGGGGCGTCTAGCGAGCAGCGGGGTCGAGGGAGTCTGGCTCGGCCTCTCTGGGGTACCATGACTCTGCAGCATTTGGAAGATCTGGGATAGAGTCGCTGACTGGATGGAGAGGACCCGGGAGGGAGTGCTGGGTCTCTGAAAGGGGGTACAGCTCCTAATCTGCCCTCCTCCGGGGCTCCTGGCACAGGGGGAGTGATAGAGGAGGGCTGCTAAGAGGTCTAAAAAAAAAAAAAAATCGCAAAGAATTTTTTTGGGGCATGGCACGGGGGAGGGGGGCTGAGAGGGGAGAAAGAAAGGAGCCTCTGAGCACCACGAAGGGAGAGGGAGAAATAATGACCCTTCCCCCTCCCCCCAATAATCAGGCGGACCAGATGGGAGGTAAATAGTGCGTTTAG
>VZTI01003344.1:8577-46899 GCA_013397865.1 Struthidea cinerea
TCCAGGCTTGTTTTTTGGTTTTTTTTTTTTTTTTTTTTTTTTGATAATGCAAAGTTTGTTTGTTTCCTTACTTAAAACTGAAATATCCCTGAAAAAGAGGAAGTGCCTTCCAGGCTCACAGATATTTTGTTTGCTTTGTTTGTGCCTTTTCTATGAATCCAAGCCACGACGTTTACCTTAAAACAAACAAAAAGAAAGAATAATCTGTCCACTGGAGTGAAATTAAAAGAATCTGATGATAGTGAGGATTACTATTAGTTACAACCGTGTAAATGTGGTATTTTATAGAGGGTGGCTCCCCATTTTGCAAGGGAGCTGAGAAATAATCAGATTTCTCCTCTTCGGACAGCTCAGAGGGCAATTAAAAGGTAACGATAATCTGAAAGATGGTAAATAGTCACTCTGGGGGGATAAACAATCCCTTCTCATTTGTTAACATCACAAGAGCCCCGGCGTCGGTTTAGAGCGGCTCAGATCACCTTCAGTGAGATGTTTGCCATGTTTCCTTGGGCTGAGCTTGGTCTACTGGTTAAACAAAGAAAACACAGCAATAAATTATCTAGAATATACCTGTGCTCACGAGGGGCCGCTTAAAGCTTGCTCAGCTTGTTATTTTTTTCACGTAATTTCTCATTTATTTTGTACTTTAAAAGTTTGTTTTGGCTGGGATTGAAATTTAATTTGTTCTTCAAAGAAACATAACAATGGAAATACAAAGAGGAAGCTTTTGTTCTCTCCCTAGGAGTTCTGAAAGGTAATAATTATGAAATGATAAGATTCTAAATGAAAATGTCACTTGCAAAGGTTGAGGTTGAAAACAGCACAGACCTGTGTGAAGCGAGAAAAGTCACATTTGATTCATGAACATAAATACACCCAGAATGATTTAATTTTAAATCATCTGATGATTTATTGTATAAATATTTTATAATTTTGAGAGGAAATTCTTCAAAGCGCAGATGTCTGCGAGAACACAATGCAGCTTTGCAAAAACAGCACTCCTGTATTATTAATAATAACAGTAATAGTAGAAAGATTAATAAAATATCATAAACATAGACTAGAGGAATAGTTATTTGTATAAATCCCAACAACTGCTACTCAACAATACCCTGAATCAGATGTAGGAGTAAAGTTTTAAATTGTCTCCGTGCTCCGTGTTGTTACAGCGATCAGCATATCAATGGCTCTGTTTCTGCCCTACTCAGCCAAGGTTTAAAACAAATCTATTCCTTCAAATTTAGCTTTATGCACTGCATTTCCGTATTTATTTAACCCCTTCTACTTTCTGCTACCTGCCTGTCTTTCCTCCTGTTTACGTGTGAACGTGGATGTTTTTGTAAAGGGTGAGTTGTTGATTTTTAGAAAATTTGTGTTTACATACACATTACCCGTCTCCTCCTGTTCATCTTAATCAGGCAAACTCCTATTGTTTGCTTGAGCAAAATATATTTGGTGGAGTTTTCTCCTGATTTATATATGTTGGGTTCTCTTTCTAAACTCAGAGGAGTACATTTTACAATGAAAACATGGGTTCAGCATTGGAGTTGGTGTCTGAGAGTCGCTGCTGCCCAAAAGAATGACCTGATAATGCTCATGGTGAATTTCTCCTACTTGCAGTGACGTGGAGCTCACACACAGGTATTAAATATTTTCACATGGAAAAGTTTCCAAAGAGGGGGACGCTGGTGGGGGATGTGAAGTCAGATACAAAGGAGGAAAGGACATGGTGGTCTGCATTTCCTTGCTGACAAAACCAGCTCGGCACTGATTGCTATCTCCATCTCATTTCAATTTTCCCTTTGAAAGAGATCACACAGTATTATCAGCTCCTTCTCGGGTGTTTTACTTCCTCTGAAGTCTGGATATAACCCAGCCCTCTTCCCAGTGTTCCAGTCCTTCCTTTCGGCTGATGCATTTATTTTGCTGCTCGATGTCATGCTATCAGTGAGGCTGGAGGAACCCTCCTGCCTCCTGAGCTAAGGTTATGTGAGATTTGACTTGCCCTAAAAGTTACTTTCTTCAGTACCCAAAAGTTAGGTGATGATTTAGAGTGCACAAATAGAGTTTTTGTTTCTGGCCTGGTTGGATAAACTTATGTGGAATAACCTGCCTGGAGATAGGTCCCAGTGGTGGATTAATTCATTAAATCTGAACCTGTTTCTTGTGCATAAAGATGCTTTTAAAAATTAAGTGTTGGCAAAGAATTGCGAGCAGAACTGTGGTGCAGCTAAAGACAGGGAGGGATATCTCTGTGCAAGGTTCGTAAGTCATTTTTTCCCAACATTTTTCCATCTCTGTCTTGGTAGAGGGTGCAAGTATGGAAAAGTTTCTCTGCAGTCCTTCTTTAATGGAAGCGGTTTTTATTCTGTTCCTTTTTTCTTTCTTGTGCTGAAGGAACACAACGAACGTTGTATGACTGTTTTAGTTGGAAAAGGGAATTTTATCAAAACTGTCTGTATTCTCTGCGTGGTGGGTGACGATTAAATTCGAATTTCAAGCGTGGCATATGGTATAATTCTTCCTTGAAATGAACAAAATCACTTACGATTACCTGAACCAGTTCTGGCTCCAGGATTTTCAGGCAATTTTGCCAAAACAAACGAAAAGGCAACACAAGTGTACATTTCAATAATCAAGTAAAAATTGTTCTAACAGCATTTATACTCCTTGTGTTCACTATCAAAAATGTTATTTCAAAAGAAGTATCATATGATTCTATGATTATTAAAAAAAAATATTGTTTGAAAAGGAATCTGCGGGAAGATGTTCTCAGAAACTATTTTAAGAGCTTATGCTAATTAGAAGGATAATTTTGTAGAAGTTGCACTGGATACCAACATTTCAAATCTTCACTTACGAAATTACAAGTTTGCAAAGTACTGAAATATTTTGTTCTGTCACTGTGTGATAGCAAATCCAGTAGACCTTCTATGAACTGCCTATAAATGGCTGGAGGGTGGGTGGAGAGATTGGGGCGTGTAGTTAATATTCACATTTCATTTTGCCTTCTATTTCAACTTTTTAAAAGCATTTTTCTCGTGGTTATAATGGGCTCTCTATCTTAGCTCTCATAAAATGGCCAGTTTCTTGTGGAATGCGGGTAAAAATTTAGCCAATATTTAAGCCTCCTGTTTCTAACGTGGACATTAGCGAGACTTTTGTTGATTAAAATGGTGGAATTCATGGGGCATTACTCTTATTCCAAGTTTGAATTTAAAAGTTCAAGAGAAAAGCCACATAATTTGTATAATTATTCTTAGTTGTATTGCACGTACTTTAGATCATTATTAATCTTGGTTAGCAGCAGGTTAATGATCATTAAATTCCTCAAAAGAGATTTTGTGGAACATTTACACATCTTTCCAGAGTTATTTTCTTTCTGATATGAAGGCGAATGGCAGAGGATTATAAATACAATTTTCTCTTGCATTTGAGTTGTAGAACCTAAAAAAACACCTGCAAGACTTTCTGATGGGCCACATTCAGTCTCCCAGGACAATAATCAGGATCATACGAAGAAAGACCTTAGAGTGGACCAAAGTCCTTACCTGAACTTTTTACCTATTTTATAAAAGAGAATAAAAATGTAGAAGCCTTCTGTAGCTCAGTAGAAGAATTTCTTATTGACCCCACTGAGGTTTATGGAAGGGGAAGTTTTTATGTGGCTGTAGGAAATATTGCTGTAAGCAAAACAATGGCCTCGCATTCAGACACGGTCATGTTAAATCCCAAGTATTTGGCACGTTTAAATACTTCACTGGGCCTGTTTTAACATGTGAAGAGTAAATAAATACGGGGCAAAAATAAACCTTACTGGAAAAAAAAGATGCTAAAGCAAACATAAAGGTATTGCATTTTTATGTTGGTCTTAAAACAAGCCCAAGGCATTCTCCCACACTTTTTTTTCCCAGCATTATCTCCACCTGTAATAATAAAACATGTCTTCTGATTACTGTGCTTTCTATTATCTCATGTCTGTATCTAATTTATTTGCTACCCAGCCTTACTTTTCCTGTGTTAAAGGGTTCTTTCTCTTCTGGTAATGCAATCCCAGGTTGTCATAGGTGGACATGCCCCTAGCCCCCCCCCCCAAATTTTTCGGGCCTTGCTGAAAAGAAATGTTTTAAGTTGTAAAATATTTCAGAGCAGGATGTGTCCCAAACTGGAAAATGAGACTACATTTAACTGATGCTGTCATAAATTCTTATAAAGAGTAAGAAGAAGTTGCTCCTTCAGAAACGTGAAATTGCAAAAATCCAAGGAGTACAAAGAGTTCTAATGTCCTTCAAAATGTAATGCCCTCACAGTGATTTATAAAATATTCATATGTTTAGAATGCAGATGTGGTCATAGATTTAATATGTGTGTTCTCAAAGTCATTGGAACTGCTTATGCTCCAACAGTTAAACCAATGTACAGATTTAAAAAAAAAAATCAGAATATTTGATCATACATTTGAGACTGTTGATTAAATTAGGAGAAGCTTTCCACAATCCATTTGCCAGGTGTGAAAAATGGAAAAATCCACTTTTTTTTGTGCTTAGTGACTTTCTTACACGTGTGTATTCATTGTATAGATTAGAAGTACGCTTTCATACCTAGTTTCAGTATGGGGTTTTTTGGCAAAAATCTCTCTGCAGGTCTTGTTTTAAGACCTTTGTGGTGTTGCAGCCTGATGAAATACTCATCCCTTGAAGCCCATGTCAACGGGAGCCTTTCCATTGTTTGCCATGGATATTGAAAGAGGCCCTTATTATCCTTCTGAGGCATAGTGTGCTCTGCTGTGATCCCAAAGCCATGTGATTATCAGGACAGAGGAGACAGTGTGTGTGAGTGAGCGATTTATGCTCTGCTTGTTTCTGTTGTCCACAGAACATGACTTCGCTACAAGATGAACTCTGGTTTCAGGAAATTGCCCACATTGTCAGCAAATTTGCTTGTCCTTCTTTAACATTATGAACAGCCCATTTTTCATGTTTTAGAAATATTTTAATGCTGGACTTTGATGTATTATTACCACATGGTCATATCACAATAAACTTTCCGCTGCACAGAGACGGACTTGAGGATTCCTAAAAAAATAGTATCAAAGGAGCAATGCCCTTGGGTCCCTGCAGAGATCCAAAGGAAAAGCTCTCCCTAGAGCTGGCTGGGTTTTACTTTTCCCATAGATAGTCACAGTGCACAGGAGTCAGAGGTTCCAGTCTCAAATTTACCCTGAGAATAAGGAATTTTGGGAAAAGTGGCATACAGGACGGGTAGGGAGAAAGTTTGAAAGGGAAAAAGTGCCAGTCTGCATAAAACTGGCAAAACAAAAATACCATCAAAAGGTCAAAATTGTTGATGTGACTTTATCTAATAGCAGCAAATATTGATATCAGGGGGAATTTTGGGTATGGGAAAGCTATGTAAGTCCCTAATTTCTGCATGAAACACTGTGCTGTGTTTTGTGGGGTATTTTATTGCCCGATGGGAAACTACGAACCTGTCCTGGAGAAGGTGGCAGGGGTTTATAGTCTCCCTTGTCAAGAGGAATGGGAATTTGCCTTTCCTAAAAGTCTTGTTTTAGCAGACAGAAGTAGAGGAAGAACTCATTAAGATTCCCGAAGAGTTAGTCCCAAGCCAAGTCTGAAGGCCAGGTGTGTAATTCGGGAAATACGATTTTTTTTTCTGGATGGGACTTTTCCCTCTCAATTTCCCTATAAATAAAAGAACAGAGATTTTCTGAGCTGATCTGTATCTGCACTGAGGGCAGGGTCGTGTTAAGAGCTGAGGTAGCTGAGAAAAGGGCTTTGTTTTCCATTATTAGCTACAGGAAAGGCCAGAATGCCCATTTGAACTTCCTTCTCTCTCCCATCAAAGTATCAGCCTGAGGATCTGAGAGCAAACAAATAAAATAAAAAAAGGCCGTTATATTTTATCAAGCTTAAAATTTCTCTCTCTGAAGCTGGTCAAGTGCTGGAAGAGGGGTCCAGTGGGAATCTTAGGAAAAGTTATCCTTAGAGGTGTTCCACGCCCAGCTGAGGAGCCCCTGGGCAATATTCTCTAGCTCTGAGATGGGCCCTTTTCTGAGTGGGTGTTGCACCACATGGCTCTAGATGTGCCTCCCAAGCTAAATTATCCCGTGATTCCCTGACAAAATGAACCAGGCCAAACTCAGACATGTGTGGGTGAAGTTTGTCTTGGTCTTCCTCGGCATTTACTGACTTCAAGTACGTATTTCAGAAGGAAAGTAGGCCGCAAATTAATTTTCCCTTGCAACTTGATATTTTCTATCTATGAGATGCAAATACTCCTCGTATCTTCTGGTTTTGGTAACAGGCAGGTTTAACAATTTAAAATTGAATTGGTAGAAGCATTTTAGTATTAAATATTATGTAGTTATAAAGTAAAATATTAAAGTGTCAAAGCACTTCGCTTTCTCCTCGGGCTCTTTAGAAACGCTCTGAAATACTGAAGAACAGCAGAGAACCAGTGAGTCAAAAAAAAAAAAATGCAATGTGCTGAAATAAGGAAAATATCACTGGAATCAAAGAGGATCCCAGTGTCTCCCATAGCCTGCAGTCTGGAAGTGTGCAAATTCCAGCACTGGCAATGCCTCCCCGCAGCATCCAGCTCTTCCCATTTGGAATTCTGCATTTCCTTCAGCAGGAGACATTTCTTTCTTTGGAGCGCTCTGTGTTTTTTTCTTCAGACTGGTTTCAGACATCACCAGATTCGCTGCCGTGGGTTCAGTATCCAAGCAGGCAGAAGGAATCTCTTTTCTAATTTTGTAAAAGATGGAGTCTTAATCCCTTGGCTTTGAGTGATGAGGTTAAAGAAGTAGCTCAGATTTTTTTTGATGAAGTGGAGGATAAAGGGACCTTTCTTTTTTATATTCCTCTGATTCTTTTATAAAAGTGTGAGCTTCCACATTTAAGATTGCTCCCTAATTTCGGGTTTTATACTTACATGAAAAACCCGTAGCTAGAATTACTTTTACCACTTTCTTTCCCTGTAACTTCCCATGTCTTGTTTTTCCATTCAGGTAAACTGAGGGATCATTTTGGCAATTGCTATTTCCTCGTAACAATAAAACCTCATCCACCACATCTTAGATCTCGTGTAACAGGGAGAGACTGAAAGGAGCTCATTGCATTCATAATTTTAGTCGTGATTTGCATATATTCCTGTTTCTTTGCTGGTAGGAAACAAGTTTACTTTATAATGACCAAACCAGTCTTACCTTTCCCTGTGCACCTTCATGACAAGACAGAATATTTGTTTTGAAACCTGTGACAGGTATGGAATTCCAGGGTGAATGGCATTTCTGTCAGATAAATCCGTATGAAATTCCAGGGTGAATGGCGTTACTGCCACAGAGCTACAGCCTGGGTGAGATCACCATACAGTAAGTGAGCAGAAAAAGAGATATTTACAGTCACCCAACCAGAACCAAAGTTCTTCTGGCTTACTGGTGTCATTTCCATTTGCAAATAGATGTTGCATCAAAGTAATATATTAGCTCATAAAATCATGGAATCATGGAATGGTTTGGGTTGGAAGGGACTTTTAAGACCATCCCATTCCACCCCTTACCACGGGCAGGGACACCTTCCACTATCCCTCGGTGCTCCAAACCCCATCCAGCCTGGCCTGGGACACTTCCAGGGATCCAGGGGCAGCCACAGCTTCTCTGGGCACCCTGTGCCAGGGCCTCCCCACCCTCCCAGGGAAGGATTTCTTCCTATCTCTAATCTAGTCCTGCCCTCCATCAGTGTGAAGCCATTCCCCCTTGTCCTGTCATTCCATGCCCTTGTCCAAAGTCCCTCTCCAGCTCTTTTGGAGCCTCTTTAGGTACTATTTCTTCTGGCGGTCTGGATATTTTTTCTCCACCTTGTAAATTGATTTTCTTTTGATTTCTTTGCTCCTCTGGTTCTGTTTCTTGTTAGCAATACTGAAGTAAAAGAAGCCTTCCCGTGCAGCTGGAAAAAACCGTGTTGAGTTTGGTTGTGAAACAGGGGAAGGTTCAAGAGTGTTGAGCCTGTTGTTTTATTTGAATCAATCAAAGTCCAGAAGTCCAATAGGTACAATTTGTACCCGGCATAAACGGGATCATTATTGTCCTGTCTCCTCCCTGGGAGCCATCCTGCTGCTTTCTGCAAGTCAGGGTGACTTAGGCAGAGGTTTAAGGCCCTTTTCTTAATAATTCCCCCATTGAACCTTTACTGCAGGTTTGGTAGTCTACCTTTGTTTGCATTTAGCTGCGTTTGCCGTCTACCCACGACTTAAAAGATCTAAATCTGCCTGTGGATTCCGGAGTTGTTGATCCTGCTGGATGGATTAACCAGTTAAAAAGAGTGGTTTTTTGGCTGTGCAGGTTCACGTGTTGGATCCATTTCCCCCACGTCGGGAACACCACCCATTGACAGCAGGCCTCATCAACAAGTACAGTCAGGAAACGGCCAGGAATGTCAAATATTTATCCCTTTTAAAAAATTTAATATGTTCTCCTGGGGCCCGATTACAGAATTTTTTAATGCTTACAAATTTCTTCGGTGCAACAGTACTAGTTTGTTTCCAAGGAAACAAATGTACTTATACTGCACTGCACACATTCTTAATCATTAAATTCTATAATCTCCCTGCCTCGTTCTTGCTTTTCCTCTCTGTCTCCCTCTCTCTTTGAATGGGTAACTTCTAAAAATTGTTGATTTTTTTTTTTAAGTGGAGTCCCCAGATACTCTTTAACTGCAGGTAAATTTTCAAATATGTTCTCAACAAAGCATTGTTTCAAATCACTGAAAAAAAACCCCAAAGACCTTAATTGTTGAGAGCTTTTATGAAATCATCTTAATCAAGATAAATACATGTTCTTTATTCTTCTGCTATTTAATGTGCAAATTTATTTTTCTGAAGCAGATCTTTAGTGTGGTTTGATGTGAAATGTCTGGGTACGAGTGATATTTAAAAATCAATCTTCAATGTATATTTTTTTAATTCAGGCTCTGCAGACTATGTCTGTTTATGCAACACTGTTTCTGTAAGGGAAAAAAGTATGTGAGCCTATATGGTATTTTACAGATGCACAATTTACATGTAAGATAGCAACTTTGATTTATTCATTCAAAATATACTAAATATTAACTGAGGACTAATAGGAGCTCACTGGAGGGACGACACATTTTTAAAGTGACATCTTAGCATTCAAACCATTCATATTCTTCAATGTGAATGTAATTTTTATCTAAATGATTTCAGAGGAAAATTGATTCATTTGACTATAGTGCTCCTAAGACCAGTGGGAAGCTCATCATCTTAATATTGAATCTGTAAATCCTTTCCACTAGGGATGATTAACAGCTTTGTCAAGTGTTTATTTTACTTTAAGAAGAATATGTAATTTCCTGGCATAACTGAGACAGATTTCACTCTATTTCTTCCTTTGCATGTCACATTCATGCTGTAGGTTAGCCTGATCGAGCCTACCTCTATTAGGCTTCTATTTTGAGCAGTAAAAGGATAGCCTAATAAGTTTTCATAGTTTAATGAGCAGACATCGGTTTGCCCTATGATTCATTTATACTTGATAAATAAAAACCCCTCAGCAGTCCTGATAAGAAGTAATAATGGGGAATTACTTCCAGATGGCACTTTTGCTGTGCTGCACGTGTGGTCTGAGCTGCCCATGGGATACAAACCCCGTGTTGGAGCAGCCGTGGGCTGTTCCCAGGGCTGGGGATCCGTGGCAGACCATTCCTGGTGGCAGGACAAGGACAGGCAGTGGGGTTATGTGGAAGGGTTTAAATGTGCAGGGACGTTTCTGTGCTGAGCTTTGCGCGTGAAATCCAGGGGTGGGAGTAGAACAAAGGGGATGGGAAAGACACCGTCCTCGGTGCCGTGGTTGGACTGCGTGATCACCTACAGATCCTTCATCACTTACTGTGCCAGGCAATAAAAAGTTGCTGAAACATGAATATCCCCTCCCAAAAAACATAAATAAATAAATAAATAAATAAATAGATAAATTCACACTCATATTTTCCTATGTATAATTATTTAAGACACCAAACCCCAACATCTTCACCAAGTCTGTCAGAATTCAAGAAGTGTTCGGACAATGCTCTCAGGCATATGGTGGAATTCTTGGGGTGTCCTGTGCAGGGCCAAGAGTTGGACTCAATGATCCTTGTGGATCAAACTCAGCATATTCTATGGTTGTATGATCTTTTTTGGGGGATTTCATTTGTGACCTTTCCCTTCTTTAACTACTCATATGAAAGACATGAGGTTTGGTCACAACCTCAGTGCTGAAGAAGATACTGTATAACAAAAGGAGTGAGAAAATGGTGCATCAAGAGATTCCTATAAAGCTTTACCAGTCTGAATTTTATTCTCACTTGTAGCAGGAAGGGGAAAATTCTGTCCGTGTGCTGCTGGTTGTCCAGCTAAATCTCAGCTTTTTGCGGGGTTGTCGTGAGAAGTGTAAATGAAAAGTTCAGCCAGTAATGAGCTCTGTATGGTTTGGACCTTCTTGTGCAGACTGGCCAAGTAACAGATTTCAGGAGGGGAAAAAAAAAAAATAAAGTTTGCTAAAAGCCTTAGTTTCTCCTCCAATATGAGATTAATTACAGCCAAAGCGATCAGGGAATGCTCCTGCTTTTGGAATAAATGTTGTGAGCGTGATTGCCTTCAAAACAGGAGTGACACAAATCTATTCTGCCTCTGAAACGGTATCATCAAGTATTGTTTTGTTTGGGTGTTTCTGCAGAAAGTGCTCCGTGCTCTTTTCTCTCCAATTTCCTGCTCAAAGTCTAAAATAGAAATTGCAGATTAGAAAATCCTTTGAGAATGGGGTTCAGCAAGTGAAACTGCTTGAAGGTAAGTTTCATACTAGTTTGACTGAATTTAATGAGCCATTGTTAGGAGCCAAGCAAGCAAGTATTCTAGTGAGGCAGGAGGTATACACAAGCTGTCTTTTCAAGAAACCATTGTAAATCTGGTAACAAAGAGAGCCTGACTTTCTCCTTGAATTACCATGTTGACAAAAAGTCTACTGCATGCACTGATAGCAAATGAGATACGTTCTGCTGGTAAAGAAAATTAGACCTTAAATTTAACTCTCTAAAGCCTAACGTCTAGGGCAAGGGAAAAGCCAGAGTCATGCTGAAAAGCAAGCTGTTGCTTCAGCGCGGAGCGAAACGCAGGCTGTGTGTGACTCCTTGTTCTGAGACAGAACATTTTGTGCAACTTTGCTCTATGATTAACAAATGTATTTTAACAGAGACTAAAAAGCATGGGGAGAGTGGGAGGGAAAAAAGTAAACCGGCGTAGCAAGCTGTGTCTCCAACCAGTAGGGATTAAACATTTCACTTTGTTACCTGGGAGGCATCAAGGTGAAGGTCTCTGGTTCTGAGGGGCTGTGCTCGCTCAGGGCTTGCTAACCTTGGGCTGGCTGCTTGTAACGCGTGTCTTTGCTGTAGCCTGAAAAGGGTTTTTTAATATTTAAAGTTATTAGTTTATAGTATCCATGTAATTTCTTCAGCCAAAGGGCTTTAATTTCTTTGATGTGCATCTCTGTTCCAGCTGGTACTCCTACCACTCCTGCTGTCTCTTAGCCCTAAGTAAGGTTTCTCTCTTTGTTAAAGCTGGTGCCACTGATTTATCTTCAGCTCTGAGAAGGGCTTTTATCCATTTTAAAAGTGATGCTGCTGAGACAGCTTTCCCTTGCCCTGAGAAGAAGATTTTTTTAATTCATATTTGGTGGTTGGTTGGTGGTTTTATTTTTTTTTTTCGCTTTTTTTCTCTCCTTTCAACAGTATTTTTACATAGAGGTGTATTTCTCTCAGGTTGCCTATGGGGTCCTTCTATGCTGTGTTTCTTCACAGAAAGATCTTTTTTGGGGGAAAAAAGCAAATTTCCCCTCTTTTCGGGAGCATTGTTGTTCCCACCCCACTGGGGGCTACACAGATATTGCCCTAAAGAGGATCTTGGTTGTAGTGTGGAAGATGAGAAGTTTTCCTCATTCAGGGTCCTTTATCAGGGAAAACCAGTCTGGACTTTCCCCCTTGAAATATTCAAACTGTTTTTCCTCCCTACATGTGCTGGAGTCAATAGTTGTGAATCAGGCTCATAATTTGTTATTTAAGGTAAATACATTGAGTTTATGCACTTGTGGCTTCCTGGACTGGCCTTCCTAGGTTGTTTTCCCGTTTTATTGGTTCTCATCTATTTTGTATCCTGCAGTGTAGCTTTTTTTTCAATATATTTTAAATGAAAATGATTTGAATTATCTTTCTACAGATAACTAAAGGCAGCTTTTGAAGTCATCTGGTCTTCCTTGCTTACTTGGGTTGGAGCACAGCAGAAATATTTATTTTATGTATTTTTTTGTCTACCTTTAATGTAGACAAATCTTAAAATGTTTTATATTCACCTTAATAAAAAAGAACATCTATCAAATACCTGAGAACTAATAAAATACCGTAGATTTAGATTAAAAAGATCTTAAAAGATTGCAGATCACTCTAAAAACCAGAAACAGACTCTGAGTATGGAAGTGCTGGCCAGGAGACTTCTGAGACTGTACACTAAAGGAAAGAGTATTTTTTTCACAGGATCCTGAGGTACCTTCAGCAATTGACAATATCCTGTGGGGGGGAAAAAAGAAAGTTTATTTACTGTTAAAAGTAGCAAGTCGCTCCATCAAAGACAAAATTAACTTGTAACTTGGTATAACCAAAGGCCCTGCTGCCATCTACGTGCTGAGAAAGAGTTTCAGCCTTTTAACAGTTTTCTCTTTTGGAGTCAGTCAGAGTTATGAACGATCTGGGATATCTCACATTGCCTGCAGACGAGACCAAATGCTGTTATGCAGGCCAGCAAATAAAGCTTTACACTAATCAAATGCTCTGCTGAATAAAATATGAGCGTGTTATTTTGCATAATAAATAGCAAGCCAAAATATAAATTGAACAGCAGTACTAATAAATAAATAAGATCATCTAAAGCTGCTTTTCAGGAGCAAAAACTTCAAAGTTCATCCATTATGGATGTGAGTGTGCGCGTGTGTGCATTAGTGTGTACGAGCAGAGGTGAAATGGTGGCATATATGGGTTTTTTCTCTACCTTTTTTGGTCTCATTCTCCATTTGGATCATTAATCCAGAAAGAACGAGTAGAGAAACCCTTCTTCCCGCAGAAGTGGAGCTGGAACTGGATGGTTTTTAAGCTCCCTTCCAGCACACGATATGTATTTCTTCTCTTGCCTCGCAAAGCCAAAACCTTGCAGTCGGTTTCTGCTTTCTGGAGACAAAACAGATCCTCTTTGCACTGACAGAACCAGTTAAAGTGTTTCGTTTTTGGTGGCTGGGAGTCTCTGTCTGCAGGCAGGTGAACCGAGGTGCTGCCTGGGAGCCTGTGCTCCTTGGGCACGTCTCTGCCCTTTGGGGAAGTTTTCTCCCCATCAGGAAAGACAAGAAAAGGGGAAGTATTTTAGTTTTCATATGTGTTGATTTTCAGTGAAGTAAGAGGCTTTCAAGGAAAAACAAATCTATTGCCACAGAATAGTTCTGTAATGAATAGGAATAAGAAAAAGCCAGACAACGCATTTTTAACCAGCTCTGCCATAGTTTTCAAGTTGCATCTCCTTTACTCCCTACCTAAACTCAGACTACAGGAAGATGTTCAAGCAGTCCAGTGTCAGATTGGACTCCCAATTTAGACCAAAGGCCTGTGGGACAGGGGGGGTTTGTGGCACCCCTGCCATAAATCATGACAGCAATCGAAGCAAACACAAACAGGAATTTTTTTTCTTTTTTTTTAGTTTTTTGGGGAAGTCATGTGTCACCTGTCACCCCTGGTGACACCACAACCAAAGCAGTAACAAAAATCTGAAGAGGTCAGCAAATTTTCAGTTACCTCATTTCCTCTTCTCCTTTTTTCTCTCTTGGTTTGCAATCACGGGAGAGCATCTGATTTTTTTTTTTTAGGAACAAGCATCAGGAAGCTGCTCTGCCTCTGCTCTTTGCTTTCAGTTTTTACTCTGAGGCTACAACGAAGTGGCAGGACTGGAGCCAGGCAGGGATGTTTCCAGCGGGATGCCAGGGTTGGGAGGGTCCTCGTGCCAGCCTGGAGCTCTCAGTGGGGCAGCATCTGAGTCTCCAGGGATGGAGGCAGCAAAGCAGGCAAGGAGGGATCTTGTCTCAGGGATGTACTGCACTCAGCCCATTCCCAAGTTTCTTCTCAAAAATTAAACCTACTGGCACTCACAAGAAGTGAAAATCTGTAGTGGGAGGATTATCTTTTATTTATTTCTCTTTTTTTTTCTTTCCCACAAAGCCAGACAACTCCCAGGCAAGACCATTTGCTGTTATTTCTCAATGTATCTCAGGTTGGGACAACTTTTTTTTTTTCCTAAACCTGTATCTAATGCTTTCAGTTACAGCTTTAAATTTTCCCCTCTGATGCCCATAATCACCATCTTCCCCTCATCTTCCACATCTCTTATTAAAAAAAGAAAACCACTTCTGATTCTTACTTTTTTCTCTCCTTTCCTCCTAATGTCACAAGTTTAATCTGGAGAACTGCTCTCCCAGTTTCTCTCATTAATGCCCATCTGCTGTTCAGGGGAACACCCTTGCCCATCCTGCTGTCAGTGGCTTGGATATCAGCAGAGAGTTTCACATCCCAGTCCCCCAGGCGTGTGACTTGCTGCTTGGACTCTGTAATGCCCTCAGCAGCTCATTTTCCATATATATATATATATTTTTTTTTTTTTTAACTTGGCCACACTGGATGCAGAGCAGCCCAGTGACTGTTTTGCTGTTTAATACTGGATTTTTTGGGAAGTCATTTTGAGAACCCCAACTTCAGACTCAAACACACTTCAAGTGATATTTAGGTGTTTAAATCTTTCCTGAATCTGCTTCTTTATCTGTAAATTTAAGTGAACGTTCCCCAAAGTGGCAAATAATGGCAAAACTAATGAAAATTAATAACACATTCTTGTAACAACCTTTTTCTGAAACTGAGGTTCATTTTTGTGTAAATTGTTGATCCTAAATGACTACACTTACAAAAAATATTACTTATTTGCGGGCTGTTTGTTAATAGAAAACAAGGTCCCTATTTATCCTGGAATTTATTCTTGATTGATAACTCAAGTGTGTCTTTTTTGTCTCTTTGACCTCTAGATACGCTAAAAAAGAATAGCAAATAAATCCTATTAAATTAAAGGACTCATATTCACATTCCTGCTGTCTACTGAACGCGTTTTCCCTGAAAACTCCGTGGCTTGCTTGTTGGTGTTGGATAACACCACATTTTATTAAAGATCTGTGAAGTGTTTCCTAAGAGGTTACAGAGAGGATTTTTTTTTTTTTTAGACATTTAAGTTTTACAAAATCTTCTTGGCTTTGCATAGGTGATAACAGGGAAGAGGAATAATGAGACAAAACCTCTTCTTTCGGGGTTTTTAATTGAGAAACAAATTATTTCATGGCTTCTCATTAGTTATTCCCATGGATTCTAATGACAAGGTGCCAGCTTTCACACTTTAAGCAGGTTAATTAACCAGGTAGTAATGAAATTGGGTGATACCTGTGTGTTGGTGTGCCACAGCTCCTAATAACGTGCTTTAATGTCTGTGAACCTGAAAGGATATTTTCAGCTCCAGCTCTTCTCAGCACTGCATAAATAAATGCTTCCCAGCTAATAGGCAAACTCATTTTAAAGTTACACTTTGGTCACCATTAATATGTTTCATGAAGTAGATGTTGATGTTTCTGCCCTTTTTAAGACTATAAAGGGACACCAAGAAAGCTGGAAGACCTCAGCTGATGTGTTTATTTTCCTTCTATCCGCTGGCCACGTGTTAAATATTTTAATGCTATTTCTTTCCCCTAGAAATAATAGAATTAAATTTAAAAATGGATGCTTAAAGGTTTTCTGGGATAAAATTGATATAGGAATATGAGCAAGTAGCAGGAGTAGCACATGTGCACAAGGGAGGAAACGCATTTGAAAAAGAAAAGAAAAAAACCAAAAACACGACAAAAAATGGAATTTCGGGCTTCCCAAGAGCAAGTCTAAATAGCTGTGTGATTTACCTAATTTAAGAAATATCTTTTAAAGAATCCCAAGGAGTATCCTTAGCTGGAAGAGCTGCTAATAACCACTCGTGCTGGAAGGGATGTAAAGAAATGCTTGAGTTCAGTTCTTCTGTTCGAAATATCCAGGCACAATTTTTTCATGGCGTTTAAAACATGACACAAGTTTCGTGTTCCTTCTTGCTGGCCATTTGCTCACACAGCAATTCTGATTTCTAGGAAAGGACTTGTTATTTCTAAATATTTACTGGGTGGTTTCTGCAGACAAGTGTTGACCTCGTCCAAGCGCTGATCGTTTTTACCAGGCGTTGTTTGTAATACACAGTTTGTCATCAGGATCACATGGGCATTGTCTCCATTCTCTTACTGGATGTTCAACTGCTTTAAAAATGAGGAATAACACGGCTGGCAAGTGAAGGAAGAGTAACAAAGTCCTTCCTCGTATGATTTTTTTTTTTTTGGAGCAAATAAACATTTAGGCCAAACTTAAAAGGTCTTGCAAATATTTGTCTGAATAAACCAGGCAGGGCCCATCTGAACGCTCGCCGAGAGCAAATAGCACGACCCAGCAGAAAACAGCAAAGCAGATTTCCCAGGCTTGTTTGTAAAAGTAATCTTCAGCGAGTATTTTGGGTTGTTTGACCACACATGTCCCAGTGTTTACTCACAGCGAGCAGGCTGTGGAGCTTGAAGGCATCTTCCTAGCAAAGCAGTGGGAGTATGAACTGAATTCGTGGTGTTTATACTACTTTTTCAACTTTTTTTTTAAATAGCCCTTTTTTTTTTTTGTATTAAATCCTGAGAATTTTTTTATAAGCCTAAAGGAAAATTTCAGCAAAATTCTCTTGACTGATGAGAAAGTTTGCTGTGCAAAATGCCAGTAGTTTCCTTCGCTTGCTCTAGTAGTGAACTCCTCTAATAATGTTTCTCTCTGTGTTTTATTTGTTTGTTTGGGTGAGGATTGCTTGTGTTCCTGCTTTTAACCACTGGGATCATCAGCTGGGAGCAATTTTCTCCCCTGGGATAGAGCTTAATACAGCTGGAAGTACTGGGGAAGTCAGCAAGTAATTGATAAATGCAGTGAGTAAATGGTGGCTTATCCAACAAAACCCAAATTTAAGTTCTCAGGACTAGGTGGTCTGAAAAGATTAAACTCCACTTGGCTGGGGTGCATTGAATAATGATTGAACACCCAGAGCATCTCAGCCCTGCATCTCCCACTCTTTTTATTTTACACATCACAATTACCAGCCATGATCTTCATTCATGACTTATTGTGGGCGACAGGCCATAATCCTCATTCATGACCAGCTATAACAGGAAAAAAAAAAAACAACAAAAAACCAACCCACCACACAAAACAAAAGCCCTTCATGCCACTTAGAGAGAACATGACATTATGCAGAGTTTCCCCTCATTCTACAGATACAGCAAATGCCACAGCAGAGATGCTTTTAAAGCATCTGTTAAAAAAAAAAAAAAAAAGAAAAGAGAGAGATGCAGCTTCCCTAAGTTGTTGTGGGGAAGAGAAGAAAGCAGGGTGGAATTGCAAACATGTATATCATTACTGCAACTGCATTCCATTTATTTTCCTTTGCAAAATAAATTACATAAATGGGGTTTGTATTGTTAGCTATTCTTCATTCAGAGATTGGGATAATTAGGTTTCAAATACGGTGATGTTTTAAAACACATTTAATTTAGTAAAATTGGTAAGGAAGCTGCGGCAATTAAAAATAAAGGACAAAAGTTTCTTTTGCCTTCCTGGGTAATTTGGGGTGAATTTAGACTATGGCATTGGAAGTACAAAAGGTAACTAAAAATGCCATTAAATGAAATGTTCCCAGTCCAGGCAATTTCCTTCTTAACAGAAAGTAAAATGCAAACAGAGATTACTAAAACCCTGCTGTGTTTAATTTAAGTGTATGTAAGCCTTTTACTCACAGTTATTTTGTCTGGAGATAATCATGTAGATCCTCAGTGGTCAGAGCTGTGAAGCGTGTGTTGTCAAAAGTTGCTCACTCTTTGATTCCCCCTCGCTTCTGTCAGCCATGGTTCACATCATGCAGGCTCAGCTCATTCATCTTCTGACAGGGTGGGATTCTCCCATTTCTGTCTCCATCAATTTGTTCCTGTCGCCTCTGGATTGCTCGCAGAAATACCGAAAAAGTGTGTGAGTTGGGTGTAAATTATCATTATTTCTCTGGCTAACAGGAGCACACTGCGGGGATGGAGGACATCAGCTCTTCCAGCTCGGCAGCAACAGGCAGGGGTAGGGTTGTTAAACCAAAGGGAAAACTCGGCGTCTTCTGTAGATTCATTATTCTGCAGGAGTGAAAGGGTTGGAGAGGGGTTAGACACAGAGCCGTGCATTGACAGGGGCTGTTCTGGAGAGGTTTGATCCGTGCATCTGAGAAGGAGTTCTGTGCAGCCAGGAATTAGGGGCCGATGCTTGAGGCACGGTGCTCTCTTGGGCAGGGGAGTCAGGGGGGAGTTTGGCCCATGGAAAGAGGTGCCGTGTGGGAAGTTTCTTTTGTCATGGAGATGGTTGTGTTGGTGCTTCATACTGGTACCTTACTTCTGGTCTGGGAGTGCTCCAGGAGAGGAGAGGAGAGGACTTCTTTGGTACCCAGGTCTTGATTCACAGCAGTGTTCACTGTGTAGACAATTGCTGCTGCTTCCACGGGGACCCGAAACTGCGTTTAGCACGAGGCAGGGGAAGCAGAGGGGATGGAAAACAGTTCGTGGAGTGTGGAATAATCACAGCAGCCACCGGCTGGGAATGAGCCAAAAGCTGTGATGCAGCGAGGGCTGAGGGGCTCCTCAACGGGCAAAGGCAAGACCGCAGCGTCCCAGGGTTCAGGCAAAGCAAGGTGAGGCCGGGAGGTTCAGCTGCAGCCTGGCTGCCAGCACATTCCAGCCTGAGACCTTGGGTGCCACCTCAGACCCATCAGCTGCTCAGGTTTGCCCTGCCCTGCTCATGTTGTCCTTCGTTTTCAGCAGGTGCTGTAACTGTACAGAGATTTTACCAGGCAGAAAATGGAACATTTTTAGGAGTTCAGCTTCTGTGAATTTGGGATGAAAAGGCCGAGAGCACTAGGTGTTGGTCAAGCAAGTTGTTCTCCAAAAAAACGCGTCTCCTAAAATCATGGAATTACGGAATAGTTTGGGTTGGAAAGGACCATAAAGCCCATCTCCTTCCAGCCCCTGCCGTGGGCAGGGACACCTTCTGCTGTCCCAGGGTGCTCCCAGATCCATCCAGCCTGCTCTTGAACACTTGCAAGCAACAGCTTCTCTGGACAACCTGTGCCAGAGCCTCAGAACTCTCTGAGTAAAGAACTTCTCTCTAACACGGAATCCAAATCTCTCCTGTACAGTTTAACATCACTCCCCCCCGACCTATCACTGTCTGCCTGTGGAAAAAGTCACCCTCCCTCTTTCTTACTACAGTTGTGTCACTGAGGTGTGAGCTGAGTGTCTCGTCTGATGTCTCTGCCTGGATCCTGAAGCACGTAGAGATTTATTCACCACCCTCCCCTCCCTGAACCACAGGGCCCAGGTCACCACGTGGAGAAAATCAGCTGGGGGAAAACATCAACTTCCCATTCTCCTGGAGGAGAAACACCTCTTTACACTGAGGCTGGACATCATTCCTTAGCAAAGCTTCTTCTCAAGAAAGTTTCTTTCAGTGTGATGGATTTTTTTCTGTTTTTTTATTTTTTTTTTCTTTTTCCCCCCCACACTGGTGGGGGGTGGGTGTTTGGCTTTTTTTGGGGTGTTTTTCGGTGGGGGTTGTTTGGGTTTTTTTTGGCTGAACATTAAGACACTATTTTTTTTGCTTGTAGGCTACTTGTGCAAACTCAACTCACTCCCACAAAAAACTTATCACATCTCCTACCCTGCAGAAAAAAAAAGGTGTTTCCCTTCATCATCTGGGCAGGAAAACACAAAGGTGACTGTGATGTTAAATAAGACCTTTATATCCTCTTAGGTTTTGCTCTTGGCACAGTGAGTGAAGAAGCTCTGACACATTTATTTCTTTTAATACGAGGGTAAGCAGAGAGAGACTGATGGCAATTACCCCTCTGTGGGGAAGAGCCTCTGCTGGGAGGCACCAGGAGCCCTGCTCTGACTCTGCTCTTCTTGAATGTGCTCTGGGAAATGGAATGTGGATTAGTGGGATGCAGTGTGCAGTCTGACTCTCCATTTCACCTGGCCTGCCTTTTGCAGCTGCACGTGGTGCTCCTATCCCTGCCTGGGAGACATGGCTTATGTAAAGAGAAAGTAGGGGAGGACAAAGAGGAATTTGTGTGAAAATAGTGACAAAAATCTGTGTTAGATTAATTAGATACAAAGTGACATTAAATAGAATTTTTAAAGCCATCTTAAATTACGTTTTTCTCTAAGTGTTGTGTTCGGGGTGTTTTGCCTTTTCAGCTCAGCTGCTTTAGGTCTTCCACCAGCGTCTCAGATGGGAGATGCGTCCCTCTGTCCTGTGGAAGTCCATCTGAGAGCAGATCTGAGCAGAGGCACGGCATCTAACACCCCATCACCCTGGCACAGGGAGACACTGAACATAGGCAATCCCTCTTTGTTCCACCAAGGAGGGGTCAGAACTCCGCGGGAGATCTGCTGGGCAGCTCTCACGTCTTCGTATCAGCCATGTCCTGTAGAAGGATGATTTTATCAGTGATAAAAAAATCCTCTTGATCTGGCTGCCATAAGGGAGTGCTGGTTTGGGGGTGGTTTTGGGCAGGGGAAGGGACAGGCAAGTAAAATACTTTCACTTTTCCATGGAACATTGTCACTGTGGTTAGGAACAGAGAGGATTTCTGTGCCTGTGCTGGTATCTTGTCGTGATGATTTGCAGGGAAGAGTGACAGTGTTTGTCAGTGAAAGGAAAAGGATTTCTGGCCAATTAAGAAGAAGTTGTAAATGTTGGAAAAGTAGAGATGCTTGATTCTAGATATGCTAGAATATTATGGTCCTTTGCCAATCTTTTAATATGAAATGGACTACAATTCGGGGAGAAAATCTTTTTCATGGGGCAACCTCTTTGCTATTTTGTGTGCGTCTGTGACGGTCATCTCAGTCCCATGTGTAGATTTTCTCGATGCATTTTATTTTTGTAGAGATCTGACAGAAAACTTGTGTCTGAATTCAATTTTCTGCTAGGGAAAGTGAGCCACTTGTGTGTTTCAGGAAGACTTTGGATCGCTACCAAGATTTGTCCTAACCATAAACTACTAGGTTAGCAAAAAACTCAGCTTGGAGGACACAGTTCAATCTCAAGGTTAGGAAATGATCACAAGTACCAGTGACTACCTTTAATCATAGTTTAGTTTGCCAAGGAGAATTTCCTTGGTCCAATGTCTTCTGTACCGAATTATAGAAGATTATAGTTGGGATTTTTTTTTTTTTTAACTTTAGGAAAGTTTTGTTGTTATTTCCCAGCATAGAATGTTGTTATCTACCTGATGAGTATTGTCTGCCAGAAAATGCAGATTGTGTGTTGCAACAATACTGGTTTTTCGTGAGATCTGGTGTCGTTAGACACGTTAGGCTTAGTTCTGTTAACTTTTAAAAAGCCAACCCTGTTTATAGTTCTGGAAGTGAGGTTTTACGGAATGATGTGAATTATGGTTGTGTGCAGGCACTGGGAGCAAGATTGTTTCTGAGGAGCTGAAGGAAAAAGTTGCAAAATTTGGAGTTTATAAAAAGCTTCAGTTTGGAATGAAAACAGTCCTTTCCCTGCCTCCCGCCCTCCCCCTTGGTCTCCTCTTGGCACTGGGAGAATCCTTGCGCTGGTGGAAGTCGGAAGGAGGAGCAGCTGGTTGTGCCAGGGAAGCCTAGCAGATGCAGTGTGAAGAACTTGCTCCCTTTTAATTAAAGTGAGGATTAGAATCAGCTTCTGGGCGCCTCAGAAGCCACCTTTTCCCTCTCCCAGAAGCACATCTCTCCCCTTGTCTCATTCTCAGACACTCAGGACAGCTGAGATTTCTGGAATTCTTAGATTAAATTTATACTGAATTCTGCTTCTTTCCTGATATTCCTTGTCAAAATAGTCTTGCTCAGTCTTCAAATATCTCTTTGCTCCAGTTGCCATTTTCTGAATCAGAGAATTCCTTGGATCACTGCTGAATTAAAGCTGGTTAAACTGCTCATTATGCACCATTTTCTGGTAAACACTTTTTATATTTGGGAACCATTCCTGATTTCTGTGAATGCCCAGATAATTTTAGACACTTCACAAACAGTAGCTGTAGGTGTTCACTCGTTTTCCATTTTGACTGTTTCCAATTCATCCTTGGTTCTTAGTGGACACTATTGGTCTCCTAAGACATATGATATTTACCCCCCTCTCTTCTTGATTAGATCATTGAAGCTCTTTTAAAGAGGGAAATAATTAATAGTTCTTGGTGAATAATCAAATGAAAAGGCAATTAATGAATAATGCACACCCTGCACAAATTTTCAGACATTGATCATCTGTTAATTTTGTGCAATCTTTCAGATTCGGATATTTTTTTCATTCATAAACTCGCGGCCACGTGCATGCAGGGCTTGAATGACGCCGGGCGATGAATGACAGCAGAGAAAAATCCGGTTATTTCTTACAGAAGCAAGCAAGCCAGCCCCAAATCACCCAAGTTCTCAGTTGTTCCAGCTCTTCTCTCTAGGCTTCAGTGACTCAGTTCTTCTGTTCTCATCGTCACCTACAACCAGGGACTAAACCAAGATGTTTTACAGCGTGTTGTGCAGCCACTGGGCACTTCTGTGTGCTGTACCCAAGCTCCAGGAACTCTGTGGTTACTGGGAAATCTGGGAAACAGCAGTGGGCCGAGAGCTGCCTGGGAGCCTCTGACTGTGCCTTTGGTTGGCACTCATCTCCTTTGATGGATCGCTGTTTTCGGTGGACTCTGGGTCTCTGCTTGGGGACACACACAGTCTTGGTGGTTGTTTTTTATTTGCTTTTCATTTCCTCTGATGTGCAGCAAGCTGGAGAACTGGAAAGGCTTAAAAATCTCTCTTTGGCAAGTGATGCCACTGGACATTTTTCGTAATTAGCCCTGCAGGGTAGGAAGGGTTTGACTTGGCTCGCTTGGCTCCACCTGGGCTCTCCCAGCTCCTCTCCTCAGGACTCCTTCTAACCAGTGTGGGACAACTCTGACTGGCTTGAAAGGTTGAAATTTGTCCTGTCAGCCACGGCTGGTGGAAATATCACTGAATTTTAGGGATTTGGCCACCGAGGGGCCACAGTCTCTGCCCAGCTCCTGGTACAGCACGTACATGTAAAAAAATCACAGCCTCCCAAAGGCTGAAATCATCATTCTGCTGAAAAATTATCTGTCTGCAGGTAAAAAAGGTGGGAAATACTGACTGAAAGAGTCCTACCCCAGTTCTACTCATCCTTCAGGCACTCAGTGCACAGCCCTGAGCCCTTAAACCAGAGCTTATCCAATTTTTCAAGCTCTCTGCCTCTGAGTTCACAACTTCATGTTGCTATAGCCATGCACCACCTCTGCATCCAAGGAACAAAGTTTAGGCTTAGGCATCAAAATCTATCCCAAAACTCGGATTTTTGGGTGCTTAATGGACCTGGCTCCATGTGTCTTGTTTGGGATGAAAGATGCACTCTTCAATGATTTTGTGAAAAATACATTGCAAAACTTTAAAATCCAAATAAAATACATTTTGGAGCTTTATTATTTGTGGGCTACTGCACAGAGCTTTGTTCATAGATTATAGTGAATTATGAACAGAAAATTTGGAGGGTTTTATTTATCAAGCTCATCTAAATGAGCAATATTTTATTAATACAATAAAAATATCATGAACAAGTAGATGAAGTTGGTTAATTTAAAAAATAATCTTAACACTGCCAGTGCTCTTCAGTCACTCACTTCTGTTGGCATCAAGTGGGGTCTGTATTTATGTGAGTGTATGCACACATGTGTAAAGCACACACACGGATACATAGGATAATTTAATTTTTTCTTTTTTAGCTCTTTTAGTTTCAGTTCATAACTACTGAGCTCCAGCTTATTATAAGGTTCCTCAAGACCAAACTGTTCCATTTCCTCTCTTATCCAGACAGAATGGTTTATGGTCAGCCTGGTCAGGATCAAATTCAAATGGCCGCAGAGTTCAAAGGGATGGTGATGACTCGAGCAAACCATTTTTGTAATCTGTAAATTCCATTTCTACAGGGAAAAAAGGAAAAAGAAAAAGAAAAAATTGGCTGGAGCTTGTAATGGCTATGGCAAAATTTTGCAAGGTCAAGAGAAAAGAGAGTGTTGTGTGTTTTGACTCTGTCTCAGGACAGACAGTGCGTGTTTGTGAATGGGTTCATGCTATGCTGTTTGAAATGTTTTCAATTTTGGGGTTTTTTTTCCCTCCTTCTTATTGATTAATTTCTGTGTGTGTAGCTGGGACACTGCAGGCAGGGTGTAAAAGCCTGGATGTAAATCCCAGCACAGTAATTTGGGGTCTTCCCACTGGCTGAGGGTCGGGAGGCTCAGAGACAGGGAGGAGAAGGAGCTCTGTTGAGGCTTTTTCTGGTCGGGCTCTGAGGTGAACGTGCCCTTGCTGAGGAGCTGTGCCTGGGCAGGGCAGCAGCGGCCACTCCAGCGCCAGGATCCAGGGCTGGGGGGACTTCTGTGCCTGTTCCTGCAGGAGCAGCTTGGTCTGTGTTGGTGTGTGCATGCAAATGCACTGGTAACAGTGATAAAAATCTGCTTTTATGGCTACCGACCCTTGTTCACAGCCCTACCCCACAGTCTTGCAGGTTGTCTGTTCCCTTCTTCAAGTCCACCCCTCCCAAACCGTTCTCCTGTACTCACAGGGGTTTTTTTTTCTAGAAAATGTGGGCATGGAGTGATAGGGCAATGTGAAATGGGTTTAAGCTGACAGAGAGTGGGTTTAGGTTGGCTCTGTGGAAGAAATTGTTCCCTGGGAGGGTGGGGAGGCCCTGGCACAGGGTGCCCAAAGAAGCTCTGGCTGCCCCTGGATCCCTGGCAGTGCCCAAGGCCAGGTTGGACGGGCTTGGAGCAGCCTGGGATAGTGGAAGGTGTCCCTGCCCATGGCAGGGGTGGGATGGGATGAGCTTTCAGGTCCCTTCTAACCCAAAGCATTCCAGTTTCTATGACAAACAGGCCTGTATGGCTCTCACAGCCCTTCCCTTAAACACAGAGGAGAATTCTCTTTGCATTGCTTTAGACCACAGGAATTAAAAATACAGTTTTTTAATATATATGTGAATCAACACAGAGGCTGAAAGTTTGAGTCCCACAGCAGGACCTGAGCCTTGGAGGCACTGTGCAAATGCAGAGCTGAAAATGTTGTGTGCAGGGCAACAGACTCAAGCTTGGCAGAGACAGGGAAGTGAAAAGATGGAAAGTGAACGTGGGAATCCACTGCTCATTGTGATAAAACACTGAACAAAAATAATTCAAGAGTTGCAATTCTTTTTTCTGTCTTTTTTTTTTTTTTTTGGGAGAAGGAGCGTGCAGGGTGAACATTTTGATCATAACCTCCCAAAACTTGCTCTTGTCTCACTGGAGACACCTCCCTTCCTCTGTGCGTGTAGCTTATAGGAGCATCCCTTTTGAACTTGTCATGTTGATGGATGATTCCTGTTGTGTCCTATCAGATTGTACCGGGTATGTTGATATAAAATATTCTTCTGAAAGCAAATTGGTTATCTTCTTAAGGTGGTGCTTGCTCAGATGTGTTTTAAAACTGGCCCAGTTAAATCACCTGTGGTATTCACCTGTGATCTTAAACTTCTTTAGCAGGCACTGATTTCTGAACTCAGCACTGTGTATAATAATGAGCTATAAACCTGCAAAATCAGAGAAGCTTTGCAGTGCTAATGTTGTTAGAAATAATGAAAACGGAATTCCGTAAGCAGTTTGTCTGACTAATTTCAGGTTTTCTTAGAAACTTTATAAATAACAGAAGAAAAAGATGGTGGCTTCTTCAAAAACTGTCTTTAACTATGAAACATTAGGCTGCAGTTGAAAGATGTTGCTGAGATTTCCAGGACCTAACAAATAGGATCTCACTGTAACTAATAATTATAAGTTTGTTTAGCTAAAGACATTCTTTTCTTTAAAAAAAAAAAAAAAACCAAAAAAACTTCTAAAAGTGCCTTCAGCCCAAGATATTTTGCATTCCACTGGCAGGTTTTATGCATGGGGCTTGTGAAGCTCAGCATTTCTTGAGTTGTTAGACATCACCCAAATTCAGATCGTATGAGTAAGGTGTCACCACGTATGGCCTGAGCTCGTGCCTGCTGAATCCAACATGAGCTGAGCTAATGGAAGTTGCCTTATCTCCATTTTTTCGTGCTAACACCAAATGACTGCATTAGGAATCTGCCCAAGATAAAAAAGTGTGAAATATGCCTTCTAATTTATAATGCAGATTTTTGCATAACAGGATCAAAACTGTTATCCTGTTGTGAATGTAACATCAGAGTAAAATAACAAGCATTTTACCAGTTAATATGCAAGCTAATCTGACAAAAGCATTTCTACATTCATTTACAGAGTGACTAGCACCCTAAAAAACTCCTGGGAGATAAATGAAACAAACCAAAACAAAATAAAACTTTAATCATTTCCATAACAAAAATTAAACAACTGTGGCGTTACATAGGGAGGTTTGGAAGGAAGAAGAAAAGGAAAAGGGATAAAGAAAGAAAGATGGCAAAAAAAACCCCACTAAAATTCAGCAAAGACCGTTGTGTCAAGAAAACAATGGTGAAAAATTGCTCATTTCTCTGGAGAACAACTGCAATGAGAATGAGAAACTGGTACTGAACCAATTCTCTTCTCAATCTTCAGATCTTAATCATGTGATCCTCTTAGGATGCCAGAATCTAGTTTTCCTAAAGGCCTGTATAAGCATGTTCAGTGGAAAATCTATCTACCAGCAGGTGTCTTTTAACTTTATTTTGTCGTCAGCATCGAATAAAGATGAGAAGAATGGCATGAATCAGTTGATAAGTATTAGGAAAGCAGGTGAAAGGCAGGAGGATTGTGTCACAGTGAGGCTTCCAGCTTATCCACAGGCTGCAGCATTTAATTAGGGAGTTGGCCCAATCCTTCCTTTGGGGGAAAACCACTCGTTCAAAGCACATCTTAATAAAGAATGGCCAAAGATTAAATTGTGTGTGTAGAACTTTGAATTTGGGATGCAGCACTAAGTCACAGTGAGCTTAATGAATCAGTTGCATGAAGGTCTGCAATGGGCAACTAAATATATCACTGATGAGGTACAAAGCAAATAGTGTAGCTTGGAGCCCTCGGGTCGTTCTGGTTATTTCAGGAGGAGGAGGAGGAGGATGGATCCACACAGAAAATTCTGGGCCATTTTTGCCTTGATGAGGGAAAGTAGAGGACAATTTTTTTGTCCATTTTTCCAGCAGAAGGGGAAAGGAAAACCATGTTATTTTTCCCTTTTTTTGCGCAACTTAGGACTGTTCCTCTCTATCTCCCTATTCCATTGGCAAGCTGGGTACATTCATTGAGGATGTGAATCAATAAGGTGGATTTAAACACAATATTTATTTTGGCTAGTAACACAAAAGGCAGCTATATTCCATGTAAAACTTGTAATGATTGTTATACCAGAAAAAAGGCCTTGGAATATAAACAATATATATTAAAAGGAGATGGCAGGACATAAATATATAACTGGAACCATTACTGCCAAGTGTAACAGCAGGATAGAGCAGCTTCCTGTACAAATTGTTTCAGACTACAGAAGTGTAAGGGTAAGGCTGTTTTATTCTAGGAAGCGGAATATTTTCCTTGGGTACTGGATATCTTTGGGTACTTGGATTTGAGAGGACTGAAGAGTTTCAAAATGAGAATAAAATCCATATGTTATCATGTCACCATAAAATTAAAGATGGGAGTAACCACGTTTGAATGGCTGTGGTGGTAACCTCATGATCAGGACGGTGCAGCTGTAGAAGCAGGAGAAGGGAAAGGTTTTTCCACCCACCTCACTGGCCCTATCCTAGAAAATACTGGTTGGCAGACGTGCTGTGCTGATCAGTTCCCGGGAAAACTTGATCACAATTAACATGTGCAAAGTAGCTGCAAAGCCAATAGCAGCAGAATGAAGGCTTTCCTTAAAAACACATCTAATAAAGATATTCCTGCTCCAACCACCACTTTGCATAAATATCCTTGGTCCTCTGGGGTGTTTCTTGGGCTGGAGAGTGGACAGTTCTGGGGAGCTCCGGGGTTGGGGGTGGGTCTGCTCCTGAATGTGATCAATGAACTCAATTACGACCCCGTTGCAGAGGCTTCCATCCCGAGTTTGCAGTGATACATAGTGCCCGCCATCCCTGACACGGCCCCCAAAAAATCTCTTCAATAAATAAGAGGATACCGGAGAGCTCTGACTTTGTTTCTTTTTTCTTTTTCCCCCCCCCCCCTTTTTTTTTTTTCTTTTCTTTTTTTTAACAGCTCTTCTGGGTCCCCAGTTGATTTTCTTCGCAAGGTTAGTTGCTAATACATTCCTAGCACCCATGCATTATTAATGCTCACCGCTCTCCAAGGTGGCAGTGACAAATAGGGAGCAAAATTCACTGACTAGTGGGGAATGTACTTTTTAGTCATGCTTGAATTTTTCAATCCATTCTGCTTGTTGAGGATTTTTCAGTGGAGGTACTGTAGCAAAATATGATTTTTTTTTTCCCCCCATTTTTTTCTTCCTCAAACCTAAGAAGCACTCTAGTAACCAGTGGAAAGCTTATGAGTCAGGGCTTTTCCCAGGAGGTTTTGAGGGGGAGTAGTGCAAAAACTACCTTTGATGTTTGCAGTAGCATGGAAGTCATTGTTTTTCCTCCCATGTAGTAAGTGGCAGTTTTGACTGCAAATCGACTATGCATGCAGTCAAGTAAATTATAATATTTTAACTAGGCTGTGCATGCCAGCTGTAGCATTCCCAGAAATAATACCAAGTGTGTGTCATGAGCAACATTGATTTTTAATGTGCAGATTTGTTTCTTCAGATATAAAACTCTATTAATTTTGCAATATAAAGAAGCAATCTGTGAAATACATTCTTAGGCTGTTATTGGTTACTATAAATCCCACTAGTAGTACCAGCACACTTGTTTAATTCAGAATTACTTCATTTAAAGTATGATTCTGTGCATGTGGTGGAGGTGCTGGAGATTTGGCAAAGACCTCTTTAACATAACAAATAGCTGACAGTAAATATTAGGCTAATTCTTCCTAACGTTTAATAGAGGGATAACTCACTGGGCAGAATAATGAATTCCTTGCTAATGGCTGTACGTAGGGGATTAACACCTTCGTGCAGCCATCCACAAATGCACTGAAAATATGAATGTCTCTGTTTTGGAAGGGCTTGGTATCGCTCCAGCGCTGAACCACAGGCAGCTTTGGAGCAAGATTTGCTTGAGGGTTCTGAGGGGGACCCTAAATCAGGAAGATCACTTCTGCTGTGTCTTGTTCAAATGTTTTTAGCTCTCCAGTCTAGAGCCAAGGAAGGCACAACGTAGTGCAGAGTCCACAGATCAAATCCTCATGGAATCACAGAATGGCTTGGATTGAAAGATCATCTTGTCCCAACCCCCTGCCGTGGGCAGGGACACCTTCCACTATCCCACTATTCCTTGGTTGCTCCAAGCCCGTCCAGCCAGGTCTTGGGCACTTCCAGGGATCCAGGGGCAGCCACAGCTTCTCTGGGCACCTTGTGCCAGCCAAGAAATTCTTCCCAATATCCAATCTAAACCTGTCCTGTCTCACTTTGAAGCCATTCCCCCTTGTCCTGTCACTCCAGGCCCTTGTAAATTGTCTCTCCCCACCTTTCCTGTTGGCTCCCTTCAGGCACTGGAAGGCTGCAGTTAAGTCACTCCAAAGCCTTCTCTTCTCCAGGCTGAACAATCCCAGTTCTCCCAGCCTTTCCTCATGGCAGAGCTGCTCCATCCCTCTGATCATCCTGCTGCCTCCTCTGGACTTGCTCCAGCAGGTTGTTCTCCTTCCTGTGTTGGGGACCCCAGAGCTGGATGCAGTACTCAAGGTGGGGTGTCACCAGAGCAGAGAAGAGGGGCAGAATCACCTCCTTTTCAGTCCCTCACCAGCCAACTGTGTGGCTTTTTGCATCAGAAAAACGTATAATTGGACAGGATTGGGACAGAAGAGCAACTGAATAGAACCTGACATTCTGTAGTATTTGGCCAAATACACCACACGAAGATTAGAATTCTTTTTCCCCCTCTTTGATAACTGGAATATAAGAATTTACCAATCTTAGTGGTTCCTCCTCTTCCCTGCTCATCTGCAGTCTGGTTTGCAGTCTGACTTTCCCATCTTCTGTACTAGCCTAAAGCTGGCACCTGATTTATACGTGCAGTCAGAATAAACAGTAGTGATTTGGGGATGAAAAGCAGATCCAGGGGCCCTCAGTGATGCACTTGAGGCTACCATGGCTTGGACTTTGTTATCTGAGCCTCTGCACCTCCACCGAGGGCAGCAGCTGTGGGTTTGTGCAAAGGAGAAGCTGTTGTGGTGGAAGTGGGAGCTGGAATAATGTCACTTAGCAGGATGCTTGGGGAGCTGGAGACCAGTAATTCTGAAATAAGAGCAGGGCAGGGGTTATAATTTTTAGCACTGGTTCACAAAGATGAGAATGTGAAAAACATGATGTTCTGCTACTCTTGCACATCGGCCTAAACACAAACACATCCTTATGCTTGTTGGAAAGGCTTTTTCCAAAGGGGATTTCATTCCCGGCGCTCAGAAGGTTTCCCACATTTCTCAGTATGTCCTTCAGAGCTGTGTTCCTCCTGTGTTTCCCACTCTCCCGGCTTCCACAGTGCCTGTCATCCCCACTCAACCACTCTCCCTGCCCTGTGGCATCCTGGCAGTGCAGCAGTGACGTTGTGGGGAACCACAGCACGTGGCTGAGGCTGCGAGGATGCACCAGGAGACACCAAACACAGCGAGGACAACAGTAACCATGAAGGATATACTCGATGTCTGTATGGAATGAGGGGAAGTTCCTGAACCCACCTGAAAAGCAATGTGGCTTTAAGATTTTCACTAAGTCTGGCGCCTCTTTGTTCTTTTCCTTCTCAAATACTCAGTGCAAAGCCACTGTCACGTTGAAACACAGTTTTGGGGACAGCGACCGTGCGTCCTTTCCAGTCGTGATCCCGAAGAAACAACTAAAAACTGTCAAAGCAAAATAAGCACCAGTATTTCGGTGAGTGTTTCACAGGAGCTGGTGAGGAACACGAAAAACAATAAGGAGAGCAGAGGAAAACGCCAAGTGAGAGTAGAAAGTGGAGACGACGGAGAACAAGCGTGGGGAAATGAGGGGTGATAGCTCGGGGAACGTCATCATATTAGAAAGGGATGGAAGTGTCAGAAAGGAACCAGAGAGCAGCAGATTGGCTTAAAAAAAAAAAAAACGAAGTGCGTTCAGGAGATGTTGATGGAATCCATCCAACATCTGAGCGACTCAATGAGTAGCAGACTGTTGAAACTAGATGAGACGCTAACTAATTTAGTTCAGGCTGTCAATAATTGAAATCAGAACGTTGCTGTATTCAATGCTGATATGAAGACTCTGATTTCAGAAGCTTAAGGTTTTGAGAAGCTGGAATGAATCTGTGCCATCGTTTTCCAGTTGTTGTTGTTCGGGGACTGTTGAAAGAGAGGTTATCAATTCAGTGTTCGTGCTGGGGGTAATTTTTAATGTTTAAAGATGCTACTTGCATTTTTAAGCCATGACCTACATGATCTGCTTCAGAGGGTGCTGTGTGCGGTGGGAAAGGGCACAGTTTAAATCTGTGATAGCCTGGCATTAGAGGCATAGTTGCTCCAGCTCCTCAATTCTGTAGCTTGCTGGTATGAGGAGAAATAACATTCAAAGTCCTGTCTTTGGCAAAGTCCCTTGCTGCTCCCTTCCAATCTGCAGTGTCAGAAAACCCAGATACTTAACGAATCTTCTCATGTCTGTTGGCTTCATTTAGCAAACGTCTGTTCAGTTATCGTGGATTAAAGGAAAATATTTATTAAAAAAAAAAAGAATTTACTCATTTTGGAGATACGGCAAATATGAGTTAAAGAGAATTTCAAAGAGGGATTTTTTTTTTTTTTAAATTGTAATTTATGTTACAGGGACAGGAAGTAATGTAACAGCAACAGAAAACAGTTTGTGGATGAGAGGTTTTAAAAGGGGGGGGGGGGAATTTCCCGCAGGATAAATGGCTACCAATAAAGAATAAAAAGTAGACAGAAAACTTATTTAAGCCTCTGAGATGTATGAGTAGTAAGCATAGAAAAATTAGTGTCCAGCAGTGAGCATTACCTTGCCAGTTCAGCACAAATCTATGATTCTAATTACTCTCTGAATCTAAGGATTCTATAATTCTGGGACTCACAGTGTAATTTTAAGGTACTGCTGTCAGTATCTTCACAACACATGAATTCTCCCAATAATTCTTCCAAGGCGTGGATCTAATTCCCTTTTCCTGTCCATTAAAGCTGGATTAAGAAGATGCCATAAGATATCACAGGTATAAAAAAAATTCAGTAAGAAAATACTGAAAGTAGAAAGCACCGAGGGGAGGAGCAAACAAGGTGCCAAGGCCTGGATGGATTGGAAAACTCTTTATTTTGTGATTTTTGGGCCATCTCACATAGCTCGACCATCCATTCTCCAGACCCACTGGGCTGTGACAGATCCCTGAGCAGCTGGAGCCCAGTGGCAATTTCTGGCCTGATGAAGTCAGCTTTTTTTGGGGGCTTTTCCTTACCTTGTAGGGAAATGTTTCACCCTCAGCTTTGCTCCCAGTTGGATGCCATGTTTCCCAGCGTAAAGTGAGGATCTGAATGTGCAGCAGCTTTTCCAGTTTGTATAGAGCTGCGTGGATGTGTGTGGAGTTCATTAAAAGGTCTGGAGAGCTAAAACATTAGAACAAGACACAGTGGAAGCTGGAAAACAGGGGTTATGTGGAAATGAGCTGAAAAGCAAAAAAAGAGATCCCATTTCTATTTGTTTCCGTGTTTTCAGAGTTGTGAGCTGCTGCTTTTCTCTCTCCTCCAATGCATTCTGTCTCCACTCTGAAAATCGTGTTTTATCTCCCCGGTACTTACTGCTTTCAGTGCTTATTTTTCCATGTGCTTTCTGAGGGATCTCCCAGTGCTGATATTTTTCCAAGGTGTGCTGCAAGCACTCCGGGAGGGGGTGAAGCCTCCCCGGGAGCCGCAGCTCTGTATAACTCATTCTACAGGACACAACATGGGCAGGAAAAAGAAATATCCTTTGGAAAAACACAAGATGTGTTCAGTGCTTCCACTTCTTCGTGGGTCTGCCGTGTGTTCCAGTGGGACCTGCTGTCACATTCCATATGCCAGGAATAGGGACGGTCTGCCTGGTGCCCGATGCCATCGGGGTTCCTCACGTCTCGTGTCACTCACAGTTCATTTGGAAGACCCAGGGCGCAGGCTGCTTTTTTTTTTAAATTTCTGTCAGTGTCTGAAAGCCTGATGTATATTCTCTTCCAGGTAAATCAGTAAATTACAGAAATAAATAATATGTCCAACCAAGATTAGGTTTAACCCCTGAGTCAAACCCCTGCCAAAGCCTCACTAAGAAATGTGGGTTACAGTGACAGGATGAGGAAAACCCCAGATCCAAACCACTTACTGGCTGACTCACCGGCACAGGAACACAACCCCTTTCTAGAAGACCTTATTTATACAGGAGGTGAGAGTTTAGAGACACAAAAGTCCCCCAGAAGACAAAACAAACCGAGGGAGGACAGGCAGAGCCCAGCTCTAGTCAGCAGTAAATACATCCTCTCACTTCCCAGAGAGTTTGTTTCTTTTTGTTTTTCCTTCTGTTGCTCTGGCCTAATCTCTGTTATGAGGAGCAATTTATCTTCCTCCCTCTGTCTTCATCCCATCAGGGGTACAGGTGAAGGAGCTGCACTTCCAAAGGCAGCAGCGATGCGCACCATGGATCATAGGGCACGACCTATTCCCAGCCTGGAATTTCTCATTTTTACCAGCACATCCAGGGCTGCAGCCTTATTTTTCAAAGGCACTTTATGGTACACACACAATCATTTAAACAATTTATGCTTAATTCAGTTTTACATTGACAAATCTCTTGAAATCCTTTGTATCCATACATCACAACAAGCTGCCAAAAAAAAAAAAAAAAAAATCTATACTATCAGCCAAAAAAATGTTATAGCTTCTAGTAGAAGATAATGCTTTATCCTCCAGAATTCCTGCAGTAAATAATTTCAAATGCTAGTCTGTTGATGATCAGATTAAAAACGAAAATGGTATCGATTATTAATAATTTTTTTAAAGCATTGTGGAGGGATTTTTGGTTTTTTTTTGTTGTTTTTTTAGGTACTAGTTTTTCTTACCAAACACTACACAGGTTTACTGAAAATTGCTGCTTCTTAGACTCATCTGTTGTAGGCTGGATTTTAGATCTGTCTGTATTTGTCGAGTTTTATTGAGGAGAAGTTGTATTGTTGGTAGTTTAACTATTCCATGGTCAGACATCATTTTCAAAGTGAAATTATTTGCATAGCAGGCACCATCAGTTCTCTCTTGCCCCATCTTCACGTTTTTTACTGAAGGAACGTTCGATAGTTATGAAAGGAACGTTGTTATAAAATCCCAAGTACCCAGATTAAACTCTAAAACCTTATTGCTGTTTCTAGAGGGGAGAAATAATTCTTGAAGGCTTCTTCAAACTTCAGGTAGTGCAAACTTTGTGTGGAGCGTCCTAGCTGATCGTGGTGAATCCAAATTAAATTTCCATTTATGCCTCACAAAACTTAGTGAGGACAGAAGACACGTTAACACGGGCCAGAAATCTGGCAGGCCCAGTTCCACTCGGGGGATATTTTTTTCAGATGTGGAATAGACTCCTGCGAACCAGGATTTATAGCAGAAATGCTGACAGACAATATTGGTGATACTGCCCTAATTTATTTGTGTTGAATGGTTTTTTCATCTCTTTCCCTTTTAATGATCTAAGTCTTTTTGCATCTGGCAGTGAGTTTCCTCACTGTTTACCTTGCCTGCCAAGGCAGTATCATCCATCTATGACTATGCTTTTCTTGGTTTCTTGCTCTCTGTCTTTAATATTTTGAGCCAATTTTCCATTTATTCCAGGACTCGTGTACCTCTGATGTTGCCATTAACTTGTAAAGTGGAAGCCTGTCAAAAATGCTTTCAAGATGCAATTTTTTTTTTTTATTATGAAATATGTGGTTGTGTTCTGGTGTATTTTTTATCATAAACGTTGAAAAATCCTACATCTACTCTTAGTTGGCATTTGCCATAAAAAATACAATCCTGGTTTCTTAGAGGCTAAATGAGCGTTTTGTGCTCATGTAACACCATCAGGCATTCCTGCCTCTTCCAGGGTGCTCAGGACCTCTTTGTGCTCACTTTACCAACCACAGGAGCACTGGAAAACATGGATAATCCGAGGGAGCGTGCTGGGAATTTGAATCCCATATATGTAGATTATAAAGTTGAAGCGATGGTTACGTAATTCAGTGACATTTACATTTTTGGAACATAACCTCTGCCATCACACTTTGCAGTAGCAGTAATAGATCTGTGATCGGATGAATTGCAGTGGAGGAGAGGGTGGATCCGTGCTTGTCTGGGGTTTTAAGAGTTGGAGGCAGGGAACAGGTTTTGGCTGGAATATAAGACAGCACCAGAATTTCTCCTTACAAGCCCTGGTGAAGAAGCATCAGGGGTTTTGGGGACATCATCCAGCCGAGGGGGAGACTGAGGACAAGACAAGTGAAGTTTTGGCTGCCCCTGGATCCCTGGAAGTGTCCAAGGCCAGGTTGGACAGGGTGTGGAGCAACCTGGGGTAGTGGAAGGTGTCCCTGCCCTTGGGGTGGAACTTGATGAGCTCTAAGGTCCCTTCCAACCCAAACCATTCCATGATTCTGTGATTGTCTCTTGCCTCTCAAGGAGGCATCCCGCACACAATTCCCTGTTGGGATGGAGTCTGGGGTGGGGAACATGGAGCCCACAGCCCACGTTGGAGGCCTGCCACACCACATCCACCCAAGAAGGTGTTGGTAACTCCCTGTCAGGTCGTGTGCAGGACTTCTCCAGCCTTGTCCCTTCCCCAGCAGGGACATCTGGCCATGCCCAGCTTCTGGTGTGTTCAGAGAGTTCTTATTTTTATTAAAATGTAATAAACAGCACTAAACAAGGATGCAAGCACAAATTATAGGTAGTTAAGAGGGTGGGCAACCTGCCTGAACAAGTCTCCTTGGTTGGGAGACTCCAGGACCAGAACTGAGATCAAGCATTTTAAATTGGCCCTTTTTTCTGCTTTTAGTTTGCAAAAATCATGTTTTCTTTTTCCTCCCGTTATTCTCAAGTGTTGGCCACTTCTGGTTGGACACAACTCTCCTAGACAAGCCCTTAATTTAACAGCTCGTTCTCCCGGCTTCATTTAAATTAAGATTATAAAGGGAACTGTAATCCTACTGATTTGCAAATTGAACTGTTTTGTAGATGTTATTTAAACAGTGCCACTACGACTGTCTTTCATGAAAAAACATGGTACAGTGAGAGAGATCAAAGATTCATAAGGAAGCTCTTTTTTTGAAAGCCAATGCTCCTGGCTTCTTTAACTAATTGAAAAATTTTCTTTACAAGAACAGACCTTCAAGCACTCTGGCTGCTGCCACGAGCCTTATCATTACAGAGTTGTTACTTCCTCCTTTAAGGGACTGAGCTGGAGATTAATGGAAGACTGTGCTGGCACTTTAGGATGAACTTTGTCTATTTTCAGTGCACCACACAAATCCTAACACACAGGTGATTATCAATGGCCTCAGATTGAAAATAAATGAGTGCCTCCCCCTTTTTTTTTGAGCTCAGAGGCAGAGCTTCATAATTTCACGGGAAGTCAGAGGATTGAACTGCATTTTCTCCTAACTAGGGATGAATTTAATGATGTTAAAAGGGAAGAAGAGTAGCACTGGCTTGATTTTTGAGGTGGAAGCTGTGCATGCATGGGGGGGTCGCTCCTGGGACTGCCTGGTCTGCTAAGGGACCAAGGTAAGAGAGATTCTGGTTCTGGCTTTGGCACAATTTGCCCATTAGAAAGGTGTTCAAAAAAGCTCTGATGTCTCAGAGCTGCAGCTGTGCGGCTGAAGTGCACTGAATGAAAGGTAGCATCCCTCTCGCTCTGCCACTGTAGACTTCACCATAAGACAGTAATTAAGTTGAATTTCTTTAAGCATGTGGCTTAATTTTTTATTTTTTTTTCCTGCATTAAAAGTCACACTTGAGCCTCGATGCTCCATGAGAGATGTGTGTAGCTGAGCCAAGTCTATCAGTCCCCAAACGTGTCTAGTGATTTTCTAAAATGAGAAAAGGGGTGGTAAATGTTGCCTTTTTTAACAGAAAGCCAGTTTATATGTGGCCCGTGTATTTTAAGGGAAATTTATGAAGCGATGACTTAGGTTATAACCATGGAATCCTTCTGGCTTCAGCTGGCACGACACAGCCCATGAATATTAACAATCTATACTTCTATAGGTTAAATCTAGCTGTAGGAACCCAATAGGATTTACGGATCAGATGCTGCCATCTGAAGTCAGGAAGAGTCCACGGCCACCAGTGAGAGGCAGATTTGGCACCGAGTCTGAGCACTTTGGCTCGATCAGAGCCTAGCTCTGTGTCTGAGTGCCGTCACTGCCCTGCAAAGTCTGAGCACCAGCTTAGGTGCTAAAACCTGGCTGTTCCTGACGGCCTGTAAGCAGCCAGAACCTTTGCACTTCACCTGCTCCAGGATTTACCCTCCAAGGTGTTACATTCTCAGGGCTTACTGAGAAAAGAAAGAGAGAGAGGAAGATTCTGAGGTTAAAGTGGAAGCTTGCTATTGTTATTAATTTAAACTTCAGTTGTCCACGTCTGACCTGGAGTTCTGGAAGGAGCTGCGCACAGCACGGCGGTCCCAGGCTGCGTTTTTCTGAATTCAGCTTTGCACCACTGATGCACTTCAAACATTTTGAAGTAGAACTACCCAGGGTTGCTCTGTACTCCTCTGTGCGAGCTGATTCCTGACCCCTTCCCCACCTTTTAGAGGGGGATTTAAGCTGAGTTGGCCTCCTTCATTACCATCAGGTGAATGGTTTTTGAACTCCAGGCAAGAGTGGGCTC
>VZTI01003344.1:51215-87121 GCA_013397865.1 Struthidea cinerea
TTTTTTTTTTTTTTTTTTGTGTAATTAACGTGGAAGTGACTCTTTTGTTTGAATGGTATTTGGCTTTTAGAACAAAAAAAAATAGATGCACTACCCTGCTGTGACAGAAAAGGGTTGCATTGGTATTTAAACGAGGACAATTTCTGCAGATCTTTTTGACTGTGAGATGAGATGCAGTTTAATTTTCATTGCTCTAAATTAGTCCTGGAGGAGGAGGAGACGACCCTCCTTTAAAGGCAATAATAATGAAATTCTGGGGCTGATTCTGGGCTGGTATTAACATAGACTAATTCTGTCACAAAGAGCTACCTTGGCTGAGGAGCTGCCCCTGAAAGACTCTGGTTTGGTTCTCTGAGCTGTAATAGAAAAAGCAGAAAACCCCCTAAGCCAGGAGGGAGTCCAAAGAAATTACATAAATCATTAAGAGTGGAATGAATTGTTTCCTGTGACCTGCAGACAGCCAAGAGTGTGGTGCTGGGGCTCTGCCACCGTGGTGATGTCCCCACGCTTGACAGGTACCTGCTGCCCACGCAGGAGAAGTGTAGGGAAGCTGAGGCAAAGCTAGGGAAAAGAAAAGAAATAAAGGAAGAGACGTGGACCTGTGGTGTTCCTCCTGCTTTGAAGCAAAATTAGCCCCTTTGATTAAATTGCAATTAAACTGTGGATGTTTTTTTCCATCTGGTCGTGACACACGGTGGTCAGCGCTGCTTGTACGAGCTGGTCCCTCCTGTCCCAGTCTGGGAGTGGGAATCCAAACCTGTTCCATGGTGCCATTACATCCTCTGAAAGGCAGCAGGGAGGATTAGGACCGGGAGGTGTCCCACATTTGCAGCTGTGCCATTGTGATGTGCGTTTAGAGGTTCCTGCCGCCTCGGGGATTGGCGCATTTTATCAGAGTGAACCAGCTTTCCCATTGCAGGTAGTGGGTAATAAATAACTCCTGCATCAAACAGTACAGGGAAACATGGAGTAGAAGCGGCAGAAGAGTATCAGTTAAATCACGGAATCAAAGTTTTCAGATGTCAACAAACAAGCAGAAAGTCTACATTATGTAGTGGTCAGAAAAAAAATTGCTGTAAGGAATGTATCAGTTCCTCTTGAGCTGTCCATCTACATCAGATCAATAGCCCTTCCAAGCATGGGACATTCAGGCTTTCAGCTTGAGAAATTGAAGTTCTCAAAATAAGTCAGGGTTGTAACACAAGTCCATCATTGTGTGTCACAGAAATGAAATGAGTTGTCTCCTGTTCGATTGATGACTGACAGAAAGCTGGGAGGAAGAAAGGGGAAAATAAACGAGACATGGGTTTGTTTTTTGTTGTTTTTTTTTTGAAAAGTTGTTGCGAACACTTCTGTCAAAAAAGTTTCCACCGAGGGATCTGCTTTCATTTCCATGGACATGCCTAGTTCCCACTACTGATAATAGGAGTTGGATGGTGAGGGCTGGGAGGGGGGATGTGCTGGGCACTGCGGTGCTGCTGCTATTCAGAGGGAGCTCATGATGCAAGGAAAAAATGTAGATCGAGCATTTCTTACAAGAAAAAGTAAAATATGGCCAGGGAATTTATGACTGGTAGCTCCTGATACTTTTAATTTAACACTTGGTAATGACAAATGAGTAAATAGGCAGGTATTTGGCCCTGCTGAATTCCATAAACCCGAGTCTAGCAGGAAGGAGCCCACATCTGAATCCAGTTGCGTGTTCAGACCATTAGTCTGGGATCTGAGTCTGGGAAGCAATTGTACTTTTACAGTCCCAATAGGAACCAGGTACAAAATTTGGCTGGAGATGTAAGTTCAGGCTTCAATCCATCTTAAAACGGGGAGGGTGAAGCCGACAGATCCAGGGCTGGTCCTGCAGATGTGCCACTGACATTCCAAACAGCCATGCTGAAATTAATACAGCTTCTGCTGTCAGCTCTGCTCTGGGAAATAATGCACGTGAAGAATGATGTGCAAATTCGGTAGTTTTATCGGTGAAAAAGGCCCCCCCAGTGCTTACAAACAGGCTCCCAAAATCAATGCCTGATGCAGTTACTAGCAGAGCAGCCTGTTGATGTTAAAGGAAATAACTTTGTTATCCAAAGTACAAGTGCTCCTCTATTATCCAGGCTTTCAAAGCGATTGAGCCTGAAACGCATTCTACCAGGGTATATAGATACCCCCGCTACCGTGGAGACCAGGCAGTTTCAATACATTAAATATAGAAACTACAGCTTCCATTGCCTAGAGCAGTAAAAATGGAGGCTGAAGCAATGGCTGTGCTTAGGCACCTGCTGGGAAACACTGAAACTGGGGTTCTCGTCTTCTCCAGAAGTGGTGGGTCCTTGTTTTCGCTGGTTTTTTGTGGCAGCAGTGGGTTTGGGTGGTTGTAAAGTAGTAAGAGCAACCTGCTTGCTGGAGCTGGATGCTGAAAAGGAAGTGTTGTGCTGCTTGGATCCTTCGTTCTGGATCCTTCAGGGATGTTGTTGAGGTTCTTTGAGCACCACTTTGTTGTTTTATAGGGTGGGCAGGAGCAGTCACACGTTGAGCTGCAGCAGGACCCGTCTGGGAAACTCTTTGGTGTCTCTGAATCAAAGCAGGTTTGAACCAGATGGCACAAAAATCTCCTTTCAGGAGGTGTGTAGGCAATACCTGTCATCATTAGGGATGCTAAAACAGGATATGGATTTTCTTGCTCAGAGGAAACGTGTTTGGAAAATGTGAAGGTGCACCTGGAAATTATAATGTTCCAAATACATAAAGAAAAATCGAGGTAATATAAAGCAAATATAAAAAAGAGTCTTAAGGTCAATGAAACCAATCTGGGCAGAGATTTGATGGATCACATACTCCAAAACATGACTACATATAAGCGAGATAATAACTTTACACATCTCTTCAAGAATTGCATTGTATCTGACGCTGTTCTCAGACAGGGTGAAGCACACATAGTTTACTGAGTTCACTTTATTAAATAAAATTAAAATAAATTGAAATGGAGTCAGCTGAAAAGCTGTTCCATTTTTTAGTCTGTCTTGTAAAAAAGAAGAATTTGAACCAAATAAATACAAATCATTCTGGTAACATTTTCATGAAATAAAACTCTGTTTCACATTGAATAACTTTTCAGCACATACTTCAAATGTTAATATTTTTATCATGTTATTTTTTACAAATGTATTTGAATGACATTTTAGGTTTACAGTATTTCAAATGAAGAAATCAAAAGGGTTGATTATGAAAGTAGTCCTACATTATGCTTCTATTTTTTCAAATGTTCCTCTTGCTACTCCTCCTCCTGTTGCAAAATAAAAATTATGAACTGTAGATTGGCAAAAAATTTTACTGATTTCTGTGGGTTTACTGCGATAATCTGAAAGAAAATCACCCAGGGTGGGCTAGAGAGTCTTGTCAGGAAGAGCAGAAAGTCCTTCACCTTGGGAAAAATTACTTTTCTAGATACTTTAAATCCATTTTATTTATGATTCTGCTATAACTTTCAAAACGCATTCCACATTCCTGCAGAATTATTTTATCAGATGAACGTACTTTTACAATGCATTTTAAAAAGTGACTTTTTAACCGAGCACACAGCACATTGCAGATCTATTGTCAACTGTCATTGGAAAGACATTTTTTCTTCGTTTGCTTGGTTTTTCCCCATGTGAAGTCATACAAGAAATAATGCCTTCTGGGGCATTGCACCGAAAAAAAGATAAACAATTGGAAGGGCCTTCAATCTTGTCATTCCCTGGTGTAGCAGAGTGATAGTTGGGCACTGTCAGGGAAAGCTCAATGCTCCCGGGACAATTAACTCCTTCCACCAAGGTCCAGCCTAAACTACACCTGGGAGACCCTCAGAGCTCTGCACACGGGTGTGACTAACAATGAAATAAAACAAGTTTTTGTGCTGGGAACCTTGCAGTTTTTGCAGCTCTGAAGTGGGATACTCGAGGTCTGAGAGAGATTTCTGCCTGCGGAGCAGGGGCACGAATGCTGAGTGTTGTGCTGGAGCGCGCAACGGAGAATCAGAGCTTTATGTTGAGAGAGAAAAATGTATTCATGGTTTTCTCATGCTTGCCATGATGGGCTGCTTGTTTCTGAGCTGTTCAGCTTCAGATTTTCTGCGTTCGACTTGAGACACCGCAGAAGAACAGCTGGGAAATCAGTGAAGCAGCAGAGCAGAGTGGTTACAATAGAAACAAAAAAAAAAACCCCAAACCTTATTGAAAGAAAACTGTCCGAGGCAGCCCCATGGTGCCCTTTCACACTGAGACACTGTCCCAGGGAACCCCCTGGGAAATGGCAAGACATATTTTTCCCTGATAACAATGTAAAAAAAGCACAGAAAGTGCACACGGCATCTCGCTGTGCCGCGCTGCTTTAGGAGGAGAGCGCTGCGGTGAGACCGCGCTTCGCCGTCGCTTCAATAACGCTGGGCTCGTTCCTGGATGCAAATAAATAAATAAATAAGAGCCTAGCACACGGAAAAAAATGGCTAGTGTCTCATCCAGGACTTGTTTGTTAACTCCTGATGAGATGCTGTGTGCAGTCATGCTGCCCCGAGGAGTTTATAATACCAGAGGCTGAGCCTACAACGTTTCCTAAGTACTGCTGTGAACAGCCTTGTGGGACTGCAGTAATTGAGGTAACTGTGTTACTTCTGGACTAGATCATGCAACTCTTACATCAGGCATTAAGCACTTAGGAGAGTAGCCACGTTCACTGTAGTGATGGCTTTTAGATGGGGAAAACGTACTGCAATCACAAAGTTACCTACCCTTGAAAACTCAGTGTACTCAGAACAAAATGGAGAAATCTAAAGGAGGTTCTCGTAGAAAACAACCAACAAATGGACTAGATACAAATCTAATCTCTCCTCTTCTGGTGATTTTTCTCCCACTTGGAGACAATCAAGCCCAATTTTTCCAGTGGCTGTCGAAAGACTTTGTGTGAGTAGGTTTAAGCTGCAATAAACAGTTACGGGTTCCAGCTAAATCCAGCCCTCTGTAACGTTACACTCCATTGTGGACATGCCTCCGAAACACCTCCTGTTTGACAAAAAAAAAATTGCACTGATGCCTGGACCCCTGAGGTTGCCCAGGACTGCTCCATCCTGAGCAGGGATCTATTTCCCATATTAAAAGTCAGCTTCTTGGCAGAGGAGTGCTGAGCGTGGAAATCCATTAGCCTTGCCTGTGTGCTGCTGAAATCCCAGCCCCTGTAATGCGCTGTCCTGAGCATCCTCCTTGGGAAAAAAATCATCCACGGCGCTGGTGCCACCACTCTCATAGCCTTGCACACCCTTGTAGTAAATGATTGATCTTATTTCTACGATTGAAGGAGTGAGTAGGTGTTCTGGGAAGAGTTCACCTATAAATGTGGCTTGTTTGTATTTAATCAAACTCGGTGATATATTCCGGATGTGGATCGGGGTAGTGGATGGGGAAGGATGTGTTCACTGTGCAGGGAGAAGTTCTCTGCTTGCAGAGATACCCAGCAGAAGAGCACTGAGCTCTTTAGCTTCGAGAACAAGCCTGAGTTCAAGTTGTCTCCTTTGTGCGTTCAGTGTTTGCTTGGCCTGGAATAATCTCTGTGAAGAAAGTGAAAATATTTACAAATATTTTCAAGATGCTTTTACAAATAGTTTCAAGGAATTTTTACAAATATGTTTGTCACATTCCTAATTTGAGCATAGTAATTTATATTTTTTACACTATTTTTCTTTGAGTGTTTTTTTTTTTTTTGCAGCCATGTGTATTTATTCACATTGATCTTGTGGTATAACCTGATTTTAAATGATTTGTTTCAGCTGTGAGACTGTGGCACCTTTATTGGTAGTTGCAGTTCTCTGTTCCTTGATGAGTGTTTTAGTGATTAAAAGCAGTTATGCACACAGTGGTTACATTTTTTCAGGAGACAGAAGATCATCATCACTTGTAGGGTCAGTGGAGAGAGAGGAGAGCTCTCCCAGACTCATTTATTCCATCACCTTTTCCAAGAATTCAGTAGCTTCTTTAGGAAATCTGAAAGTTTTTCTTGACAAACTGCTGTGGTTTCATATCCAAGATTCTGCTTTTTTTTTTTTTCCTGGAGATACCAGTTTTGAGGACAGACTTGTTGACTGGATGTTCTTTCACCTTTCCTGGTTGTACTGTCCACATCCTTGGAGGTTTCCAGGACCTGAGTAGATGAAATCAGACCCCAGAGTTGCCTGTGCTGGGGACCAGGGACCTGCTCGGGCTCCTTCCCACTGAGTTTCCCTGATTTTATGATTTGTCCACTAGCCTAAGTGAGAATTGTTGCTCAGATGAGCAGCTAAATCTTAAGGCTTTGTTTACGGGGCAGAACACGAGTCAGCATCCATAGGAACATGCCAGATTCTGGACCTTTAAGTCTTGCAGTGCACTGCAAATGATTCCTGTGAGGATCTGGGATGGACTCTCCAGGTGTGATACATCTCTGGCTGCTGTGTTTAAGGGTTCTTTGCATGTATGTCAGCGTAAAACACTTAATTCTTTCATAGCAACCTCTTTGTCTGGGAGACCTACCGTCCTCCAGTGGATCCATTTGTCCAAAGGAATGTAATCTATATTTACTTTGCAGTAGGTACTGTAGCTCTCAACTCTGCTTTTAGCTGATTCAGCTCCAATCCGGCTCGCTTTGACCTCAGAAATATTCCCTGCTAACTGTCCTCCTGCTCACTCCAGTTGGTACTGCCTAAATGCCTGCTGCTGAGTGTCCCTCTGGCCATTCTGAGAGGTGTTTCATCACACTACAATAAACGTGAAATACTGATGCACTCAAAACAGCAAAAAAGGAGGGGGAAAGAAGCAGCTGGATATCGACATGGGACTGGACAGGGGCATTTATTACACTTTACTTTCATCCCGTTGTCTACCTTTGGCAAAGGAGGGCTCTGAGGGTCCCTGGTGGGCCAAGCCGGTCGATACGACACAGGAGTTAAATTAGACCTCAAGTCAAGCACATATCTACCTTGGCTGGGATACCTCCAACCTAAAGTCCCTGGAAAATTTACATTTTTCCACTAAGTTAACCAATAACAGAGTGAAATGAGTGAGAAAAAAGCAGCTGTCTAGCCTGCATCTTGCTTCATTATCAAATGGATGTTGTCCAAACAGCAGCTTAGGTGCCTTCCGAGGGAGACAAACAGGCTGATGTACGAGCTGTGGCCAGCATTTACCAGGCTCATTAAATAAAAACAATTTTAAAAAAAGTTGGTAAACACATAATAACATTTTTGAAAGGTTTCTCCCATGCCTCTTATTCTAAAGGTGCTTTTTTTTCCCCGCGCTTCCTTTTCTTCCAAGATCTAAACTGGCTTTTTTGTTTGAGTGCACACAGAGTTCTTACTAATATTAGTCTTACATTAATTTGTCAGTGTAGGACATATTTGTTCAATTCAGCACCCTAATTCAGAGGCCTGGAGATCCCAGGTTGTCTTAGTGAGTTTCTTCTCTTCCCTAAGTGCTGAAGACTCCAGCACATGGAAGACTGTTGGTGTAACTCTGTGGAATCGGGACAAGAACTTTCACAATCTTTGGAAAACAGATTGAGGTGATTCAGAGCCTTCCTGGCTGGAGAATGGGACATGGGTGACCACCTCCTGTATTGAAATGCCCATCTCGTGGGTGGACAAACCCCTCCGAAAATGTTCAGAAAATAGTTGTGTTCTACACAACAACCTCCAGTAAGCGTTTCATAAAATCACAGAACGGTAGGGATTGGAAGGGACCTTAAGTATGATCTTGTTCCAACTCCCCTGCCGTGGGAAGGGAACCTAAGATTACTGTCCTATAAAACAACGAAAAAAAATTGTAATTGTGTACCAATAAAGTAGTAAATTTATTTGAATTGGACAGACAAACAACAATAACAACAACAACAACAACAAATCCAACCCTCCAACCGACACCTCTCCACCAAATAAAGTCTTTCATGGAGATTAGGGCTATACTTTTTTTATTATTTTGTAAGTTGAGGAGCTATTTTATTCATCAGGAATGAAGGCACAGTGCAGGTACTTAATCTGTAAAAACTCTCCTGCTTTATTATTTCAATAATCTGAAATATATTCCTCATCTGCCAACTTCCTGCTTCAAGCTCAGGCACTGCAAACAACCTCGTCTGTATCTCTCAAAAAGCTTTGCTTGGTTTATTTCCAAAAGAGCTCTTGCCTACCTATTTGCTGGTGGAGAAAATGATTTCGAAACGTGAAGCAGGTAAACCTTAACCTGCCAGATGTCTTCTTCATGTAAGCAATTTAAATTCAATTTGTGGCAGAAAATACAGGCAACTTCTGGATCAATAGGCTGCATTCAGCAGAGCTGACATACAACACCTGATCCACCGCCAACCTGGCTGGGCTCTTATTGCTCCTACCTGAGGGACTTTCCCTGGCTTTTATCATTAGGTAAAATCTCTGAGGATTACAGGTACTTAACGCTAATTAGAGCTGCTCTGTTCCCCTCCGTTTGAATGGCCTCTGTTTCTGCAGCAGCCGATTCACTTGTGCGTTTCAGGGGGATAATTGTGGTGGCACACGCCAGCGAGGTAAATGATAGCCTTGCGCAAACACACCCCCAGCATCTCGCAGGAGAAGAGGGTGATGAGATAATAGCTGCAACAAAAGCTGCTGCACCTTCACCTTGCTCACTTTCGGGGGCTTTTGTCAGATATCTGCCTTCAAAGCTGTAATTATGTGATTAGAAGGAAGAGGCTGTAAACAAACAGGACTTTACTCCTCCCCAGCCATGGGAAGTGAGGCATGTCAGTCCCAAAGCTCCTCCAGGAATACCTGCGCCTCGCTGGCGTGTGGAAGGCTCTTGGAGATGTGTGACGTGCATGCACATCAATCCTGCTCTGAGTGCTCACAGCACGCGAGTTATTAGCACAGAAATCATTTCCCATTCACATACGTTTAACCAGGGTTCAGAATGAAATTTAATCATTGCTCAGATTTGTAATAATTATTATTATATGTAGGGTTAAGTGCTGGAAAAATGGAGCTTTTATTTGCCATTTAACAATTCCCCCTTCTATCTGTGAGCTCTGATTCTACCATTATTGTGTTTCCTACAAATATCCCAGATACTTATAAATATTCTATTGCAATGAATTTTATATGACCCTTCAGTTCTAACAGCGGAAGCTGCATTTTGAACTTAACCTAAAATCCAGTGCAGTAAAGCCAATTTTTAAATGTAACCTTTCCACCAAGTGGTAAAGACAGTCATGAAGTCACTTATTATTGCTCAAGTCCCTCTTGACATATAATTAATCCATCTCAACCCCCATCCAAAAATCCAGAGACAGCAAATTTGCCCTTCCTGAATTTACAATTCATAGAGGCAGAGCGTTATCCAGCACTCCCTGACTGGGTGCACACATTGCAGGAAAGGGAGCCCAGATGAACATCTAGGAGACACTCATCTCTCACTGTGTGTCAGCATGAGGGGAGAAATAACAATGACTGGGACAGAATCTCAGAATCCTTCCGAATGACTCAAAAATGTGTGGCTGTGGCACTCGAGGACACGGTTTAGTGGTGAACGTGGTGGTGGCGCTGGGCGGATGGTTGGACTTGGGGCTCTTACAGGTCTTTTCCAACCTCAGTGATTCTGTGATTCAGGTATGGGTGGAGAGTCTGCTCCCTTTGCATCACTATGAGAACTCCTGATTGCCAGACTTCACACACGTCATAGAGAAGTTTGGAGATTGGACCTTTGGAGATTGTCTAGTTCAGTCTCACACTTTGCCTGTCTTGAGTGTGGAGAAACCTCCCCGTGCAAATCTCTTTGAACTTTAGGAAATAAACCAGTAACTCCTTTTTGAGATAGTGGTATTTTCCACTAAATGATGCCACTGTGCTGAGGAAATGTAAAGCAGTAGAAGGAAGGTGTCGAAATGGGCTAAAATTAAATTATAAGATCCATTCCTTAACCTGGGCTTTGACCTTTGAGTGCACTCAGAAGAAAACACAAAATCTCTCCAAACCCAGAACTCGTGCTGCTGTAGGCAGCTCATTGCAGCCCTGAGAGCAGCCTTACAAATTGGTGCTGTGTCTTCCAGCATCAACCAGAAATTGTTGAGGGCCACATTTATCTCCTGCTTTTCATAACGAGCCCAAACCAAAACTGTGACTTTCCCAGAGGGTGAGCAAGAGGATAAGGATTAGAAATAGGCTATTTAAAAATAAAACATAAAACTCCAAACAACTCTTCACCATTGTATTTCCAGGCTCTGGAAATATTTTTATATGGTGTTGCCATCAAACGGTCGTTACCTGTCCCTCTGCATATCTTTAGAAACCAGTAATCATTGTAGGAACTAGATACCAATATCACATGAAAATCTGCTTGAGTAGACTCTAAATTGGGTATATCGAGAATAATTTAGTCCTCTCATGTGTTTTCTTTCACAACAATCCTTTACTATACGGCACTATCCAAACCTGTTACTAACTATAAAATTATTAAGTGTGTCACTGCTGCATTCACAAAATTATGAATCTGCTGTGCAGTATCCTTGTGATTAATCATCTTGTTTTATTGACCAACAGTGCTCAAGTAGAGAAAAATTTAGACTGAAACCCTCCTATACATTTAGTGCCCAAATCAAGGCACTTTCAGTGTAGCTGGGGTTTTTTTACAAATCTCAAAATGATCAGAGTGGGGGACACTCAGCATCTTGGCACAGCAAGGACCTTGGGGACAAGGGCACACACTCTTTCCTCATGGAAACTAAATGAGTTGGTGGTCTTCACTCACAAACTGCACAGACAGAACCCAGTTTCCCAGGGTGTGTCATTCAGCCTCTTAACCATGGAATCATTAAATGGTTCGGGTTGGAAGGGGCCTCAAAGAAAATGCCATCCCACCCCCTGCCCTGTGCAGGGACACCTTCCACTATCCCAGGGTGCTCCTAGCTCCGTCCAACCTGGCCTGGAACACTCCCAGGGACGGGAGTGGTGACGAGTCTTTGTTCCTCTCGTGGCTGTCAGGTTGACTGCACACCTTCCAAACTGCGACACGTGAGGCACAGGCTCTACACACAGAAACTGTGTTAATTACACAGACCTGAAAGCCCCGTGGAAATTAACATGTGATCTTGTAATGATTTGCCATATCATAACACGTATGCTCTGATCCAGCAAATCACTTAAGAAAGTGCTTAAGTTCAGCCTGTCATTTCAAATCAAGCTTCAAGATCAACCTTGATGCTGTAATGACATAAGTGAATTAGCCTGGAGCCCTAATGTAGTCTTGTTTGTATGATTTCCTTTATTATTACAAAATAAACGGGGTAAGAATGATTTCAGAGGTTATTTCATGGGGTATTGCTGTGAGCTGGGCACAGGTTTTGGCAGAACTGGAAATTTTAGAGCCATGGAAGAGCTGAGTTCATGAATGGTAGGACAAGATGTAAAGGCTTTAAACAGAGAGCAGGTATGGATTAGATATTAGGAAGAGATTCTTCCCTGTGAGGGTGGTGACTTGAAAATATTTGGGTGAATTTTTAGTGGAATGGTAAAACTTGTCTTGGTATTGAGACTGTTGTCCTTGCAGCATGCAACATCTTGAGTCAAAATATGGGCAAAATGGGGCTTTCAAAAAATAATTAAAACTGGTTTTTAGTATTAATAAATATTTTAGGAGAAGGAATTGTTATTTCACCAATTAAAATTCATAATAAAATAAAGAAACAATCTTTCTGAATGTAGTCCTTCAACAGTTTTCAACTTCTAACTCTGTTGTGCACCTGACACAGCAACACTCCTATCACTGCTCTAATGTTCCAACATGAGAAATAACACTTTAAGCTATAAATACAAACATACTAAACTGATTTTCCTTGCCATCAATCTGAAAAACAGCTGAATTGTTTATGCTGAATTTTTCCAAAAATTACCCCTGACATAAGCACTCGGGATTCAGCCAGAGCAATTGTGGGCATGTGGAATCATAAGTGACAGAACCCAGCGTTTTATACTGGAAGGCATCAGGCATCCCTGCATTCACACACTGGGAGAGAGGGAAAAAAAAAAGAGAAAAAAAAGGAAAACGGGAGGCAGAGGGAACATATGTTGGAGACAATTCTGCCTCCCGTAAAACTGCTGTTGAGTCAAGTAACCTGTTTAAAAACAATGTATTCCTCTAACTACAGCCACCTGGCTTGTAATTATAGTCCTCATTAGAAACTGCTACAGGTCTTGAGTGATTAGTTATTGTTTATAAACTGTTCAACTGGAGACCACCTGTTTTCGTGCAGCGCCGCACCTTCGTCTTGCCTGGCTGCCTCGTGCCTATTAATAGAAAAGCACCTGTTTCCTGGCAGGGCAGACCCGGAGATAAACCTGTGTGTCTGAAGCAGCTGGGGGAAAGGTCTTTGTGAAGGACACCCAGATCTATTTGTTGCTATTAAGCTGTCGCCAGCCGCAGTTAGAGCACTTGATGGAGTTGCCCGGCCTCGCGTCTCTCGTGTCCGTGTAGACTCCCCGGCATCTGATGCGGAGCTCTTGGAGAACGTTTATAATTAGCCCTCCAGAGACTGGGAAATCCGGAGAAATAAAGCATGAGGCTTGAATGCTGGCACTAATTGTTAAAGAGTTAAATGCTCCTGTATGCAAAGCACCCGAGACAAAAGGAAAGGTGAGTGGCTCCGTGTGCAGATGCAGGAGGTGAGGCATGAACTTAAATAAACACAAGGATCGCTGCGGCCCCACTGGCAAAGACAAAGAGGAGGCACTGATTTCTCAAGGCGATTCAGTCATGTAGACAACAAACTCATGCTGCAGTTAAAATATTTAGAGCCAAATTCTGCTCTGAGTCACGCTGGATTCAGCTGTTTTATTCCCAGACCTAAACAGTGTAACTGAGAGCAGAATTTGGCCCCTACACCCCTAAACTATTATTATCCCATCACTAATCTAATTTTCATCTATGTCCATGAATGGAAAATGACTTTTTTTTTTTTTTTTTTTAAAGTTGCCTACCTGGTTTTGAACTAGAAATGAGCTCTGTCTCCAAGGCTGTCTGGGAGAGTGGACACATGAGCAGAGAGGCAGAGCTGGAGGCACAAAGCCGGAGCGAGCTCCGCATGGAAGAGCTAGCTGGGCGCTCAGAGGAGGAAGCAGCAGGCTGTGCTGTGTGAGGGACGCACCAAAACTTGCTTGGGCAAGGAGAAATGGGACCATTTGGCTCTGGGATGAAGTCAGTTTGAAGGAGTGCGTTGGGTGTTGGCAGCACTTTAAATCCCAGGTGATGCAGAGAGCAGTGGGAGCTGCCATGCTTTAATGTGATGGTGGGGGTTGAAACATTCCCAGGCTCCCAGAACCCCTTTCCCTGCTCTATTTTAAGCACTTGTGGCCATGCCTTAACCCTTACCCAGTGTAATATTTGCTGCTGTGGTTTGCAGTGGGCATTCCCCATCGTCTGGCATGTTATTGAGGATCACTGGGGCTCCCTTTTCTCTGCCTTTCCTCTCCTTATGAGCCAAAAAGCTACCTCTGTACGTGACCTGCAAGTATTCCCTAGAAAAACAATATTTAGTTCTCTGATTAGCATTTTTGGGATTGGCTGATCTTCCTTAAGGGCACGTTATTGCTCATAGGCAGTTGGTTTTGCTTACTCATTTATTGGGTAACAGATAGTTTCCAAAATGAGACGGCACATCATGAAAAATTAGGGGATAACACAGTCTCAACATTAAGCCAGGAAAGTTTTCCGTATTAAGACACAGTGGCATGATGAACAACCCAGTCACCACCCCGTGTTCCCACACAGCAAATGTTAGGCACCTGTGCATAGCAGTGAATCATCTTATCAGCTGGTTATTCATGGCTGAACACGTTCCCAGCCCTATTTCTCAGTGTTTGACCATCCCCAAAGCTTCTTTGCTCCCTGCTCTTCCTCAGGAACAAACAAAAAACTTTCACTTTATGTGATACATAAAAACTTTCACTTTATGTGGAATAAGCATGGCTAAAACTACCGGATTTGTGCAGCTGAACTGAGATATATGTATTCATCTGTTCAATATTTACATGTCCCCAGCATTATTTCAAGGATTCTGTAAAACCTCACCTCCAGCAGAACCTCAAGATGGGCAGTATCAAGCCTGTCCACCCAAAGTCCCCCAAGGACGCGGAGCCACCAAAAGATTTGCACAAGTTTGGCAGAAGAAATGACAAATAACTTGGTGTCTTAGAAATTCAACTGTGGGACTGAGGTTTTCTTTTTGAGGGGTACAGGATCCTCACTGTGTATGCTGTTGTTGTTTTTACAGCTGTGGATGTGTTCAAACTGATAGAAACAACAGAGTGGGTCATTATTTATTGCAAAATACTGTGTGGGTACACTCTGAACAGTTCATGGTGATAGCAGTCATAGGTTTGCATTTTAAATATGTTTACCTGAAGTAAAATATCAAGTGAAAGGAGCATAATTTAATAAATAACTGGAACAATAGATTGTGCAAAAAATAATCATATCCAACCCTTGCCTAAAGAAAAACCCCACGGAAATAACCCTCTTGAGTGTAGTTCCCAAGCATAAATGCATTTTAGATTCTTAGGGGATTTATTAATTTCCCCTTATCAAATGTGGGAAACAGTTGTTGCAATGACAACATCATCATGCTGGAACCGTGGTAAATAAATAAATAAACAAATGAATAGCAATAGTTACCTCTCTACTGTCCTACTACAGCTTTTCTGCTAATGTTTGGGTAGATGTTTATACAATTCAGTATCTTGCAAAAAGAGTGCATAAAAGCCCAAACCCAACAAAAGACTGAAGGGTTACAGAGCAGCACAGAGGGGTCTCTTTTTAAAGTGACTGACCTAGTTGATTTCACTACAAGTTTGGAAAATAATCAAAAGTTCTCCGTTGTGGAGAACTGGCAATAGGATCCGCAGGAAGCCCAGATCTTCCTTGCCCAGTGGGTTTCCACATGTTTGGAGAAACCAGAACTTTCCGGAGCTGGCACAACCTCTCTCTTTGAAATCTTTTTCTTGCTGTTTCTTTTTTAAAGGTGTTAAAGAAATAGGACTGTAATAACCACTGACAAAAATCTCTGGGCTTGAACTGAAGTGGGAAATCACAGAGGTTACTTATTTCCTCGTGCTTTTACCATTTGTTCTCTTTTCTCGAGGAAGTTGAAAGACCTGAGTTCAAACTTAATAAGGCCCCATGCCGTTTCTAAGAGTATTTACAACATGCAAAAAATAAGCCAGCACATTTCTTATATTTAAATTTGTTTTCAGTCATCTAAGCTATTACACAGTAGGCCATCCCCAAACCTTTTGTAACAAGCAGTAAATGTTTCTCAGACAAGGGAAAGAACGATGTGTTCAACTGTAGCTGCTTGAGCCCAGGAAAGCGACAAAACATTGGAGTGCGTGCACTCCCCTCATCCCCGCTTGTTCCAACATCATGGAAACGGAGCTGCCTCCAGCCCATGGCACGTGCTGCAGACGTGTGCGTGGGGTGGCAGCCTGTGGGATGCCCCACAGGGGTGGCAGCAGCTTCCTTTGACAGCTGGAGCTCTGTGGTGTTGTGGAACAGACAATGACCTTGGGTTTTATTAACCACAATTGCTTCCCGTTTTCAAGGCTCTGCCCTAAACCCCTTTGGTTCAGGGAGAGGCTTTCCATTTCTAGTGGTGGGGAGTGAGGGTAATTCCTCTGAGTACCAGTTGTGCAACACCTGTTCCAAACACCACCAGGAGTTCAGTTCTAATTGTGGCCCATGTCTAATAGCTTGGTTTGTCATGGAGCAAAACAGCTCCGGTCCTGGAAATTCGCCGGGTGCAGCAGCAGGGCCACGGAGGCAAAGCCGGTTCGTCAGTGCAAGGCTGCGTGTGTGTGATAACCAAGGAACCAAAGGGAGCTCTTGGAACATGTCCTCATGTGTCCTAAATAAACAGTGTTGCAGAAGCCTTCCTAGTGAATCCTACTTTTTGAATCCCTTCTCATTCTGGAGAGACTTTATCATCTGAAGCAATCATGCATGGAAGGAATGTCTGAAGGCCTCAGTGACACTCGTTAGCGGTTTTTGGATGGCATATTGGGGAAAACTAGTTTTGTTTTGTTTAAATTCCTTTTGCAAACAAACGTTAGCACCTACAAACTCCAAATACACCCAGTGTCCATCTGAGAGTCGCTGGAACGCCGATGAGACATTTCGTCCAGTGCTCTACTGAGTCACTGTAAAAATAACCCCACCAAGAACAGCTGACCAGACTTACTTTCATGTCAATCTTTTCTCCTTTTATTTTCCTTAAAAAAAAAAAAAAAAAAACAACAAAAACACATTACTAAAAGATGAATTTAAGTGGGAACATGCAGATTGAGGAGGGTTCTTAGATGGAAGATCCAAATCATTATTATTATTAAAAAAAAAAAAAAAAATACCCTGAAATATGTAGACACGTATTTGCCATGGAAACGTTGGAAACAACATCAACATGAATCATGTTGGAACTGAGTGGGCACGGAGCGGTTTGGAGGGTCCTGGTTGCCAGCCTGAGCCGAGCAAGAGCCGCTCTCCTTCCTCATGGGTCGCTCCACAGGGACGGCACCGCGGGATCGCTGGGGTCGCATCGCCACGGACGCGGCATCTGGGGAAGGCACAGCGGGGCGTTATGAGGTGAAATGTGCCTGTCCTCAGCTGCTCTGCTGCCAGCAGTGATTATTTTGTCTCATAATACCGTGTTTTCTAATCGGCCAAGTGAACCTCCAGCCACTGGGCATTTACGCAGCTGCAAGTGGGCTGTGTGTAAGTGAATTCCTTTGAGAAGCATAAAGAACGTCCCAAAATAGCTTCTAGCAGACATTTTTTAATGTCTTCCTGCATTTGCTGCCTCTTTTTCTGGATTTCTCTCTTCTCTGTTGGCCAAGATGGGTTCTGAATAAGTTTGACTGCTTCTTAGTTCTTGTGGCTTTTCCTGATGAACAAGGCTGACAACTGCTTGCAAGAATCTCTTTAAGTAGCTGTTTGCAATTTTTTTAGCCTGTGTTCACTCTCAGGATAAGTCTCACAAACAGTTCGAGGGTAAAATTGTCATAATTCCTGTTTGAGCTTTTATTGTACTGGAAAAGATAAGTGACTGAAAGTCTTAAGAACAAACAGCAAAAATAATCTTAGAAGATGTCCTTTATCCTTGCGTTTGTTTTTTCCTTTATATATATTTTTTTTCAGAAATCTAGATTTTATCTACTCTTAAGAAGAACAGTCTCTGTTTTTCAGTTTCTCTGAGTTAGGGTCTGACCCATGGCATGGTGGTCTTCCAACCAAGGAAGGACATTCAGTTAAATAATACTTTTAAAAGATATTTCAGAGAGAAAGAATAACCTCCTCCACCAAAGCAGGAGCTGAAAAAACCCTCAGGTTATGAGGATGAGGCCTCTTATTGAGGAAAGCAGTGTAAATTCTGAATTCCTATAAGCTTCTCTACATGTGATAAATTTACTTTGAAGTCCCTTTAAACATGTCCTAATAGGCATTAAAACCGGAATCATCTGAATTTCAGCCTTTGTAGGTAAAGTCAGTGTTCATTTAGAACCCATAAACACAGTAAGGTAAACATAAATCAGTTTTGGACATGTGTTTACTGCATCAGCTGCTTCAGACTCTCCTGGTGGTTAAAGCCAGAATGTGTAACTTTGCATTTACTCCAGCAGTTCCTCATGGGCGATGACTTGCACAGCCTTGGTTGGTCACTGTGGTGTGAAACACACCAGCTTTTCCTGCGAAAATTCCCTTGATGCCCAGCAAAGAGTAACTGTGTGAGACAGGTTACTCTGTTTAAATATTTTTAGATGGAGAAAGGTTACCTTAATTAATTTCAAAAATATTCCTTCCTACTGTCTCTCTAGAGGTGGGTATGAATTCTTCTCTTGAGCTCTTGCCAACAAAACATAGCCCTTTCTGGAAGAGCTTGGAGCCCAGAAGCTGCTGATGCTCTCTCTGAATGGGAGAATACCATTTCTTACAAATTATATATTCATTTTTGCAGGCTGTGGTCTTTATGGAGACTTTTCCCAGTTACGCCCCAAATTATCTGGTCCATTAAAAAAAAAATTCACGTTAGGCATTCCTTCCTTACTTGTCTCCATGAGATTATATGATGCATGCTGCAATTTTCCTGAAGGTGCTCACATTTCTGATTGGTTTATTGATTTGTGTTTATTGTAGGTACTCTGGTATGATGTTTTATCTTAATTAGTATTTTTATACCCTCTATATTAAGTACGTATGTGGGCAGGTTTTTATGCTGCATGTCTTCCTAGTGCAACTGCGGTTTAGTGTTTTACTTCAAGAAGGAAGAATTATAACCAATTTAAAAGTAATTACAGACACGTTTTGCTTCAAAAACAAACTATGTTGCATTAGCATGAGACAATATTTTAGGCTGAAATCCATAAGTTTTTAGTCTGATAAGCCTCCTGTTGAGCTGTGTGTGATATGAACCTACCTTAAATTAGGATAAACCTGTCTTCTTAGGATAAAATCTAACCTTTCTTTTTCCTCACAGAAAAAAAATCCTCTTCTTGGGCATTCATTGAAGAAAGAATTTAATCCACCTCTTTTTAAAAAGAGATGTTTTGTTATTGTAAGACTGCAAAAATAATATGCATTTTTAGATTAATTCTTTCACATTTTACATGTGGCGCAAAATTCTCGTGCTCAAGGAAATATTTAATTTCTTGAGTAAGACCCTTAAAATCAGGTCCAGTAGGAGTAGCAGAGCACTAAAACACTGTCTGAATTTTTTTGTCATTGAGAGAATCAGAGTTTGTGCTTCTTGGTTCTTCATGGTGGACACTCAAAGAATTAAATGTCTACTGGCTAATGTTATTTTTTGCAACTTTATTCTGTGAATACCTTTTAGCTTCAATAGATTTTAATTTCTTTTTTTTTTAAGGTACATATTTCTGTTTTGTGTAGAGGCGAGATTTGTTTTAATCTGATACTTTCCTGGCAAAAATCTTAGAAAATTACAATGCTTTTCACTTTATGTTGCTCATCTTCTACATCTGTAAAGGAAGTTTCTGCCTGCTTTGAGCAACTTCAATCTTGGATCATTTCAGCCAGTTAAGTGGAGTTACCTTCAGTCAGACAAAGGAGCGGTATTTGGATGTTTTGCCCTTAATTTTAACTTCCGGTTCTGACTTGGGCTGCTCGAGCTGGGCACTCTGCATTCGCATTCAGCAAAGCTTGATGCAGGAGCACTTTAGTTGGTGAGTTTGCAGTTCTGCACTCAAGGAGGAGCGAGCTGTAAATTACCCTCCACTGAGTTGCTGAGTCACTTGAATACTTCAGACTCCTCTAAATGCAAGATCCAGTGGGGCTGCTGAATTATCCTAGGCTGTTTTTCAGAGGATCCTCGTGTCACAATCTCATTCTGAATATGATGATTTTTTTTTTTTTTTTGTCTGGGTAAGTATTTAATTTGAGATTTCAGTAGTGAAGAGAATTGAGTCGAGACATTTTAAGTGCTTCTTCGTCTATCATTAGAGACACCAAGTGACACAGGAAAAGATAATGAACATAGAAAGAGCCCCCAAAGCACTTTTAGATCGTTTCCTGAGAGTCAGCAGGCCAATATTGACTTTGATTAAGCACTCACTTCGGTCCCATTAGTTTGGCAAACTGTGAAACAGAAGCGAGCGTCCTTTCCAAGTTGGTTTTGCATAAACTCTTTTACAACTTCACTTCTGAATTTCTTTAGAACATCTCTGTTGTTTTGGTTTTTGCTTTTTTCTTCCTTTCCTCCTCAAGAAAGATATTTTTTTAAGTCTTCAAAAGATTTTATAATCTAAAACTCAGATAAGGATTTATAGTATGAGCCAGTGACACTTAACAATCTTGTTTTGTGCCTCAAAACTGCAGAGGAAAGCAAAGATACGTATTTCCTTCTCAGGAGTTTGTGCATCTGAGGCTTAATTGTCAGATTTTAAATTAAAGGATTCATTTCTGAAATTACTTTCTGGTGTAGATGAATATTATGGTTATATACAGCTCTGAAATTCTCTGCCATTTGTCAGGGAAAAGCTCTTTCCCTTGTGCCCCTTTGGTGTGAGTTTGAGTTCTGGCCATTGGTGTGTAACTGTCAGGAAAGATCAGTGGGAAACTTGACAGGATTTTTATTATAAGTCCCACAAATGCATTTTTAACCTTTTTTTTCTCCCAGAAATAATTTAAAACAGACAGTGGGCTCTTGTCCCTTCAGACTTCGTGTAGAGTTGGAGATACCGTGACAAGCCTTGAGCTTCTGGTGGGTTTTGGGTGCTGATAAAAGAGGAGCTCACTGCACGTGGGTCATCGGGAATGATTCTGTGATTCTGTGGTCATGGAGGACCCCTGCAGAAACCCAGTGAATGCAGAGCCTGTTCATAGTCTGAAAGCAGATGCTTCGAGTTGGGGGAGTCGTTACAGAGATGAGGGATCTTGCAAATGTTTCCTTTGCCCATGAGGGAACGCTTTCCCAGACTCTATTTTGACTAGACACTCTTCACTGATTTATGTACTTTATAAATCTCTCTGGGCCGTGCCTGGTCTCAAAGGTACCCAGATAGTTTTCTACTGTAACTTTCTGTCCTTTATAGTTCCTTTCAGGTTGAGAAAATCCTCATCATTACTTTTCAATATTTTCATTTCTAGCACATGAGAAAAAAAATCATGTTACACATAAATGAACAAAAAGGGTAAAAAAGGATTAATTCACTATTTCTTAACATCCTTCAAGCCAATTAGCAGTAGGTCTGAAGAACAGACATCTGGCAGATTGGCTATAATTGGCAGCATTTTCTGTGGCAGTTTGCTACCACTCTTGTGCTTCACCTGGAAAGTCTTTAAAGAGGTTGCATCGCTGAGCTGACATTGCAGCAGTCCAAGATCACGGCCATCATCGTTTCTGGTCAAATGGATTTCATTTTAGGAATACCCTACACATTATTTCACATATTCTTGGCATTCTGTGCCACCAGAAATACATATTAATGCATTGCTAAATATTTTCTAACCAAACAGTGTATTAACATACATAAAGGGGGGAAAGTAGGTTATTTCTTATCCCAGCACTGTAATCAGGAATATTTGTAAGGGTGGATTAATTAGCTGAGCTGAGGCGCTGAGTCCAAGGTATTGCTAGATAATTTTTTATCTCAGCATCTTGTTTCCAAGCCTTAAAGGTAATCCAAATTAAGGTTTATATTCCTGTGTATCTGCTAGTGTAGGGCACACATAGGCACGAGCACAGTGGTGCACACACACCCGAGCACAGCGATGCAGAGCGTAGGCGCACATAGATTTCTACATGAATTTGACATTGATTTCTGGGGTAAACAAATGGTTTTAAGTCTCTGCTTGCCCAAAGCTAGATCATAATATTCTGCATTTCAAAGTGTCCAAGTACCTTTAAAGTGATGGCTGCAGAGTCCCCCAAGGCATAAAGCAGATAAAACCTTCTTTTAAAAGTATTTTGCTCACCTTTGTAAAAAAAGGAACTTGGGGTTTATTGAGTGCAGGAAAGGCTCATTCCCATAGTAACCAATGCACGGCTGATATTGATCAGCAGAGTCAAAGGCAAAACCTACTGACAGGAATAAAGAGCGACTATTCCTTATCCTCATATGTATTCTTCCTGGAGTTCTGTGGGTAACCGATACCACAGGCGTGGAGCGGGAGCCGCCGCGCCTTTGGTTGTGTCGTTAACACGCACCAGGGCTCCTTATCCAGAAGAAAAGCTCAGAGTGCGCCTGATTTTTTACTAGAACCTGCAGTCTTTTCTCTGGCAAAACTCCCCGTGATTTTAGGACTTTCCTTGAGCGAGGTGTGTGCAAAATTGATCCCTTTGTCTTGAAGGAGCATGGCCAGCCTTTGAAATCTCTTTAATGCTTTATTTTCTACCTCAGTTAATGAGACCTTAAAGGTGTTTAAATATCCCCTCCTTTGTTCTCTGTACTTGTGGCAGGTGTGAGATCTGATAAATTAACATTTGCAATCACGCCTGATTGCTCTTTAATGATTTCATTAGGTGTTAAATATAAGGCTTAGCATCCTTTTTATGTTAGGCTTCCTTTTTGAACTGCATGGCTTCACAGAGAAGATCTTTGAAACCAAGAGCTCATGAATTATTAGCATTCAGTACAATGCATATACATACCTTAAATCCTCATCATGATTAGATCATTCCCAGAATTGACAAGTCTATAAAAATGAAGAAAGGAGACCTGTGAGAGCTGTGCAAGGAGAGATATTTTGTAGAACATGATATCACATAATAAAGAATAAATTCTCTCAAGTCTGATAGTTTTACAAGGTTTTACATACTCCTAGGCAGGTAATAATCTCCCTTAGGTTTTTTTTTTTTTTTCCCTGGACTTGCAAGGAGCCGTAACATTTTTTTCCTGACAAAAACTGTTAGATAACAACTGAGCCAAAATTAAATAACCCCAAAAGTCTTCCTCTCTAATCCCTTCTGTGCATGCTTAATGTTTCATTCTCCCACTTCAATTATGCCATCTGCATTATGTCTTTCGCTCCCAACTCGGAAAGTTGTTAAAAGGAAAAGCCTCTTTGAGAGTGTCACAGCTCCATTATGCAGGCCTATACCTGTGCTGGCAGCATGCTCTTCTTCTCACCTCATATTGCCTCTTGCCTGGGAAAGAGATCCCCGCCGTGCACATCAAACTGGAAGCTGAAATGAAATTAAGCTGGTATGCAGGAGGTGGAGTAGGTTATGATAAGTGTGCAGAGGAGACTCTGGGAAGAGTTTCTAACTTAGTTCTTTGGGCCAAAAAATCACCAAGCTCGAAGCCCAGTCTTGGAGATCGAAATCCTAGCCCAAAAAGTCAGTAGCAGAGTTTGACTCTGGATCCTTAGTAATGAAGGTAGCCTGGTTTCCAGAGGTGCTGGGAGCATGCAGATGTCACTGGCTCCAGCTGCACATTCAGATGTCAGATTACAGGCAGGGATTTCCAACCATTGGGTTGAGACCTCTTCATTTCCTGTTGCAATCCATCTCTGCACATGGTGTCATCAAGACTTCTTCCAGGATCTAGGCCAAGCAGCAGATACCCTGGGCATTTTTGAGAGACCATATTGGATTTCCAGTGGGATCAATTCCTCAGACTGATAATGAGTAACACTGGGCTTTTGGAAATTCTCAGAAAATTCTTGAATTTTGCAGGACCCGCTCAGTAAAATTCACTGCTGAGTTTATGATTATTCGAAGAAGGTCACGGTATATTCATTCAGAAATAATTACGGAGCAAGTTTAGGAAAGGTGTTTTATATTGGCACCTTTTACAACCACAAATGTAGGCAGTAGTGTGTCCTCTGTTTCATATCTTTTCATTAAAACCTGTATTCGGTTTATTTCTAGCTTACAACTGTAACACATAATATCTCAGCCTGACACCCCATATGATTTGAAAATTTTAGGGGGTAAAAAAAAAATCCCATGCATAATATACATTTATAAACATACAGATACTGCAGATCAAATCGTGCACTGGAATGCAGAGCCATTTTTCTCTGACTGACTTAGAGAGCTGTGCTCTGGAGATGATTTTATGTTTAGTTTAAAATGGCTGCAATATTCAGCGTAGAAAACTGGCTGTCGTTTACAGCCTTCGCAGTCCCCATCTCTCCAGCGAAAAAAATACCATCAGGGGCTTCGTTTCCAGGATTTTTGGCTGTTTCTGAAACCTTGGCTGGGTGTCTCACCCCATTGTCACGACAGACCCGGTACCCGCTGAGCGGTGATCTGGGCACAACAGGACCAGCTCGAGCATTTGCGCGACAATCGAAAAGGTTCTGGAGAAGGATGTGCTGACACAAAATGCTGTCCTGGGGACCTTCAGTGCCGTTATCTTTAAATGATCCATAACCATTAGGAAGCTCTCCTGGCACTACTAGGATGAGTTTCTTGGAGGAAAAGGAGTCTCCTGTGTAATCCAGTGCTGTCGTTTAAAGCTCGCTTTCACTTCTGGAGCCCCGAGAAGTTTTCAAGTTCGAATGGCTTCATTTGAAGCATCCTGCAGTAAGGGCTGTCAGCTCCCTCCCCTTTATCACAAGGGTTTGAAAAGCCATCAGAATGGTTCTTGCAATTCTAAAAAGTATTAGCTGAGTGATGGGATGTTTATATTTTAATACTGACAGCTCAGAAGTAAAATTAGAGTAGAATCTGAATGATACTTTTCTGTTATGAACAATTTAAATACTTTTCATCGTATTCTGTCAAAACCTGATTGGATACAGAAGCAAAAAGAAAATCTGATCCAGAAGAACACCAAGAGCAGAGTTGTTTGAGTGTTTAGTATAAAACAGCAATCCAGGGGCCTGGAATTTCCCAGCAGCCATTCGAATCCTACCAGCACTTGCAGAGATGAGGCCGACAAAGTACAAATACCTCACGTAAATCCATCAGAGCTGTGCATGGCAGAAATTCTTATTGCAGCCACAGGTGGGTTTGAGAGCTGTGCTGGAAATTCTGCAGGGGGAAAGAAAAGGAGGATAGGGGACTCTTGGGCAGTGCTTCTGCCCAGCTCCCAAACTGGTCCCATCGGATGGCGTGACACTGGGAGTCAGAGCATGAAGTTGGGTGAGGCGTGGAGCAACCTGGTCTAGTGGAAGGTGTCCCTGCCCTTGGAATGGGGTTGGAACTGAATGATCTTTAAGGTTCATTTCAACCCAAAACCAGCCCATAGATTCTACGAGGCAGCGTGGGAATTGCTCTGAGACATTCAACCTACCAAGGTTCAGTGGGAGGGAAGTGTCTTTACCCACCAGCAAGGAAGTAAGGCCTCCATGAAAAGTAGTTCCTGAACTACTTATGGATGGAAATTTTTTTTTCTTGTTGGGAGAAATTTATTTATTTCTCCCTTCATCCATGGTGGTTAGACCATATCTGGCCTTTTTCTTTGCCTTCTCCGGAGGTCTTTAGTGTCATACAGCAACTTACCAGCTCGTGGGGTCACCTGGGATTTTAGAAAACCTCATAGGAAATGGATCATGCAAGATCACAGTAAAGAAAGGCAAATTATTTTCTCTTCTCTCTTACACTCTGCCTGAAAGCTAATTTTCAAGTCCATCCTTTCATGTGCTTTACGGGAGATTAAAATGAAATTAGTTCAGGAAGGATACTGCTCAAGATCATTTCAAGATTTTCCAAAGCTCACCAGCTTGTTGACCTGTAAACCACCTTTAGCTGGACAGATGGTAAGTAACAAATTGATCTCAGCCAATAAAAATCTGTCAGAACAATCTGCTGTTGGCAGGTGTCAGATAATTATCTCAATGAATAGATAAGCAAAGTAATAAGCAAATTAGAAGCTTCCATTGTAAATAACAGGAGGAATTTTATTTATTTGTTGCAGGCAAGGCCCTTGATTATCTGCTGAAAAAAAAAACCCAAACCTTGTCTGATATCGTAGGAAACTCACTGAAAAGTTGTGCGGGTTGAAGGTGGTGTTACTAACACCAAGTTTTTTGCTTTTCAGCACTTTGACTCCTCTATTCTGATTCAAATTTCAAAAAAATACTTGGCTGAGATGTGGCGAAAGTCCATGTCAGAGCAGTTGTGTGATATATTGTTGTGGTTGCAGTTATTTTTTACATGAACAAGCTGTCAGAAGCCTATTTGCAAACCTGGACCTCACTGCCCTGGGCACACTCGTGAAAAGATGGTCTCTGTCCCAAAACTCTCACCCCGAAATAGAAGACGAGAAGATATAAATTGGGTGTTGATGGGCCAAAGAGAAAAGTGCTGTGCTCAGAAAGGAATTCCCAGAAAATATTGCAGCAGGATGGTGGGTAGACACAGGCAAGGACTTGGCAGTGCTGGGGAAATGTTTGGGACTGATGATTTTAGAGGTCCTTTCCAAGCAAAATGATTCCCCGTGATTCCAACACCATTTGGGACACTGCAGAGAAGAAATGTGGGAGTGATTTGCATTGGGGTTTGGGAATATTTTGCACCTCTGTGAGGTGTTTGGTTGTTTAATTATCGGCATCAGTGTGAACGCATATGTAGTACAAGGGGTTGGATAGAAAATGGTATAGTTTCTTTTTTTGCCTTTGTAAATGTCCCTTTGGTACCTCTGGGGCTGGGTGTGACATTCTCAGACACAGAATGTCTCCAAGGGGAGCTGAAAAAAGCTGCTCCAGCTGACAAGAGGCCTGTAACAAGTTAAGGATTCAGGCTGGATAGGGATTGGAGGAGCCTGGGATAGTGGAAGGTGTCCCTGCCCATGGCAGGGGCTGGAATGCGATGAGCTTTAAGGTCCTTTCCAGCCCAAACCATTCTAGGATTCTGTGATTCTCTAACTTGTACGTGCTGGGATTGTTTCCTGTTTTGTTAAACTTTCCTAAGAGATGTTTTCAAAGCTCAGTGCCTTTCTGTCAGTCCTCACAGTGCCAAATCCAGTGAGTGGAGCAGCAGCAGGCACAGTGGCCACAAGCACGGAGTCTGTGACCTTCAGTGTTGGCCTGCGCGTGCACTGCACTCAGCTGTGCAGGTCCTGCAGGACTGGAGGCTTGTTCCTTGAGGAAAAATTAGGGCTGGGTTTCAAAAACCCACCCATTGCAAAATAAAAACCATGAAATTACCTCAGACCGAAACTCCAAATGGTGTCTCCGAGACCTGGAGGCCGGCAGAGGAGGAATCTGGCTGCTCCGTGGCTCCTGTGTGCAGGTCTGGCAAGTGCCGCAGCAAATACTGACCTGGGAGGCCGGGTTTGCACATCCAGAGCCACGAGCACACCTCACACACCCTGTGCACACCCGAACACTGCGTTGTAAGAGCTCTTGATTGATCAGTGATATCCAAACGGAAACTTCTGTTGCCTTATCGATACCAAGAGGAGACTAGAATTTTAAACATTTGTCTTAATTACACCCATTAATGAGGTTAACTTGTAGCAGACACTCCTGTAAGAGGAGTTTGAGGGTAGCATGACTTGTGCTCCTGAGCTCTGCCAAGGGAAAAGGCCAGATTCATCCCTCTCCTTGCTTTCTGCTGGAGTTACACCTTGCATTAACATGGATCATTAAATCTTTGCTTTTAGGGCAATGGCCCCCAAGGGTTGCTGTGTTTTGGGGTGGGAGAGGCCCTTCTGCAAAGGGAGCTGAGGTTGCCTGTCCTGCGATAGCACCCTGCACGTGCTGAGCAGCAGCCAGCCGGGGACAGCTTCCAGAGGCATCAGCAGCCACTGTTTCCGTATCTTCTCCTGGCAGAAAATAGGTTTTCTCCTGTTGTTTCTAAAACAACACAGGACACAAGACTTCCATGTAGAACTTACTGCTGAGTAAGAGATGAAAGTCTGAGAAATCAAAGCCACAAAGAGTATTTCAGATCAAACCCCAGCCTAAATGGTGATGTGAGTTTACCTTTCCGTTACCAGTTTCATCTGACTTTGCAAGGCTGTGCTTAACCCAAGCTTCCCTGTGCCTGTGGATCAGGCTGTGTCTGCTCCTTGGTGTTTCCTGAGGGCTTGGGTTGCTTTCTCAGGGTTGGGTCAGGACCAAAAATGCACTTTTTTATCAGCAGCCAGGGACTAAGTCAGGATAGTCCCTCCTGCAGGCTCCCCAGCCTCTGCAGGGGCTGGGAAGTGATGAACAGTGTAGAATCACGCAGGGGAGGATGATGCCTCTTCCCAGCATTTTGCAAAAAATCAGGGAAAGGGGACACCTCCTCATCAGCCTGTACACCCCCAGGGAGAGGATTTGATGCTGCCTGTTAACGTGAGCCCAGAAAACGTGGCCAAGGATGTGATCCCTATTTAGGAGAGAAGGTATGTGCCGGGCAGGGCAGAGATTTGCTGCCCATCCCTGCCTTCCCCTTGCTCACCACGGAGGATATCCTCCCACACCGTGCAGATTTCAGCCAGAGGTTTTCACTGCAGGAGAGTTATCCTACATAAATCAGAATTAATTACTCTATTAACCCAGGCATTTAGTTCTTATTACTCAAGATGCTGCAAGGCAAGAGCATAAGGAGGGACACTTCAGCCTGAACCAAGCAAACAGGGTTCAGGTGGCCATGGAAAATTTGGATTTGAATGTTCTGTTTTCCCAAGGGTTGACCTCTCAAAATGAATACTAAATTTAGGGGGTTTTTTTCCTCTAATAAATGAAAGCCTGTATCCACTTAGACACCTTATTTCCTCTGGTTTCAAGGGGGAGTTAAAAATCCATGCATGGTTCCTAAATATTTTTTGAATATTGTACTAGCTGCTGTAGCTTTCTTCTGTTGAAGGTTGGACTTGATGATCTTGGAGGTCTTTACCAACCTTAATAATTCTATAATTTTATGTTTTCTTTACAGTGAGATCCCTGCTCCAGGCTCATCAAAATTATTAGTAATTAGAGCCACCACATCTTGGCATTTCTTGTGCTGGCAGGATATTTTTCAAGGCACTGTTTTCTGGATCAATGGTGGAAAGAACATTTTGTGACTCCTGCTTCAAAAAAAGGAAGCTCAGAACAGTTGCTTAAAATAATAAATGGAGAGCCACAACTGGGGACAGGCACATTTTGGTTCCAGTGTTGAGCCCGTTTCTTTCGAAAAACAAGAGTAATTCAGAAGTAAGATTTATAAAATAATAAGCTGTATAAAGCAGCCTGATTTTGAGATGTGGATCTGGCCCATGCCATGCAGTAGAAATGCCTTTTTTTTTTTTAAGAGCTGGACCATTCAATCCCCATAGTTTTTAGTCTCAAAGAACAAGCATTTTCACAGCTCCTAATTGAGAATCTTTTGTAAACAAAATTCAAGTTGCAGCTTAGTGCATTGACTATTCATTTAGTGTTTGGAACAAACTGTTTGTGACCCTTATTTCTTTTTTTTTTTTTTTCTGAACTGAGTTCTTAGAGGAGGTCACTTCAGTAAAAATGATAGCAAAAATTGACACACAAAATCGAAAATTATTCCAATATGTGTTTCTGTGTAGTCAGGGCAATGCCATCTCACAGGCAATTCCAAAAATAATGTTTAAACAAAAAGTTCAAAGCTCCTTTCAACTTGCTGCAGATTTTACTGCATATTCCTAATAAGCCCTCTTCATCTGCTCCTGTGGAAATGTGAGCTTTCAAGCAATGTAAACCCAGCAAAAAGCCTTTATATTTTTTACTTCCTCCTTTCCTTACCAGCACTGCTATTATCACATGGTGTGTTCCACATGATAAGCCATTCATTAAAGCATCACCTACTGTTTTTTTCCTCCTCACTACCAGCTAGAACATGATCTGTCTCTGCAGGAAGACATTGGACCTCTGACCTCTTTTGTAGCTGTTCCAGGCAAATATAATAAACAGGGTTCAGCGAGTTTGTGTAAATCTCTGATTATGTTTACTCTGAAATCCAAGTGTTCATCTCAGGCAGAAAAATTAAGGCTGATTTTCAAATATTATGTACAAACTCTAGCTACTAAGCATTCCATAATGAGCACTTTGGCAATTTAAAGCAAATTAGGGTTCCCACTAGGCAGGAAAGATACACAGTACAGTCAAGTAAAGATTGTGTGGTGTTTGATGAAAAATGGCCACGCAGAAAAACACGATACAGGCTCCTGGCTCCAGATGAATGAGGAGATCCTGTGTTAGTGCACTTCATTACTGAAACTTTGCATTGTTCCTCGCTTCTGAAAGCTTGGGTTCAGTCTGCTAATGATTTCTGCTGCAGCTTGAGTAAACATCACGCTGGAGAACCACCTGTTGCGGCAGTACGTGCCCTTCTGCTCTGATGAAGGATGGGATATTTAGGATATTGTGCTGCAAAAGGACAACTGAGATATTGGTGTAGCAGTGAAATTCAACGCTGTTGGGGTGGTGTGACAACCCTCATGTGAAGAGACCTGCTGGAAAAGACTGAAAATGCCAAATTTGCCTCAGTAACAGCAGAGGAAGAGCTGGGTGATGGATCTCTGCTCAGGACAGAACATCTCTCAGCACAAAGCAGTGCATTACATCCTTCCAGGTGACAATATTTCATAGAGACATCATCTGGGAGAGTGAGGGAAGAGATCCCTGCCATTAATCTCAGCAGCAACTGGGTGTTCAGTCCAGCCCAGTCACACATGCGGGGTCTGAATTCATCTTTTGAAGAGGAAAAGGGACTTTTATTGGTCCTGGGAGTCCAAAAAGGAGATGGAAATGGGTAGTGTTACTGTGTTGTTCTGTGCAATGAAAACCTGCACAGGTGGAGAATTTCTCCATTCCATTTTGCCATTTCTGGATTAAATTTACCTCGTTTTGGATGAGTTCTTTGCAGGTTGGGTGGTAGGTTTATATCTACCAACTGCAGGGCAATTACGTTGCCTTACAGAATGAAAAGATGCCGTCTGTCAGTGCCCTTCTCAGGGTAAGGCGGAAGGAAAAAAACCAAAATAAAATAAAAAGAGCCCAAACAAATGAGGTGTCTGGCACAAAACAATACATCTCATTATGCATTCTTTAAAAGCACTGAAGTTAGAGATCATCTGGCTTCTCTTGATTATTATTTTTACCTAAGAACATGTGCTTTTTCTTGAAATTCAATGAAGGTGAACATGTGAAAAAGAGAAAATTACCATTTTTGCTTATGAAATAGAAATTTGGAACATGAAGTGTTATTGGAGTGGTAATCTTTACATGCAGACTTAAGTTTGACGTTGCTGTTTTCTTTGAACAGGACTCACAGAACTGGTAGGTTCTGCTATTATCCTACAGAGTCACAGAATGAGATTTTTAACATCTTACCTGTCCTTTCACCCTGGCTAAAAACTTACCCTCATTGGTGACTGTAGTTGCAGTTTAGCAGGTTTTTCTCTAAGTTCTTAAATTCACAAATTTAGTTTGATTTAATTTCACCAGTCCTCATTCTTCAAGGGTGACTAAACCAGCAGAATATCCAAATCCATGCAATTAATTGTTTTCTCTTTCCCAGTGGGATTACTCTACGATATTACTGATTTAAAGTTACAAGTGGCTTAAAAAAATTTACTTTAGAAAAGTTAAACGTGAAAGTGTGAGCTTAGAACCTGAGCAAAAGTACCTGATGAAATTAGATGATTTTATTGCCTTGAATTTTGAGAGGAAATGTTGGTCAGAATGTTGCCGTAGTTGGAATTATTGGTGCTGTAGAAGGAGAAGAGAGAACAACGGGGATTTGAAGAGTTTTGTGATACCTGTAAGGGAACTCTCTGGTTTCCGGGAGCTGTGGGAACAGAAATGAGTTATCAGTACCTTGTGGAGTCATTGCAATAGGTTTGGGCTTTATGGGTGTGTTGGGGATTTTTTTTTTTTTGCCTACCTCAGCTAAAGCTTTGAAATTTCCACAGAGCATTGTTAGAAAAGAAGATGATTAATTATTTATGGTGGAGATAGGAGCAGAGTGTGCTTCCATCAGGACTCAGAGGAGGGGTATGGATTCAGGATTCAGTAGAGGGGTAAGCCCCGTAAGAGTGTTGTGTTGTGTGAGTATGGGTGGGAGAAGCTGAATCATTATTAATTGCAAATTGATCAGTTGCCTTTTTTTTTTTTCCCCCCTCCATGAATTATTCATGAACAGATCCAAACTTCTGTGAATATATTCAGTATTCACCTAACAGTTGGGATGAACAACTTTCAGAAACTAGTGATTGACAGTGAACCTTCTGGTACACTATTTAAACAATATTGATTCATGGGCTTGCTAATATGTTTGTCTTTATCGTAAAACTCGAGCAGACCCTCTCTGTTGGCAAAAGCACATAAGGAGCTGGTTGGGTGACCTCCCCACCCTGGATAAAACACATTGTACTTCATCACACTGGAACATCTGCCCTCAAAAATTACACTGAAGTACAGAACGATAAGATCATAATCAGAGAACCAGAGAATCACAGGTCGGTTTGGGTTGGAAGGGATGGGAGAGACCATCTCGTTTCACCCCCTGCCATGGGCAGGGATACCTTCCACTAGACCAGGTTACTCCAGTCCCCATCCAGCCTGGCCTTGAACACTTGCAGAGATGGAGCGATGATGCTTGACCAAATTAGCACCTCACACACCATTTATACCCAAATTGTGGATGGCAGAGTTGCCCCCTTCTTGTCTCGCTGTAAATCGGGAGCATTAAACCCTGTATTTCTTGATTTCTGCTTTTTAGACTTTTCAAATCTTTATGCACTTCACAAAAAGTATCAATTCAGTCAGCACGGAACACTCACTAAAGTGCTCCAGGAATGAAACACTGACTCAGATTCTTGCCTACTACAGTGACAAGCAGTAAGACAAATTTGTCTCTAAATTTAACTTTGCAGAATTTTATGCAGGTCTTCAGTGTTGGGGGTTTTTTTAGCCCATCACCTCTTGGATCCTAATGCTGATTCAGAAACAAAAAGTGAAAAAAAGTGAGGCAGAGTCCCCCACACTCAGGCAAACCCTCCAGCCCTTGGTGTTGTGTTGACTCAAATCATGCTGGAATTGCTGTCAGAGCTACAGAGAGAAAATGTCCACAGAAAATACTAACGGCAGCACAAAGCGAGGGTTGTAACAGGCAGATTGATAGGTTTCCCTAAAAAAGAGGAAAATAAAACCCCCAGCAACTGGACTCTGTCTCTACACTGAGTCCATAACTAGCTGAGGGCACAAGAGCTGTTTGTTTTGTGGGCAGATCATGTGCTTGAGAACAGAGTAGGGATCTAAGGACGTGGCCAAGCACTCCAGAATGGACTGAGGTACCATGTGCTGGTGGAAAACGGTGGGAGATCTGCTCCCACCCTGCTTGCTGGAATGACTTCCTGCACATACCAGCTTTAAACCTGCCTTTTGTCTCCCAGATAATGACAGAAATAATGAAGAGCCTTTAATAGTGTTGATTGAGTAGGATGTTCACCTCACATCTTATGAATTAGGGTGATATCAGAGGGAAAACAGTGTGATGGTTTGAGGTGATTTGCTTTTGATTGTCCGACTTCTCCTCCAGCTTCTGAATCTCCCAGTGCTCCTCAGCCCTCTTGCTGTGGGAGACCATTCCTTTGCTGTGTGTCTGTCACGAATTTGAGCTCTGATGGAGGGAGATGCGTGGGAAGCTTTGACAGAGCGTTTGACGCCTGCGAAAAGCAAACGTCTCTGCTGCAGAAGGGGGACTTGGCACCAGGATGGTCACTGTCCCTCTGGAGCCCTCTGCCCAGCAGCTCCGAGTGGACATGCGGCAGGAGAGCGGCAGCAAAGATGGTTTGCAGGGAGATCAAATCATTATTGTTGCACTTCTGGAGACAAGACAACTGAGGTTATCAGATAAAAGCACTTCTTGGATAACTTGCAGAGCAAGGGTGGCCTCAGAAGGGCGGTGGGGACACAGAAGGGCACCGCCTTCAGAAATTTGTTTGCTGTAAATTGACTAACCGCCCTTTTGCATTTTCTGGAGGAAAATTAATATGCATAAAGAGTTCCTTGGCTAAGCCTGTATCTCCTCACTTTACTCTTAAAATTCATTTTAAATCTTTACCTGTTCTCTTAACATAAATATCAAAACTTTCCCAGTCGAGTCTTGAGGAAAAGCAACTGGTCCAGAGGTGGATGCAGCGAAGATCAGGACAAGTTGGAAAAGGGAAGTTCCATCTGACTGAGGTGCCAGATTTGATGTATCTTCAGGTTTCAGTTTCCTGGGGTCTTTGATTGAGATTTTTTTGGTTGGTTTTTTTCCCTTCCTTTTTTTTTTTTTTCCCCTGAAGCAGATAGGACATAATCCACAGTAAACCAGAGAAACACCACAGAATTCCCTTTTTCCAGCTGCCATACTGCCAGACATTTTTAAAAAACATTAAATTATTTAGGATAATAAATCCCAACATGGGGAGAAAAGGAGAGCAGTAAAGCTTAATGCGTACCTTCAGTAAAAATCAACTTAATTGAAAAATAAAAAAAATCAGTTCTGTTGATATGTCGCCAGAAGGGGTGAATTTGACTTATCTGAAGCAACCCAAGCTGAATGTTTGTCCAGTCTTCCAAGAGCTTGCCGTTCTGCAGGCAGAACTGTCTTCTCCTTCTCCATGTATTGCCCCATGCACAAATCTGTGACATCTCCTGTCAAGGCACAAATGCTGGATTATGATCATGTGTGGAAAAATTACCTGGAGGTGGAATGCAGCAAAGAAAGGACCACAGGGCTGCAATACAAGTTATCTGGCAACAGCACAAATTGTCTGGCAACAAAAGAGCCTTGGAGTTGTGTGAGTGGAATTAGGGTCGGCTATCTGCTCTCTTTGTACAAAAAGTGAAAATGTGGGATGATTTTCCGGGGGAGAAAGCAGGAACCCCACATGGGCCTCTGTGCAGGGCTTGCTATTTACCTGCTGCACCCTGATTCTTCGGGAAGTGTTTCTTTAGAATTAAAATAACCCGGTATTTTCTCATTCCATCAAATCCCATTTCCAGTGTTCTGCTAATGTCACACGCTGAAGCCGGAGCACCTTTGATCTCATTCTAAGCCCTGGAATAACGAGGAGACATCAGTCAGCCCGGCTTTGGTTTAAAGGAGATAGCACACAGTACCTGTGCCCAGTGTCATAAATGCTCACAAAATATGAATGAAAAATCGTTCACCTCTTCCCCATTATTATTTGTCAAAAGCTTGCCTGCACAGGAAAGCTTTAGGAAAATATCTTTAATTGTATTTTGCACCCAGCACTTCTTATTTTGAACCTCTGGCTTTTTTAAGTTCTCATTCACCATATATTATAATCATCATAATCATCGTCATAATCATAATAATTACAAACGGAAAAAATTTCTTTGAATAGTAAATTTTAGCCTCCTGGGACTGTCAATTGTGGACAGGCTCGTGATTGATCAGAATATTACACAATGCCGTGGTGTAATTCTTTAGTGTGATGTTGTAAAATGGAGTATTGCTTCTGTTATTTTATCCAGTTTGCTTTTATATGACAGGGTTTATTGTGCGTTATGTTGTAGCTCATTCCTCTGTTCACAATGCCTACTGATGTGTAATTATGACTTGTCTGAACTGTAAGAAGGAGCAGTAAGTGAAAGAAAATCTGCAAGCACACTTGATTTATGAGCCCTGATACTATATTACAGTCCTAATCTGCCTGCTTAACTTAGCTTCAGGCAAACTTACTGTATAACATGCTTACGATTAGCACTGCAGCAAGTTGTAGAAGATTTACTCTGTTGGAGCTATGAGACTTTTTTTTTTGAAATGATTTAGTCATTATTTCAGTTACAGGTATGGCAATAAATTATTCCCCATATAAAGACCCTGTGTCAAGGAACAGCAACTGCTAAAAGGCTTTTTATACAGTAACAAAGAACAGTGCTTGGAGTGTTTTCCTCGCACAAAACATCTTAATGTTATTGGTCATTTTTTTATGATGGAACTTCTTTACACATTCTTCTCACATTCATACAATTTGTTTTATTATACTGCAGCTTTTGTAGCTCAGTACAATCTGCTTATTATAAGAATGTCTATTTGGACCCAGTGAATCTCATATTTTCAATAGTGGCCCAAAATAGAAATTACTATGGATGTGCAAATGAAAAGAAGGCCATAAAGCAATGACCTAATGTCAGGAAGAAAAGATGTAAGGAGATTTGCATTTTTTTTTTAATCACCATTCATGAAGACAGATGCATTCGTTCAGTCTTGGTGAAACTATAGCATATTCAGAGCAGCTACTTTGGGTAAACTAGAGGGGCACATTATTACCCTCGAATAATAAGGATCAGTGTTGATCAGTCAGGGCCTAGTTTGGGGCTCATTGAAATCACTGCCTGGCTTGCCATTTGACTTCCCTGGAATCCCTATTATGCAGTATTCACTGGCAAATAAGCGAGGGATCTAAAGCTTGATCCAGGGAAAGGCTCCCATCAGTTAAATGGGTGGCAATCACTCTTTTTTTTTTTTTT
>VZTI01003344.1:87183-138056 GCA_013397865.1 Struthidea cinerea
TTTTTTTGGCTGAGCAGAACTGCTTGCTTGAGTCAAGATAGGTGTTCTCGTCAGGATTTTCTAACTGGTCCTTAGAATGTTATTTTTTTCTCGGATTTATTAGCAGTAGGCTTTTTTAAAAAAATTGGAAATTCATGTCATAGGAAGTGAGAACCGTATGAGATGAACAAATAAAAAATACACATCTACAGTGGATGAAATGCTAAGAAAATAGCTGTATGGGAACATTTTCTGGGCAAGCTTTCCTTCGTTTTTAAAATTTTTTTATTTATTACCTTTTTTCTTCATTATGTGAATTCTAAGTGTTATTTTTCTCCTTTGAAAGCACCTCCTTACACCTACCTTAAAGGCTTTTATGACTGCCTGTGGAAGAAGGACTTTCCAAGAGAGACTGCACTCTCTAAGTTATTTGGTGTTTGGGGCACTGCAATAACAAAGCAGAAAGGTTTCTGGGGGGTGCAATGGAACTGCAGTCATATATGGACAGTGGACAATAACATCCTTTAATTAGGAACAGCAGTATTTTCAAGCTTATACTGCTTCAGTGAAGTTACCATAAACAACGAGCTTTTTATAGTGTAACAATAAAGCCTTTTAATTTCTTGGGTTTTATCTTCTAAAAAAAAAAAAAAAATGGCCTCTGCTACATGTTACAGAGTCACCACGGGGTTGGCTTTCCTACAGCTGGGCTCACAAATGTAATCCTGAGCAGAAAACCTACGCTGGAAGTGGAGATGTGTGGTGACCACGGCCCACTGCCATCATTTACCATAATGTCCTTTGGTAACCCAGGCCATTTGCAAGGGCAGAGCGCACAGCCCGGCCCTTCAAGTGGTGGTCATCATGTTACAGTCATCATCTGCAAGTATTTGTTGATGCTATTGACTGAACAAAAGGTTTATGAGGCAGAAGATGTATTTTTCTAAATGCTGCTGTGCTACCTATAACCTAATTAACTTTACTTTAGCCAGCTGAGTGTACCTGGAAACCAAATATATCATGTGGCAATTAGCTTCCTTCCTTCTGGCTTAGTACACTTAAGTTGCTTATTGAAAAGGTTAAATATTGATTGAAAATGGATAATAGAACCGTATTACAGTTGCATGCTAAATGGCAGAAGTTGCCTGTAAAACATTTCCAGTTACCCCCCAGTAATGCAGTTAGAGAGCAGCAATCTGCTGCTAAAGCACCCAGGCACAAAATCAGGGACAAATATAAATCACCCACAACGCAGCCGTCCTTATCAGCACGCCGGATTCGCACAAACATGTTTGGAAGTTCAGTCATTAATTATCGCGATGTTGAAATAATAGAATAAAAATAATAATTGCTTGTGAAGCGATCTGTTGCCTCCCTCCTCCTCCTCCGACGGAGGCTCCTCTCTGTCTCTGCCTTTCTCTCCTGCCATGGGAAGCCACACAGACAAAGTATCAAGTGATCACATAGCATGAACTACAGCCCGAGGCAAAGCTTGTTATTTTACTTGAAACGGTGATGCGTTTAGGACCCAGAAACTGTCAATAATTTTTTCTGACTTCCAGGGGATAAAAATTCCAATTACAGGAACTTTCCTGTGAAGCTGCAGTAGTCCAGTGCCACATATTAATATTGCAAAACATCCTTAGCACCTATCAGCTCAGTTTTATCTGTAGTTTAGATCTAAATTGCGTGGATTTGTGAGATTGAGCTGGTTTAGTCTAATTGTTGCTTGTTTTGAAAAGTGGAGAGTGTATCTTCAGAAAAAAAGCTGGTCGAAGCAGGCTCTGTGGACAGTAACACAATTTGACTTGGCATCCTTCAGCCAGTTGGCTTCAATAAGTCTGAGAATATACATTCGAGGGCCTCTGGCCATTTTTATCCCTATATTTTTTTCTATAAAACATGGGTTTAAGTTTCCTAAGTCATCACAGCAAAGACCTTTTCTGAAGGAATGGGTTGAGGAAGTGTTTTTTAGGCTCCATTCCTTCATTTCTGGGATGTGGGAGATGAATTCAAACGTGTAGAGAAGTGTGCAGAAAAAAATGATCTGTTCTTGTGCTCTACCCCCGGGGAATCACAGTGGAGATTAAAAAATAGACAGGGGAAGCATGAAAAAATTAACCTTGCGGAGCATGTCCTCAGTGAGGGGCCATGGGGAGGCTCAGTGGCAGGGTGGGATTGGAGAAACCACATGACTGCCATGGAAATCCTTGGGAAAAGGAGGTTGGAGATGGAGCTTTGCATTCCTGTGGTGATTTTCTGCTCACCTGCGAGGAGCTCAGTCCTCTCTCCTCACCTCACAGCAGCAATGCACGCCAACATTATTCCTGGTGCTCTCCCACCACGCTTTCCCATCTGTGCCACTCCTGGGGAGTGAGAAAGTGATGATATAACCCGATTTAATACCACAATAATATAACCGCACCAGAGAGAGTTCCTCCCACTCTGCACTTCTCCACTTTCTCCTCCATCAGCTGGGGACTTACATCTCTGACTCTTATCTTAATATATACATATATGAGGTCTGGCCTTATTTTTCTTTCTCTTTTTTCTTTTTTTTTTTCCCCTTTTCCCTTTGAACAACACTGCTGTGCTCACGTGGCATTATTGGTTGTTAATAGCCCGGTGCCAATACATCTCTCAGGGATGGGCAGATGCACGCACGAGGCTGCACAAGGCACAGCTAACAAATGTGTTTATTATTGACAGAATAAGAACTGCCACGCTGGAAGATTAAAAGTTGACTGCCTGAGGTTCCCCCTCTGGCTAGCAGTTCGCAGCTTTGTTATTTCAGGTCAGAGACAAACTAAGCCTGAAGATGTAAAGCAGAGTCCGAGTGGCCACGGAGGTGAGGCTGCAGCAGCAGCAACACAGGATTAGTCCTGCTCCTTGTCTTGCTAGTTTTGTAAAGGCACCCTGGGATGAAATGATGATAAAAATATTTTTCACAATATAGCGTTTTCTGAAAATCTCATACTCGTTCCTCGGTGGTTTCGGGTGTAAACATTAAATACATAATTGCACAGTGTTTCCTTCCTTTTAATAACTGAATTGTTTTAGCTGTGTACGTCTAAGAGTCTACAAGAGACAGTTTGGAGGGGTAAACAATGCCTCAGCACTATATTTGCTGTTAACCTTCTTTATTTTAGCACGAGGTGGGTTGGTTGGTTGGTTGTTTCTGTGTGGTTCCCTAATTTTTCTTTGGATCCAATTTACCTTGGATCTTTTAGGTTTATATACAAATAACTCCATATGATTAGTGCAACATCTTCTGTTCATTTGGCTCGGTGAAAGTGGGTGTTGTGTATTTACAAAAGGTTCCCAAATCAGTAATTACCTTTGGAGGCAAGATTGAAGTGGCTTTTGTTATTTGATATTTCTTTTCCCTGCACTTCCAAATCAAAGTTTAATAGAAATAATAATCAGACGTATCTGCTAGTGCTACGAAAAATAACACAAATCTTTGTAATGTGAGACACAAAATAATGCACCAGTTGTACAGTCAGGTGCTGAAATCCAAATATAAATAGGAAGAGACAAGAGAACATGTAAGATGTATGAGCTTTGATACACAGGTTGAGCTTTTTTGTTTGCTCAGGAAATTATTTTAGCAGTTTTCCTGTATTATTTGGAAGCCTTGGCATTTGGGGAGGTACTAAGGTCTGTGCATTTTCATTTTTCTCAAGGAGTAGAACAGCTTCAGAACTATCAGAATTGCTGTGCATTTTATTTTTCATTGGGCTGTTAAAAAGGTGTCTTTGCCGTGGTTAATTATTAACCTTTCCTTGTGTGTAATGGCATTATCTTAAAAAAAAAAAAAAGAAAAGAAAAGAAAAAAGGGAATAGAATGTTTCTCCGTGTTATCTCCTTGGTTGGTTGGTTTGGGTAATGAGGATCCCAAATGAACCTCCTGCAATTTTATACATTATCGAGCCTAGACCTCGGCGTTGTGCGAAGTATTTCGAAAGCCTCCCTTGATCCGACTGTACTGCTGCTTAAATATGTTGGGCAGCACGCACCCTACCTTCCTGCGTGCTGCCAAATGAACTGCAGCATTCCAATATGGTGCCACATGTGCATGGAAGCCCGCAGCACTTCTGACAGGTGCTGCCGGAACGCGCTCGACAGAGATACCGGCAGGAAGGTCATCTGCGACAGCAAACACCCAAAATATCACTGCAAGGTTACCTCAGCGCTGCCAGGGTGCTGTGGCACCAACAAAAAAAAAAGGTGCTGTGTTGTTTTTCCTTGGATAAACCAGGGGAAAAAAAAACCCGCTTTGGGAGGAAGGTTTGGGATGAAGTTAGTGAGGATGGGCAAGGGAGAGCTCGGAAAGATGGAAAGTGATACAAGGGGTTATGACACCTTCGGAAGGGCATCTCTTTGAATCGAACAAATTGGACAGAGAATGAGCTGCTGCTCTGCATCCTCTTGCGTGGAAATTTGTTTCCTCCAAGATAACAGAGTTAAAAACATAAAATACAGAAGAAACCATAAAATGCAGGAGAAACATAAAATACAGACCGTATCCTAACCATAAAGAGTGGTGGAGCTTAGGCTCTTCTATGAGGGCAAAGGTATTTTGTGTGATTATTATCGCATTTTGCACTTATTGCTGTGTTTTCAGGGTGGAAAAAAAAGCCCCAAACACAACCCAACAAACATTCCCTCCGTTTAGGCTGGGACTCCGGCAATCTGTCCTCTACATCGTTCTTGGCCTTTGTCTGACATTTATGGTCTTATGTTTATCATTGTGAGCAGAGACCCAGTTTGCTCCCTCTCCTCTCCCCGCTGCTCCTAACATGGCATCTGAAGCTGTTAAAATTATAATTAACAGGGCTGCATTTCCCTGGGATTGATTCCCACGAAGGGGCTTTAGCAGATTTCCCTGCAAACTGCTACCGTGCAGCCCAACAATGCATGGAGACACTTTATATCTTATTTGTGTTTAAAAGTCAGATGTTTTGTTCTGGATAAACTTCAGAAATGCTCTTCAATTCTCAGTGAGGCAAGCATTTCAATTTTCTGCAATATTAGCAGGGGTAACTAATGATGGCTAATTTTTGCCTGTAGTATTTCCCTCAATCTGCTTGTGCACTTTCAGTTACTCTGGCAGCAGCAGCATTTGTACATTTTCTGGTCACTAAACACTCAAGTACAATTGTAAGTGATCAGTTTACAGTTGGCCAACAAAAGAGCTGCGGGAATATCTAAAAGAAAAAGAAATTTGAATAAATATGCATGTGTATAGCCCATATTCTGTGGGCAAGAGAGAAGGACAGAGGGCAACTCAAATATACTTCAGCTATATCAAAATATATATTTTGAAAAATAAGATCATGTATTTATCCTGCCTGAAGAAGGTCCAGGATAAATCCAAACCACCCAGATTTTGAAAATACATTAGCACGTTTCTTCATGTTGAAAGTAAAACCTTCATCCATTTTGTCTCTGATTATTATTTCCTTCATATTTTTTTTTTTAAATATGTTCAAACTATAGGTTTAAGACAGAGGCAGTTTGATTTATACATCAGAATTAACCCCACCTTATGAGCACATTTGAAAGGTATCTAGTTCAAAGAGACTATTTTAGATAGGAAGATAACATTTTAAAAATGCACAATTGTAAAACTGCAGGAGAGTCCTCTCACTGATAATACCTCGAAAGTGGGAGGCTTCGATATAATTTGTTAATCTTCCCAACTCCTGGGCTATTCAGAAGAACTGAACATAAATGGCAAGGAAATATTTTTAAATGAAGAGGCAGCTCACTTGTGCCCTTACTAATTAATATTTCCCTTTGAAATTTAATTATTGTCTAGCATTTTGGACGGTGCTGTTTGTGATGGAGTGGCAAGAACAGTTCAAATTAAATCAGAACTCTGTGGAGACAGTTCAACAGCTCGTGTCACAGGGAAGCTTTTGTAAGAAATCTCACATCCTGCAGAAGATATTTCTCTGTTTTTCTGTGAAGAGGTGTCATCGTTCGTGACACCGCTCTGCAGACATAATGCCACAGGAACAGGGGGAGTGCACCGTGGGATTTGCATGTTTTATACTAAAATCATCTGAAATGCAGGGAACCTGCACAGCTCCATGCCTCGATCAGATCAAATCAATGTGCACTAAAAGGGAAATCCGTCACATTAAGTAGCAAAATATTAAAGGCTAAATTACGGCTGTTGCAGCGGCAGCCTCCCCGGGGCCTGGGGGAGAGGGGCAGTGCTGGAGCGGCTGCTGGAGGCTCTGCAAAGTGCCGAGGTGCTCAGATGTCCTCCAGGGACACTGGGAAAGGCACTTAGGAGCGGCATCTCTCTAGCACCGAGATGCTGAAAGAGATACTCCTGCTCAGCACCACCTTCCTGGCGCTGGGTACCGCTGGCAGAATTTGGAGCCCGAGTCTTCCCTCGTTCGCTCGTGGCCAGGGGGAGTGATTTAAATGTCAGTCGTTATTACTCCTCTTTATAAGGGTACAGAATATTCCTCTGCCGATCCCTCCTATCCCTGTCTCAGGACATTAGGAGACACAAACACAGGCTTCTGCCCCTGCTCCTGCCAGCCATGATCCTGTGAGCCGTGAAACGCCTCTTCTCCCCCTCTCTGCCACCTCCAATAGCTTCTGAGTGCAGGAGAGACATCCTGACTGCATGGATTGGAAAAGGCAGGAGGCAGAATGTTTTGCTTTCATCATCCATTGTTGTGAATAAAGGCCACCATGTCTGATCCTCAGTGTCAAGGCCATAACCTCAGTGGGTAAATCTGTGTAGGTTCACAGAATTGGGTCTGCAGCCATGTCTAGCAGGTGGTCCTGCCTTCTTTTCCCGCCTCTTGGTGCTGATGACTATGATTTCCTGCTGAAATTGCATAAAAAGGTGAAAATTTAGCGCTTTAAGCACTGCACACATGCACATGTGTGCATAAGGGATGGCAGAAACAAATCACAGGTTCACAGAATGGTTTGGGTTGGAAGGGACTTGAAATATCTTCTTGTTCCACCCCCTGCCATGGGCAGGGACACCTTCCACTATCTCAGGCTGCTCCAAGCCCTGTCCAACCTGGCCTTGGACACTTCAGGGATGGGGCAGCCACAGCTTCTCTGGGCACCCTGTGCCAGGGCCTCCCCACCCTCACAGGGAAGAATTCCTTCCCAATATCCCATCTAACTCTGCTCTCTGGCAGTGGGAAGCCACTCCCCTTACCTGGACCCACTCCAACACATCCACACCGTGAAGCATCAGCACTTCCAACCTCCTTATAAAGCAGTGCAGTGTTACAGGTGACACTAAAGGTGCCAGTAATATTTGGAGGTAAATTTTCCCCTTATCTTAGAAGCCAATTTGCTCTGGGAATTTTGAGGGCTCAGTCCAACCGTGACACAAGAACTGGCAGAGCTGAGATCACCCCAGACCTCCTGACTCCAGCCCACTGCCCCCAGCCGCAGCACCAGGATTTGTTGTTAAATCCCAGTTTCACAAACGAGCTGTTCATCTGGGATATAATGCAGGATCTATCTTTGAGTGTGTTTCCATGCGTCGTTCAAAGAGCTGCAGCCCAGTCAGCACATTTCAAGTGAAACACAAAGTTGTTCCTAATCTGATGAGGGAATTTCTCTGTTGAAGTCCAGGCCAGAGACTTTGGTGAGTCACCAGGAAGTGCTTCTCTCAGCAGCAATGGTTCACCCTTAACCATTGTTTTGGAACACGTGGCACTGCAAGAAAATGAGAGCTATCATTTTATCTCCGTATATTTTTGCTGAGTTAAATTCTGTTGTATGTTTTCAGTCGTGACTCTTGGAAATGTGAGCAAGTGCTGTGTTGGTGCCAATTCTGTGAATCCCATATCTCAATCAACCTGGAAGTACAATGTTACTATTTATCTCTTCTGGGGGAAAAAAAAAAAAAAGTAATTGTGAAACCTTACATGAAATCAGAATTCAGATTTAATTTGGGGAAGCAGTCAGGGATCTGTGAGCTTACCTAGAGCTCTTGAATCCAAAAGCCCATCAGAGTAGGTTTTCTTTGGACATTGTCAGGAGTTGAGAGGAAGAGAATGGATGAATACATGTTATCACTTGGAATCCTTGGATTTGGTTGGCAACACAAAATTGTCAGAAACAAAAAAGGCAAAATAAAAAAGCCCAGAAATGTCAGAACCTCAGCCTGGCTGTGCCTTAAAAACGCCTGAAGTTCAGGAGGTTGGCTGTGTTTTACAATCAGCTCAGTTGCTGATTGTAGCTCATTGGGGAAGGATGAGAATATTTGCAGATGAATTTGTGGTTGTGATGAACTCAGGAATTCCTTGGCCAAATGGCTGGAGCAACTTCCTGTGAGCAGACCGAAGGCGAGGAAAGCCCCGTGTAGATCCAAGCTCAGATTTCCTTCTCCGACTCCAACCTGAGAAGGAAAAAGATCTTCCTTCAAAAAGATCTTCCTTCCTCTGTCACAGAGTGTCTACCCCCTATCTCCATGTGATCCAAGGAATAGAAAGAGGTTTTGGATCCATGAAGAGCTGCCCTGGATCAATTAGCAGATGAAATCTGTGATGAGGAAAGGATCCAGAGGTGAGAAGTTCCAAAACTGGCTTGTCTCACTGGTGCATCTTCCAGCATCATTCACAGGCAGCAAATGTTAGCTCATGGAACAGGAGTGATACTGTGGAATAATGATATTTTTGGAAGTTGTCTCCAGTTTGAAATTCCCACAGAATGCTTTCACTTTCCCTGGGCCAGGGGAACCCATAGAAAATGCAAATTCTCTTCCCAAGGAAACGAAATTAACTACAAACAGACCTTCAAAATCAGAACAAATGTTTAAAAAGAAGTTAAATATTAAAATCTCCTTTTATCTGTTTCCTGCTTGCAGGTCAGCACTTCCAAATCAGTCGCACATCGCTGTACATTGAATGTAGCATAATGTATGTAAATAGATTGGCAATTAGAATGAAGGGAAATGCTAATATTTGGTGATGTGACAAATGAGGTCATGGCTATTTTTTATGGTTTCTCCTAATAGAATTGTACATTCGCCTTTCAAAAATGTCAGTAAAAGGACCACAGGAAAAGCTGTATAAAATTTTTGCAGTCTTTCTTATAGTATATTTAGAATTTTGACATAATTTGAAATTTGTTCTTTTTTTATTTATTTCTTTGGGGTTTTTTTTTTCCTCGCCTCTATTGTTGTTTTATGCTTGATGGTTGATTTGCACATAAATTCCTTCTGCTATGTTGAAAGTCACACGGGATCCGGCCCTTAGGGGAAATATTCACAAGAGATTTGGTAAAATATTGGTTTATATTTAACTGATTTTTTCCACAGCAGCAAGGAAATACTATGTCGCTATGGTCATTTTAATTTTCTCTAGTATATAATTGATAAAGGTGGGGGGAAACTGAGATCTTCAAATTTAGCTCATCAAAACGAGAAAAAACATTTCTGAAAATCCTAGAAGACAAGAAACTTGCTCCATTTTTTTATATATAAAATTAATCAAAACAGCATTCTGAAACTAAAAATAGATAAATGCTGAAGTTGTTGCTCAACCAGATATACTTTGTGATGTCTGAATATTTATTCTTGCAGTGACAGAACAGAATTTAGTTGTTGGTGGAAGGAAAAAAAAAAAAAAAAGGAAATTAATGCTAAAATTCGCATTTACAGTATTTCCGGTCAATTTAGTGTGGGAGGCCCTGTGCTCTGCTCTACACAGGCATGGTATCTAACACAAAAATTATTGTTGAAATGTGAATATAGAGAAAAGAGAATATTTTAGTTGTGATTGCTGCTCTGCAGTCAGGGATTCAGCTGCCTGTCAGAAAATCTGAGGTGTCTGATAGGGACTTTGGGCCACCAAAGATCTCAAGCAAAGGCTACTCAGAAGGATAGACAGGGATTTCCAAATGTCTCCTATCCAAATGAACTTCTTTTACAATAAAAAATTACTGCTCTTAATGGAAATTTAACCCTTCTTTCACAATAGGATTTTTTTTAGAGAGGGAGGAAGTAGAGAAGAAGCTTTGGACAAAAACACCCCGAACAACCAAGCCAGAAAAATCAGGATTCCCTCTTACACTCAGGCTGCAAACATATTTGCATTGGCTTTTAGCTGGAAAGCAATCTGGCATATAGAAGCCAATAAATGGTGGGTTTCCAGTGGCTTCCACCTGTTAAAGAGTTGCCAGACAGCAGTAGCCTTTTCAAAGCCATTAATAATGCAGAAGGTCAATATCTAAACAGATATATTGAATTACACTCTGTATCGTTAGAATAGCCAGACTTTTTGTATCACAGGTGATTTTTTTTTTTTCTGCCATTTGACCCTTTCAGGCTAATTAAAATACACAGTTTGGTTTTTTTGATGATGTTAGGGATACTGTTGTGCTGCTTATCCCGGTGTTTACACTCCTCAAAATGGGTAAAAAAAGGCACTATCCACTGCAGCAAAGTGTATATTGATTTTTGTTAACTTTGCAGCTCCAGTCACTCAACAAAACTCCCCAAACACCAGAAAATCAAAAAAGTTAACCCCAAAAGTCTTTCTCAAAGACTATTTTCACAACAGTGAGAATATTTAAAAACAGTATTTTTTTTTTCTTCAGATTATTATCAATTTATGGGAGTTCAGAGGTGTACAATGTATAGAAACATTAGGAGTTCAGTGTTGGTGCTCTGCAGTGATCTGCAATATTTCAGTCTTACAATAATTTCATTGCTGAAAAGGTAAGGAATCAGGCAGTGCATTCATTTGCCGATATGCATTTTCCCCATGTTTTAAAATCCATAGTAATATCAAATTCCAAAGCCAGGAAATCTGCTGTCGGCGTCTCCCATTGACATTTTCTGTTTGTGTGGAGGAAAATCAGGTCAAACCAAGCCACTAACAGCATCACAGCCCTGTTTCTGCAAAATATTTTGTCACTACAGAATGTGGTGATCTCGTTGCATGTGTTCCAGTTTTCTGAATTTAGTGATTGATCTCAGGGTGTTCGAGAGCTGAGTCTTTGCTGTCTGAGACCTTAAAAAACTCTGACTGTAAAGGTTTAATCCAAACCCCGTTGCCTTCACTGGTAATTGAACCAGCCCCTAAAGACAGATCGCATAAAGTTGAGTGACTTGTATCAACAGGGAGGGATCCCTGATAGTCTTCAAAATAATAGAGAAGCACAAAACCTGAAATTTAAGGAAAAAAATTAAACGAGATTAAATTCTCTTCTACTCAAAACTGTAATTTTCATATGAAGTTCCTTCAAAATCAACTCATTTTCCTTTTCAGCTAACTTACTTGGTTTAATTAGCAGCAAACACTCCATTGATTCCTGTCCAACAAAGGAAAATTCCATAGTTCAAATCTCTCTGAAGGAAAATCCCATTCATTTAAATATAGGAATTACAGTTGCAAAACGAAGCAATTTTCCTTAACAATCTGTGAGCCAAGAAGTCCTTATTGGAAGTTAAACTGCCTTTGAGTGGAAGATTATTTTCCCCAAACCATTATGCCTGTTAGCCAGGAATAGACATAGAAATTTCCTTTGGAAACTACCTTCTAAAGGGGTAGTGAAAAATCCATTACGATGATGATGATGATGATGATTAATATTATTATTCATAATATTAATAGTAATAATAAGAAGGGGCAATTCTGATTTTGCTAAACAGGAAAAATGTTGGATCTAAAAATACACCAAGGCACCGGCTCTCTGCTTTTGGAAGGTGGGGAGGACTGGCAGTAGGGAGGTGAAGTCAGATACCACAACTTCACATGGATTCTGTGGTTCAGGTCGTGGATTAAAGAGGATGAAAAGGCTGAACCCAAGGAATGTTCCTGTTTCTCTCGCTCTGCTCTGCTCTGCTCAGCCCATCGCGTATGTGACATGTAAATTCAAACCCATGGCTCTCACCAACCGGCCAGCTCGAGTGCAGTGTGTGACACTTTCTCAGATTCCTACTGACATGCAGATATTGCCAAAAATACCATGTCCGACTTTGCACAAAGCTCCACAGGCACAGAAATATTTATTACAAAACATTTGTCTTCAGAGGAGAATACCGGGCTCCAGGAGAGAGGGGTTTTTATGTTCCAGATTTCCCTGTCAGAGATTACGCTGTCTAACAAAACGTGTGCTGAGCCTCTTTGGCAAAAACCTTTTCCCTTAATATTTGCTGTTTGCTTAGTTTTGTTTGTTTGCTTGGTTTTATTGCTGTCAGTGTTATTTCTGGTGACTACATGACTCAGAGGGACTAGAAATAAAATTAGAGACTTTCACCTCTAGGTCAACAGTTTCATTCTGGCCCAGAATACAGGGACCTATGTAAAATAACTCATTGATCTCACTCCAGTTCCCAGTTGGCAAGTGTGCATATCACAAACTCTATCATTAAAAAGGGCAATAAATTGTCATCCTTTGCAGCAGTCCCAGAAGTGAGCTCAGTGTTTGCATTGGCCTTGCTGCTGGATCACCCTCTCCGGGAGGGCGTGTGAGGAGCTGGGGGGTCCTGGAGGTGGGGTTTCCTTTCTCCTTCCTGCTTTCCTTGCTGGAAAGCAGGACAGGGGACTGGATTTTGCAGTGCAGACTCCCAAATCAATCATACAGCTTTTAGCCAGGTAATCGGATGTAAATTCATAAGGACATGCTGCTTGCTGGCCAAGGCTTTGTTTTCCAGAGGATGTGGTCTTGATCTGCATCAGGTTCCTTCTCTCCCCACTGAACACCATTTTCATTTCTTCCTCGTCACGGGGCTCCAAATAAATTGCCAAAATCATGGAGGAAAAAGGTGCAGAGACACAAAGAATTGGGTAGCTCCGTCTTAAAAATTACCTGTTTGACCTGCTGCTCCCAGAGGCCAGCTCTGAGATAACAGCTCTCCCCCCCACCGAGATCAGAGACTGGATCTCTTTCCTCAGATGAAACTCAGACCAAAAAAAATTGCATCTCTGTGATCTCTAGCAGTAACAAACACTCCTGGTTCTACAGACAGATTGGGGGGGGGAGGGAGGGGGTGATTATATTTCATTTTTGGCGTTATTATTGATCCTAACAGGTGTTTTGAACTGAAGACCCCCGTGGCTTACAGGCATCGGTACAAACCCTCAGTTCAAGCTACAACAGAGACGTTCACTAAAGAGCTATCCAACCTCTTTTGTAGATCCCTGGATACTTGTAATCCTCCATTCTCCAGCCCATCACATGGGCGGGAGCCTTTAGCCCGGGATCTCAGCAGCGCAACTCCTTGCTGGGTTAATTTATTTCTCTTCCCCCTCCATCCTGCAGGTTCATAACCGCTTTCCCCTCGCGTTTGTGCGTGGCTGGGCCGTCGTACAGGTATGACTGAGTGCCGTGTGCTCCTGCTGGATCTGGGATCGTTTGTCTTCCGTGATCCAGGCTGGCTGCGCCACACGACAGCACACAGTGACAGTAATTTGCACTGATCTGCCCCCACTGCTAGTCCTGCTGCTACAAATAGCAATTGATTATAATGCTGTAGTGTTATTGACTGTCGCTATGAACACAAGCTTTATTTCATTTTTAAAGTAACACGCCGCAGATTTACTTAGCGGACGTGGGGCAATAACAACAATAAAAAAAATCTAAAGAAAAAGAAAAAGGAACAAAATCAAAACAATTTGAGGCGGGGAGGAGGCAGAGGCAGCATTGCATAAAACACCGGGAAAATTAATTAATGTTACCAGATGATTATGATACTGCAGATGAGCAGAAAAGCTGTAGAGGGTGTGAATCTGTCCATATTTCAGAGAAACAATGCTGATTTACATCACCTGAGGATCTTGTCTGGAGCATTCAGGTCATGGAAATCTCTCAAATCCATCAGAATGTAGGGGAAAAAGTGAGCCTATAAAAATCATCATTCTTGTTATTGTCAAGATCTGATTCTGCTGAGGCAGTAAAATGCATTAATGCTGCACTGGATTTGCCCCTTCCCTCCGCTTCTCCCTCCCCTCAGTTCAGGATACAGTTTTTGATCCAGGTTGTTAAAAGAGATCCTATTTCATACATCCCTACGTTCTTTTTCTGAATCTTATGTTCTTAGAGCATTAATCTGCAGGATTGTCCCTAGAGTCCATTTGAGATGGGCGCAGAAATTTAGTTCAGGTAATTATCCTTTCTCTTCAAGTGAATTAAGAAGCCAGGAATTCCTGCTTATCTGACAGAAGTGTAGATTTCCCTCCTTAATGCTTGTCACCTGCGAGACAAGTCACACAGGTAAATCTCAAACTGTGCCTTTGTGCCCCATCTAAAGTGGATTTTGGATGTCTCTGCGGAGTAATGCTCCAAGGACGTTATAGTTCAGAGAAAATGGTAATGTCTGTGTATAAAATGTGAATTACTTTAATAGGCTTTGGCAGCACAAGTCTCAACAAGATGATCCACCCCTGCTAATCTAGAGCGTGCAGTTTTTCTCTCTCTTCTTTTTTTTTCTTCTTTTTTAAAAGAAAAGTCTGAATATAATTTCTGTAAGCTGCAATTTATAATGCTAACGTTTTACCTTCATTAAGGAGGGGAAGGAAGCTTCTAAGCCACTCTGTTGAGCTCTTGGAGAACGTCTTACATTGAAATTCTGATTTAGAGATAGGCACAATCCATCTGTTTTGCATACCTTTGCCCTTTAAACTGGTATTTGTGATATAAAGAAGCACACAGCTTGCAGAGTAGCTGGTAAGTCTCCTATCCGTGATTTTTTGGGTTGTTTTTCTTTTTTTTTTTTTTTTTTTTTTTGCTTGTATGTGCAAAGTCAGATTTGTTTCCTTCCCTCCTTTAGGCAAGACAGCTTCTGTATCCTCAAAAAAACTATTTTTGTGTGGAATCGCTGGTGTGGTGGTGGTGATGTTGCTTATAACAGCACTAAATATGGAAGATTTATCCTATTTTGTGTTTTAGATTCCATTTATCCATTTTATGTGTCTTTGTTTAAGACAAACTGCCTAAAGGTTGTCTGTTTTATTGAAAAAATGAGAGAGTAGGGATGGCTGCACCTCAAATGGTTCACAAATCCTGCTTTTGCTGACTTTGGTGTTTGTTTCGTGGGGTTTTGTTGTCGTTTGCTTATGATTTGCTTTTTGCTTTGCAATGCTTTGATTAAGATAGCGCAGTGATTTTGTGGTGTGTGGTGGGGAACACAGAATCCACTCTTGGTTCCTTGAACGCCTCTTGCTCCCTGTGGCCCATGGGGTTCCTACATGAGCAGATCACAGGATCCTGCAGAAGATATCCTGGCTCCCATCCTAAACTGGGGTGCAAATCTTTATGCAGCTGTAAGCCAGCCAAGACCATAAAAAATGTCATGGTCCTGCCTTTTAAAGAATTACTTCTTGTGACTGTAATATGGTAAAAATGGGAGGGGGGAGTGCAGAAAAGCTGCATTTGAGGGGTTTTCCTTCTATATGCGTTTCAAACAGAGGGATCTTTTTTAAAAAGGAAATTACAGGTATCACTCGTTTTACAACTCTTCCGCAGCTCAAATTAAAGCTTAAGCAGCTATGTGTTTATCAATTAGCATTATTTCTCTATCCCTGTCTGACTCTCTGTATTGTTGTAACTCCATCAAATAGTCATTTGCTTTTTTTATGGTAATAATCCCTTCAAATTCACTCCTTTCATCTGGATCCCTGTATGTTATTTGTTGTTCTGCTAAATCCCTATTACAGAGGCCTAGGAGTTCCAACGGCCTGATGAATAATTAGAAATGTTTTATCCCTAAGCTTCAAAAGGGTGCTAGAAATAATTATAAGCAAACATTTTATGTAGCATTCCGTATCAATCCTCTCCCGGCTTTACGTCGTTTGTGCTTCAGATAGGAGGGAGAGAGGGAGATCCTGGTTTCCAGCTCCCACAGCCTAAAGGGGACACACGTTGACGTTGCTGGAGCTTTTGGCTTCCCTCTCCCCTCTTCTCCTGGTGGTGGGATGCTTAGTACATCCCAGGCACCTCGTGGCACCTGTGATTTTATAGGAGTGTGGTTAATTACTGGCCAAACAAAGTGAACTTTGTTATTTTGTCGGCAAATTCCCCCAACTCTCTTATCAGCAGCGTGACCCACAGACCTGCGCTGTGTGTAAATAACGCCGCATCGAACCGGACAAGAAAGCTCAAGCTTTGCAAAGTGCAAGTTGATTATTTAGTCCAGACTAGATGTGTCAGTGCAGCCTTATTCCCTAGCAAATTCCGGGAGCTGTAGCAGCTCTAGCTGTCCTTCAGCAGACCAGACTCACGCCACAAAGTTTTTTACACAGAAGGCAAGGAGAGAGAGCTGCATCTCGAAAGCCTACAAAACTAATTGGAACACACCCAATGTCATTACATTTGACAGCATTTTGAGAAATACCCAATCACTTTGTCATCAATTTTCAATTTTGTCAAGAGAAAGTAGCTTTTCATTGGCAAACAACCTGCTGTCCCCACAGTATTTGTGAAAGTGTCCTGGCAGAGAGTAGTGTCATCTCCAAGAACATTTTTCAGGCTCACTTTCTCTATAAAACTTTTATTGAGGAGTTTTTTTAAAAATCCTTGAAAATCGTGTTAAGATGAAGGGTTTTCATCCTGAAGATACCAAACCCAGTTATGGCCCAGTATAACAAAGGACATAAATACATGATTAACTTTAAACTTGTCAGCGGTCCTTCTAGGTTTCCACTAAAACCAGCATGAGTTTTGGTGATGAGGAATTTTATCTGTTCACTTCAGAGATACTGTGAAAGTTTAATGTTGAAAAAGAATGAATTGACATTTAAAAAAGGAGAAAAGAATTTGTATTTATCAATCAATATGATGAGGATTCATGTGTGAAAAGCAAAGAACAATGTACTCAGGGGTAGCATAGTGATACCTTTCTACCACTCTGCTGCTCCTTTTGTCTCTCCCTCTGAGGGGAATTCATTCATCCTTGCTCTTACTTTTCCAGAGCAAAAGACAATCTGATTCAGGGCCTGATTTGCTGGAGATCCATATTTTTGGCCATTTCCCCACCTGCACATTGTGAAGTTGTGGTATGAAGAAATATGTGAGAAGGAAACCCGGGTTTATTAGATGTGGTTTTCAGTGTTGGCAACACAGGGATGCTGTAAGAACCTAGGACGCATTTTGACTGGCACAGCAGAGGAGAGGAGGCAGTTTACCAAAAGCCATTTATCTCAGCTGGTGGACTCTCCCTAGCCCAGGGACAGCGCTACAGTGTGTCTCTGAGGGCAAGCTCGTGAGGGAATTCCACAAGTAAACCAAGCCTTCCTTTGATGGGCCCTCTGGCAGCCCTAACAGCCGCTGGGAGATCTGAAAATCTGTGGCTGCCCCATCCCTGGAAGTGTCCGAGGACAGGCTGGATGGGGTTTGGAGCCACCTGGTCCAGCAGAAGGTGTCCCTGACCATGGCAGGAGGTGGAACGAGATGGTCCTTAAGGTCCCTTCCAGTATTGCCTCTTTGCTCATGGTGGGAAATTGTGACACTTCCTGGAGGTCTCTTCCTCACCTCTGGAGGTAAAATTCAGACTCAAGTTGCAATGAATTATCTGAAACCCTGTCTTCCACTGCACAGGCAACGGGGAAACGGTGTGGACTTCTGAATAAGCTCTATAAGAACCCAATGGCTCGTTAAAATCACAGATTGTAGAATCTACAGTTTCTCAATTTGGAGTCAACTCCCCTCTGATTTTGCCCCTCTGAAAAATAACTTTAAAAAAAATACTGTTTGGAAACATTGCAAACACACCAAACTATATTTTATGTGCATCGAGAAGCTTATTTGCTTTTTTGATTAATATGCAAATCAAGTGTGCTCCCAACTTTCATCACTGCTTAAATACTGTACAAGCATCGTAAATAACCTGCCTATTCAAGTTTTATCTTGTCCACTTTACATTGCACTGCTCTTGTACAGGAAATGGATTGTATTTAATATTGATGGCTCTGTATGTGTCATTTAATCGTCCCTATTGATTGGATTTCATCAGAGTGGGGGGCTTGGACAGAAGCTTTGATTATACTGTAAGGAGTCTTTGCAGTTTTCTGTTACTCCACACCATATCAATGCACCTTCTGGTGTGATATCACTTTCACGATCAATACCTGGAAAGAAAATAAAAAAGAGGCCTCCAGGAAAGGAAAGGAAAAAAAACCCCTGAATCAGCCTCTAATTCCCTTTCTGCACATAGATTAAACCTCTGCAACTCAAAGACCATTTATTGTGTGGTTTAACATAAGAAACGGGGGGAAAGGAAAAACCTGAAAGAGTCTCCGTGGGTTGTTTGTTTAATTTCTACATCATTTTTTATTTATAAGCGTCAACTGTTCCTTTCAGTGTCCCTGGCTGATGTTTGGTGGTGTGTAATTTTTAACAGTTACATGTCATGTCTCAGTTAACTGTTTCTCTTGATCTAATCACAGTGCTATAAACATATTATTTGATCAAATAGATGCATAGGGGACATTTTGCTTTTCAATATTCTTTCTGCTGAGAATGGAACGTCACTTTCAAAGATCATCCTTAAATTGACACTGTCCCATGGTGGCTCGACCTCATCCTCACTCCAGAGCCACGCTGGTTTGTGCTCCTTCATCCCAGCCTCCCAACACCAATCATAAGAGCCAGGCAGCAGGAAACAATAATTCCCTGAGGAATATTAACACACAGCAGATGGGTATTTCATAGTGCTGGTGAGAGGGTTTCCCCAGCTGGGCATCCTCAGTTGAAATGCAGGCGCTGACGTGCTCGTAAATCCTCCTGGGTGGATGACAGAAAACATGGTTCCGAGTTGTGTCAGAGTAGGGAGAACATACTTAGCTCCTCCAAAGTTGTTTGTACTCTGCTTCTCCTCATTCATTGTCCTGAGATGAAAGGGAGTTTATGGGCTTGTTTATGAGCTTCTCATCTTTTCCAGGCTGGTGACCCTCTAACTGAGATACAACCAATATTTAAGAATAACGATAATGTTTGCAGCTTATTTTTAAAGGCAAGTGGATTTAAAACTTCTTCTTGGAGTAGTGAAGGTGTCACTAATAAAATCTCTACGGACTTGGATGCATGGTGCTCTGGGAGAATGGGAAAATACAAGTTGAGCCTTGACACAGAGAATGGTGCATAGGAAAAATGAGTTAATCTTGGTCTAGATTGCAGTGACAATTTAAAACTTTGAACACAGACCTTGACTAAGTTTTCTTGGTCCTTCCAGATGAGTGACCAGTGGTTTCTTAGGAATAACTGCTTTTTTAAAATGTATATTCCTGGAGAGATCAGTACATTCCTGTTGACACAGGGCTAACCTGACACTCTGGTTTTGCATAGAAGTACTTGTTCTTTGACTCCTTAAAACAGAGCACAGGGATTTGTGTTCAAAAGGAAGAATTGTGGCAAACACGAAAAATGCGTGCCCTGTGCGCGTAACATTCATCAGAGAGGTTTACAAAGCCAGGCGTGGCTTTTTCTGCTGACAAACACCCCCAAATCTGCCCAGCAAAGATGCACAGAAACCAGTTAGGGACTGACCAGACAATCCACATTTCTTTGCTCCATCAAACGCTCCGAGAGATCCTTTTGAGTTTTGTAAGCAAGAAAAGGCAGAAACTGTCAGAGACACACTGTGTTTCCCTACGTGGAGTGACGCCGAAGGTCTTGGGCTGGTGGCACTCTCCCGTGTGCCAGAGAGGAGCAAGCAGGGTGTCAGTGGGACAGTGTGAGTCTCAGTGTGGAGGAGAGAACTGGAGAAGGCTGCCTAAAGTGACAGGTATTTACCCAAAAGGGTACAGACGGATGCAAGCATCTGAGCTGCTAGACTTGAAGGATCCTCAGTCTAAAAAACAAAAGTATGGTGTTAGGAAAGTGCAGTGCCTGAACAGATGTAACTTACTCATAAAAAGAAGTGCCTGTAGGCTTCCTACCAAAGCCAGAAGTGACTTCTAGCCCTGAAAAGACCTCCACTGTGACAACTGGGATTTTCAAACGTCTTTTCTCTGCCTCTCTGTTGTTGCATTTCTCTATTTGAATAGTTGCATTAACATATTTCTGTCAAAACTTGTAGAGAAATAGCAGTTTTAATGTAGATATTGCCAAACATTAATGGAACCTTAATTTTCCTGATTATATTTAGGTATTTTGCAGGAGAAAACAGATTTGAAGAGTTCCCAAATAGGGAATGGGATTGTATTCTGTTTGTTCTGGCGAGTCCCATCACTGAATTTTGACAGTGAGCTTTCTTGGGAACAAACCTCAGTAATTTATTAAAAGTAGACTAATGAATATCTGGTCCAATGATGAGGAAAACAAGTACTTTATTCAGCTGTTCTTCACCTGGAATTATGATTCCTCCTACCCAGACTTCTAGGGAAAAGAAAGAATGAATTTTGAAGTCCTTTGTCAAGTGTTTATATGGGCCCACAACTCTCCAGAACAAACCATTATGGTTCCTCTGGTATCAAGGAGCAAGGATTAGGTAGGTGTGGCCTAGTGGAGCCAGAATGTGCCATGGTGAAGGTTGTGCACAAACCTGGATGGATTTAGAGCTCTCCCAAAGAAATTCAGAGGATAAATCACCACATTTCATTACATACAAGTGCAATGCAAAAATATCTGAGGGTGAAAACGCTCCCTTATTTCTTTGGAGACTTGTGGAGATTATCCACCTCTATGGATAAATCCAACAGTCAAGATCTTTCATAGTGATGTCATAATGTTGATGAGACAGACCTTCCTTGTCACTTGTCGTGTGCCCTCCAAATATGTGCTTCATCACCTTCATTTTTAAGAAAACACATAAAATGGCAAAATTAAAACTGGATGTCTCAATATGAAAATGGAACAAATAGAAATACATTCCTGAATTAGAGCTGTATTTATTTAAATGTGGTCTTAATATTGGAAGATTCCTGATAAAGTAACAGTTGTATCAAGAGCACCCAAATAACTTTGGGTCAGTAGGTAATAATTATGTGCTTTATGATATTCAGTATATTGGATTTTCTTTAAGTTAATTTTTCAAGGTTAATTAAATTGTAATGACAGTTAGAGAGACTGGATCAGCCCATCCAAAAATAACTATTAACCTACTAGACTGTTGCATCTCGTTGGGCACGGTGCTTGTCAGGAGAGAGCCATGACCATCAGGGACAATGCCCAGCATAAGGAAAGTGGAAACTGATTCATCAGAAACAATTAATCTGGCAATTTTAGACAACAACATCAGAACTTTATTTAATACTACTTGGAAGTAGTAGAAAGCACTGAAACCTCTACTGAAAGAGGAGCTTTGAGTTGCACATTCTTGTGTTGGATCTTCTTCTGTTGGATCACCTGTCTTCTGCTGGACACCTTTGTGCCCACTGCAGCTGATGCACATTCTCCTGCTGGATTCTGCAAATTCCTCTCCTGTGGGGCTACTGAGACCACAAACCCCCCCAGTAATTACCAGATGGAGATGATACTGGGGCAGAACCAACCTGTGCCACATTCGAGTTGGTGACCTAAAGGTGAAAAGCTTTGATTCCCGTTAATAACACTTTGAGCCTCTCTGACCTCCAGGATGTGATTAAAAGCCCATTAAATTCCCTCAGTAGCTTTGGCTCATATTGTTTGCATTTTGCATTATTATTGTGTATTGTTTGATAATCTAATCATATTATTTGATTCATTTAAGGCGCGAGCATTTTTCTGTTCCGCGTTCCAAGAATTCAGCGTGTTTAGAGCTCTCTTCACCTAGGAAATATCTTTTTGTTTCGCTCTGTATTTCTCAGCGGGTGAACGAACTGCTTTCCTTTGTCTCACTGCTCAAAATAACAAATGTCAAAGCTTGGAACCTGGTAATTTGGCAGTTTTAGACAATCGCCTCATAACCACGTTTCGGTACACCTTTGAAGCGGTGGAAGTTCAAAGGCTCTGCAAAGACGAGCGTTGCTTTGCCTGTTGCTATGAGTCATTTGAAGTAATTGGTCCTGTCTGATGTATGTTTTGAACTGAGGAAGTAGCGCTTTATTACCACAATCAGATACAGGTTTTTAGCTAAGGAAGTGGAGTTTTCCTCACAGATGTAGATGTCTGCTTGATAAGGCAGAAAACAGACAGATGTGCCTCTCTGCACTGGGGAAGAAGTGTGGAGAAGGAGCAAACACAAGAGCTGAGAAAATTCCATGAAGCTACAGGAGAGGGGGTTTGGAAGCCTTCCCAGTAAGAAAATTTCTCAAAAGCAAGGAAACTCGCCTTTTAGAGTGATAGATACTTGAAGTTTTATATATCAAACAAATACTCCTATCACTGGGTTTTCAAGTGCTTAGAATGGAGAAAAAAAACAGATTAAGGACTCTGAAGGTATTTTAAACAATGTCACCTAATTTTAGGCTCAACGTTGGGAGTCTGGTGTTCCATTTCTCACAAACATATGCTCACTAACAGTTCTAAAAGTTGGGGGGGGGGGGTTAAAATTTGATATTATAAGGTATCATTGCATGTTAAGGTGGCTTTTGGGATAATACAATGTAAGATTAAAGACCAGAATTTATGTTCGCTCTTATCAGTGACTAATGCCTGATGTACTGTGAGGAAGTAGCTCTCTCTTGTAAATATTTTACTAAAATTAGAAAAAGAAAAGTCCTGCCAGAACCACATCTATGCTTTTGGACATGCATAAGAGCATCCCACAGAGCTGAAGGGATTCTCTGCTCCCCGATGGAGAAGTGTTGACTTGTGACCCCAGCCTGGGGCTCGCCAGCTCCTGGAGGCAGAAGCCTTGTGCTCAGATGTGCTGAGCTCAGCCCATCCATGTGTGCCACAGATAGGAGTGGGAGAACAGTTTTTGGCACTGGGAGGGCTTTCCTGTCTCAATCCCTTTCTGAATTGCTCTGGCTGGCTGTGGTGGCTCTGCATCGTGCCTTATCCAGTGGACTCTTCAGTGCTGGTCTCCTCATGAGGCAGTGACAGTGCTGGTGGTGGGTGTGCACATCATTCATTGCTGAGAAGGACCTTTTTTTTTTTCCCCCAGGCAGAGAAATGTTGAGGAGGAATCTCTGCTCCCACTGCTGCATTGCAGAGGCCAGAGAAACAGAGTAAAACTCCAAATGGTACCAGAGAATACCCATTTCAGTTGGTGAGTGGTGTCCAGAGCAGATTAAGGAAAGAAAGACTCATATTTCAAAGGCAAGGGAGACCTTGGATATGCTGGTGTGTGCTTTCGAGTGGAAAGCCAGTACAGCCAGAGTGGTAAACTCAGGTATTTTGTAGCACCTTTTTTTTCTCTTTCAGGTGGTGACAGTACAGAAGTGGCTTGGGTCCAGCCAATTCAATTGATCAACTCTTTTTTATCAGTTTCACGATACCGCATTTACTTTAAACCTCATGGAACAAAGTAAATGTCTGCCAGGAAAGGCTGGGCTGCTGCTCAGCTGACAAATGAGCTGCCCAACCTGCTGGATCTCCTCTCTGCCCCTGTGTATTTACCTGCACCTCCACCTCAGCCATCATTTTTCACTTTCCCATCTGGGCTCCGGTTGCTTTGGCCAAGTGACGCCTTCGCAAATCAAAGGGTTGCATGTGCAAACTTTCCTGGCGAGAGAGGCAAGAAGTTTTGCAGCAGGAAAAATAACATGTGTGGGCATGGATCTGGAAGGAGAACTCAAGACCTGGGCTATCCCTCATGTCCATTGCAGTCAGTGCAAGGTCATCTTTTTACTCTTGTAAGAGCTTTGGCCGGTGCTCTGGCTTTAGTTTTCATCTGGGTGAGTGTAACAAGCTCTTGGCTCAGCCTGCATTTTGCCCACACAAATATTCAGATATAAATATTTGAAGATCTTTCCTCCTTTAAATTAATTTTCAGTTTTGTACTAGATCAATGGTAAGGGAACAAAATGATCATAGCAGAGATTGTGGAGAGATGGGCACTGATAGCTTTGATGATGTCTCCAGTGTTTTTTGACTGTTGAAAACATCACATTTCCATTTAATCCAATGAAACGGGGTCTGATCTCATCCCCCATTTGTGCCCATCACAAAGCTGTCACACATTTTGATACAATGAGAATATTCTTATGATCAGTGAAATTGCCAAACCAAATTACGGCGATGGTGGGTTAACCCAGTCTCCTGCCCTCTGTGAGAGTTGCTGCCACACACAAGCACAAAAACCTTCTTGCTCTGCAGCAACAAGGACTTCTCCTTCTTTATATGCTTTATGTATTGTAAAGATAATTAATACTTCCTGATATGCATATAGATTTTATTCCATTTTTTTTCCTTTTTAAATTTAGTTTTTAATTTTTAAGCTTTAATATTGGCTCAGTAACGGGGTTTTATTTTCACAGAAATGAGTAATTCCGTTTTTTATCTAGGAGAGCACCATGAACACAGTTAAAGGGACAGAAGTGCAGCAATTTGGCAGAGCTATTCCAGAAGCTGCAGTTAAGGTTTACCCACATTTCTCCTGGCGGGTCGTGAGCATCCTTTGAAAAGGAAAACCTCACCAATAACTTGTGAAGTAAGTTGGTGAATCAAAAAAAACCCCACCACATTTGGCCTCTGCCAACCCCAGCAAACTGGGAATGTTATTAACACTGGAATTTTACCTTTTCTACAGAATGAACTCAACATCCAGATGTGGGCACAGGATCCGCCAGCACTCCTCTAAGCCAGCAGGGATCCTTGTATTGTAAAAATAGAATCACATTTCAGGCTTGAGTCTATTACACAGCAACAGTTCCTGTTGAGAGCAGCTCCCGGCATCCAGCTCAGTGATTTCAAAAGAAAAAAAAAAGCCTCTGTGGCACTGATTAATGGAAAGGCCTGGATATACTGGTGGATCTGGAAAGCATCTCGTAATCTTTGACAGACAAGATGTTTCTTATTCTGATGGGATTTGATCATTGTTTATGAAATTATGTGAGTGACATAGCATCACTGTTATTTTTATCCTGGCATTACAGCTGGTCTAATAATTTGGGTAATAAAGTTACTTATTTTGGCAATAAATCATCAAATTTATCCAGAGTTCTTATCAACATTTTCATTTATTAATATTCCTTGTCAGAACTCTTATCAACATTTTTCCACATTTGTTTTTCTTTCAGAAATCCTCTGATTTAAACTTGTATTAAACTTGTATTAATGCAAAACAGTTGATTTATTTGAAATGGTGACATCATTTTACTCCAGTCTGTAGAGGTTTACACTTCGCATAAATTAAAGTGTCCACGCTGACTTCAACAAGAATATGTCCAGTTTATTAAGTGCCTGTTTAAATACATATATTTTTATTATACACCAAATTTTCATTTCCATCTCTGTATGTGCATATATCTGTGTTTGAACCTGTGGGAGCATCCACTTGTATTCCTCATTTTCCCATGTGGTTTCTGACTATTTGTCCTTTCCATTTCCACAGGAGAATCACAGAATCATTAAGACTGGGAAAGACACCCCCAAGATCACCAAGTCCATCTTTCTAAACACATTTGAGGGAAATATTTACAGTAGTTTTATTAATGAAAGTGTTGTTTGAGAAAAACATGAAAAAGCAATAAAAATAACTGAAAATTATTACAACTGGTAATAACCTGTCTCAAAATTTCTGAAAAATAGAAGGTGGAACAATCTCTCTGATAGTTACATGGGTGAATAACACATTTTTGCTGGGAAGGGAGAATGCAAACCCATCCTGAAGGAACAAGAGGTGGGATGCAAACACCAGAACTGACTCTACCATAGGTCAAGACCAGCCACCTACTTCCAGCAGTAACTCAGATTTCAAGGAAAGCTGAGGACACTCCTGAAATAATTAAAATTTTCTTCCTGAAATAATTACCAGCACAGGAAAATGAAGACATTCTGTGGATGAACAGACCATTGCACGCTGAACATGATCGATTCTATGTGGAGAGTTAATAATTTATCATTAAGGAACAAACTGAGAAAGAATTTATGCTGTCAGTTCATGCAGTGGGGATAAAAGGAGATATTTGTTTAGTCCTGTTTTGGCAACAATAAAATTTGGGTTAATTTGCAACAGCAGTTCAATGGAAATGTCTGCTCCATAAAGGGAGGGAAGGCGAAGAGGGAACCATGGAGCAAATACAATTGTCTTGAAAGCTGTGGTTTAACAGAAACAAGCCTGGAAAAGCTTCCTTGAGCCACTGAGTTAAGCCCAGCCCCTCCTTCTCTCACTGTATAAAATTCTCACCAGAGCTCACTCTGAAAGAACTGGATGTAAATATAAATCTTCAGCTGAAATACAGCAGAAGTTCTACAAACCCCAGCATGTTCACATCTGTCACAGCCACTTTGCATTAAGATTTTCAGAAACTTGTGTTACAGCTCAGCCATCAGACTTGATTTTCCTATCACCTTGAACACCTAAAAAGATTTTGGAGGCATGTGTATTTTTTTTTTTTTTTAAATCATAAAGCGATTTAAGTCGTGTTGGTTGAGCCCTGATCTGGCTCATATTTAAGCATGTGCTAAACTTCACTCGTATAAACAACCCCAGAACTGACAGCAGGGCTTCAAAATGCCATTTTGTGCCTCTGAATATTGAAAAACGTGGCTGGTTTAAAAATATCCATCAGTCTAACCAGAACAGCACAATGCAAAGTGTGTCAGTCCACTGACAGAGAGGAGAAATAGATGGAGAGCATCGCTTTCAGTGAGCAGGGATGACAATCAGAAGGAATAATGTCATTCCTGGTGTTGCTTGTGTATGGGAATATTTGTATTTGCTCTCGGTGACGATGGCTGTGGCACCCAGCTCGTCCTCGGTGCTGCAGCAGCAGGGGACAGAGCTGGAATCCAGGAAACAGCTCCCAGAGATACCCACAGGTAAAAATTATGAAAACATATTCAGCAGTTGCAGTTCCTTCAGTCTATCGGCTGCATAAAAGGCATTTATAAAAGAAGCCTAAATACATATTTAACCAATTGACCAGAATGGCACTGAAGGAGTTTTAACATATTTTGAAAAATTGCCTAAATACATATTTACCCAATAGACTGGAACAGCTGCTTCGGAGTCTCTCTGGTCTCTTGGGTCTGTAATACGTGTTTTTAAAAACTGCCTGGCTATATATTTACCCAATAGACCAGAACAGCTATTAAGTAAATAATACACATTATATAACTGTCAATGATTTTTTTTTTCCCCCGTCTCTTTCAAAAATAATAGAATAAAACAAATTTAAAAAGATAACAATTTAAAATGTTTATTAAGATTGTGAGAGGTCTGGAATCTGAGGTTGGTGTATGTATGTCACACTGTAGAAGATATCTCAGATCACCAGAGTGCTTTTGTGTGTGTGTTTAAAGTACAGGGCACTGTCAAGTACATCAGAGCCTGGGGTGCTTAATATAGAAGAGAGAACAGCAGTTGGGAGTTGGAAAGGTCTGGCAGAAGAGAGGGGAGGGGGAAAAAAAGGGAAGATATGAATCATAAATTCCCAGGAAGGATGGGTAAATCAAGCAGTTGATTTTGAGAAAGCCTAAAGATAGTACATGAAACACTGCAAAAAAAAAAAAAAAAAGGAAGAGGGTTGGCATCCTGGCATCTCTGACCTGCGTATCAGTACCTCAGTATACTCCACAGAAGGACAAACTGTGCTCTGCCTTCCAAACTTGCCTTGAAAGAAATTCAGTCCTGATTGTTGAACTATTAAGGATTGACCTTTTCCTAGAATCATACAGCTACCAGGATAATGTCTCCTTAAATATTCATATATGTTTTAAACCATTGAATTAACTTCAGCTTACAGTGTGTTCCCATTGGGATTCTTTTCCTCCATGCACTACTTCAATTCTGAAATCACACTCGTGGACACATTGATTTCTTTTTGATCTGAGCACATTTTCAGACTGTTTTGAAATAGTGAATCTGTGTTGCTTTCAGTCTCTCTCTGTCCTGCAACATAGTGAAGGAAAAGCAACAGACAACCTGATAGAGAAACAACATTTGTCTTCAAAAATAATGCTGTCACTTCTGCATTTACTTTTTTTTTTTTTTTTTTTAAGTTAGAAGACTCTCGGTGGCTGAGAAAGCAGGAAAGACATCTCACACTTTGCAGTAAAACTCCAGGCTGGCGAAAGAGGAAAAATAGTCAGGAAGAGATGAGAAGTGGTGAATGAAAATTTTACTACAAGCAAAGTTTTTTTTCAATAGGAAAAAATTCTGATTTCCTGGCCAGGCCTCATTTTTCAGTGAAATTTCGTTGTTATCCTATTTATCTGCTTGGTCAGCAGACATAAACATGTTGGCACAGGGCAAAACACAGCCTGTGACAGGTAGAAGAGGTCCTGCAAATGCCTTGGATTAATGTTTTTTCTGGGGTAGTCCCTCCAGGTGAGAAGGGAGGAAAGACGGAAGATGGATGGATGGATGGATGGATGGATGGATGGATGGATGGATGGATGGATGGATGGATGGATGACCCTCCTGCACTGCTTTTACAGCTTCTAGTACATCGCTACAAGGGCTGTTGGGTGCAGTGGAGGTGATAATGGTGAGGAAAATACAACAGAGGAGCTTCAGGACAATTAATCTTTATTTTTACTTCAGCTTTGATGGTCAAGCCCATAAAAGAAAGATGAGCAGCAAAACCACTGCTGCTCATCAGTTCAGTATCACTGGAGAGGCTTTTGGCTATTTCACAATTGTACCTCATTAAACCCTTATCAGCCAAAGCTCACCTCTTCATTTATTTAATGAGCTACTGAATGTCGTTAATGACATAACCTTGGACAGCACGTGGCTGCTCTCAACCGAGAGCCCACTGTCAGTGCTGCCTCCACTATCCCAGGCTGCTCCAAGCCCCATCCAACCTGGCCTTGGCCACTTCCAGGGATGGGGCAGCCACAGCTTCTCTGGGCACCCTGTGCCAGGGCCTGCCCACCCTCACAGGGAAGGATTTTTCCAACTATTTTTCCAGTCATTATCAACTTCGTGGAGGCTCTGACATGGCAGCTGATGGGTGAAAGCATCTATATCCTGTTATTAACCTCTAGAGTTCCCATTTCCTGAGCTTTTTAACTGAGTCCACTACAGCAGAAAGAGTAAAATGAAGGTAACATTAATCAGTGGGTCTCTCTCACGCATGAAGTTTAGAATAAATATATATTTATATCTAGCCATCCATTTGTTAAAGTAGGGCATTACTTTTGTTGTACCATTTCCAAACTCGCTATTCACTATTTAGCAGCCTTCCTGCAAGACACAAAATCCATTGTGTAATAATTTCTAGCAGACTGCAGGAGTGTAAAAGTAGACAGTGTTTCCTTCAAAAATGGAATCATCTTTCACAGATGTAGATGTGTACTTGTTATGCCAAGATGAGACAGATGTGGCTCTATTCACTCAGGGACAGGTGCGGAGGAAGAAGAGATAAAACATTTGTAGAAAGTGTAAGCAACTGCATCGCTGTTGTTAAATAAATAAACATTCTGCCAAAAAAAAAAAAAAAAGTTTATTTGCTTTTTTTTTTCCCCCAGAATGTTTATTTTAAGCTGCAGCTTAGCTGTGATTTATTCAGATTTATGTTCCTGTATCAATTTAAATTTATAATACGCATTCTATATATAAACATCTGTTTGTATATAATCAGGGGAAGGTGCGTTGGCACACACGGAGAGCACGTATGGGTGTAAAGGCACACACACATTTTTCAGGGAAAATGGGCTCACGGGCACGTGCAGGCAGCTAATCAGGTGAAGAATGGGAAAATATTTTATTAATATAATGAGGCTTTGTGTGTGCATGAGAAGGGGGTGGGAGGGAGAAGAGAAGCAGATGCTTGTGTTGCCTATCGCAGATTAAGCCGGTTCAAGCTCCAAATTGCAGGAGAAAAGCCTAATTACCCTTTGACCACACGGACACTAACAGGAAACCTCCGTGCAGAGACATCCTTGGGGAAAGGGTGAAATGGTTCGGGTCATATGAAAGAGTTTAAAGCTGGTTAAAAGTTGGCTCCTGAACTCAGAGCTCAGGAGTGGCTGTGGAGCAGGGAGCAGAGTGATGCTGGGGGTCACCATGGGGAGGGAGAACATTGCAGAGCAGGGACAAGAGGTGGTTCAGGTGTAGGTAGATTTATTATATTTATTGCTGCTTTATCTGTTTGTTCAGTTTTGTTTCATTGCCTTGAGCTCCTTGTGAATTTGCCAGAGAAAGGGGCAGTCCTGGAGGGACCTGGCAGCACGGGGGCTTGCTCAGCCAGAGAAGGTGGGAATGCACAGCAGGGGCATCCCCAGAGAAAGTCAAAAGCCACCTCAGTGAAGGGATAATGGGCAGATCACAACATCAGCTTGTCGTCTAACCACAGGAAATCTCCATGGCTGGGCTGGAGACACCAGAATTATTGCCCTTGGGGACTACTGTGTTTTCCTCGTGCTTGGAGTGGGGAGCCATCAATGAGCATTTCGTGATGAAAGCAGGGAAGTTTCTGTGTTCTGACGAATATATGGTTCTCCTGACAGCTACTGTAGAGTTAAGAGGCTGGGGCCAAGTTTTTTTGGTCCATGAAGAGAATTCATAGTAGTCATAAACTGCTAAAAAAATGTGCAAGGCAGGGCTTATCCTGCAAGGGAAAGTGGCTAACCCCGTGCTGACCTCCTCTCCCCCGGAGCACAGACCCGCTGCTCACTGGCCATCTCCTCCTTGCCAAGAGGATCCCTCTGGACCACTGATTTTTGGCATTACCGGGATTTCAGGCGCTCCACGTGAGGTCATCGAGCAGGCGGAGCCCAGGCCGCGGGAGCCTGGAGATGTTTATCCCAGGCTTTCAGTGCGTCACTTTGGAGAGCCCCGTGTGTTCCCTGCAAAACTGCTCTTCAGTGGAGAGCCCTCAGGTCCCTTGGCTGGCACTCGCTGGGTCCATATTGCCAGTTTGGTGCCCAACTCGACGCTCGTTTGCAAGCGGGTTCGTTAGGGAGGCTGATTCCAGGGATTCGAGGGTGCCGAGGGCCTCGTTCCTCCCAAGGGCAGCGGGAGAGGATAAGTGCAGACAAGAGGCAGTGCCATAAAGCCTGGATGAAGCTGGATTACTTTCTTCTGAAATATTTAAGTGAGCCGGGGGAGGGAGGAGAGCAGGGAAAACAGCAGAGGCAACTGGAAGGAGGAGTGAGGATCCACAGCTGTGAGAGGAGGACTGGGAAGAGGAGGGGGAGGAGAGGCAGAGAGAGAGAGAAGGATGATGTGATTTAAAAAAAAAAAAAAAAAAAAAAAAAAGTATTAATCACAGCTCCAGAACAGGAATCAGGGTGGGAATCAGCAGCTGGGAGAAGGGAAGAAAATGGAAAAGATTATTTTTCATTTGAAATACATTTCTTCAATCACAAGCCTGCCTGAGAGCGGGAGTTTGCAGCTGGGCACAGAAGAGGGGTCTGTGGTTAGAGGAGGAATATTTTGAGCAGAGCGAGCTCTGCAGTCAGCTGGGCTCACGCAGGGGTCGGGGCAGGTGGGGGACTCTGAGGCCAACACGAGGTGTCATTGCCAAGGGCTGTCAGTCTAAAGCACTCCTGCGTCCCCCTTCGCAGCAGCACAGCTACAGACGGGCTCTATTTCAGTGTCAGGACAAGGAGCAAGAGGCACATTTGAAAGGAAAGTCAAGTGACTTTTGTATTTCTACAAGCTTGTCAGCTTAGAGCTTTCTTTTTCTCCTTCCTCTGGCTCTTAAGGGAGGGAGGGAGGAGAAAAAAAAAAGCAAGTTTGTTCACCATGTGAGGGTTGGTTTGTTGTGATTTTTTTTATCCTGTCTTTTATAGCTTGACTGGTGAATCCAGCTTAACAAAAACATTTCCCTTTGTAGGCTGAACATTCAAAGACTTCACTCCTTTAAGTCCAAATGTGAGTTGCTACTTCATTTGAATGCCAGGAGTCATATGATGATAAAAAAAAAAAAAAATCCAGTTAGCAGAGGCATGATATTAATTCTCATGAACTCATGGGGAACAATGACTGTTCAGTGAAATTTCTCTTTTTTATATATGTCCAGCATGGTATGCATGGGACTTGCCATGTGTGTCAGCAGGAGTAGGAGAAAGCAGACCCTGGTTTTGCTCCCCAGCGAAGCTGAGAGCACAAAATATGTCACAACAATATTGCTGCTTCCTTTACATTTATATTTTCTAACACCCAAGCACTGATTTGTTCCTTATTTAAGCAACATTTTCTTGATAAATTAAAAAAGCAGCAATAGCCATTACTGCAGGCTATATACAGCCTCTAATATCACTTAAGCATATTACAGAATATAATATCTGGTACTTAACGACTAACTTGCATATGAAAGCTCACATAATGTCTCATAAAACCCTTAAAATGGCTTCAGTTTAAGAGTCTCTTTAAAAAAAAAACACCTTCAGGGAATATTGTAAATGAAGTAGCACTCCAGCCTTTGAAAAAAAAAATTCACACACTTGCAGAAATTTTTAATATAAATTGAACACATTAAAAATTAATTTTGCATGACCATTTCGCATTGCAGTGCCAATGCATAGTTAAGATAAGGCCTTAACTCTTCTTTGTTTAAAGTAACATGGAAACATCTCTCTCTCCCTCTCCCTCCCCATTATCTGCACATAATTATAATTTTCATTAATCAGAAATTGGAACCCCGTCCTCTGATAATGACAGCCCCAGCTGGAGATCAGTGAAACCCTACCTGTGTCACTGAGGAGACTTACTGTAAACTTTTAGGAAAAACTCATTAAAGGAAGGTGTGACCTCACAATTGGAGAAGGCTACACAGAACATGTCTCACGTATGCCAGTCAGGGAGAGGGATGGGGTTTGCTGGGAAAAGAGATGTTCTCTCCTGTGACACTTCACTCGTGGAAATCTTGTAGGTTCTCTGGTGACGTCAGCTGTCAGCTTGGAAGGCTCAGCTGACACAAATGCTGGCAGCAGAGACACCAAACCAAGCAGCAGTTTGTGTTACGGTGCTCCTCTTCCCTGGGAAGTATATATAGAAAAGACCTTTAGCAATTCTCCTCTTCTTTTCCAGCTTTTGGATTGGACTCGTGGCCAGCGTTTTACAGCAAGGGATCTCCCCAGCAGGCCTTGGCTGCAACTGGACGTTGACTGATGCCTTTTGCCCCTCAGGAGCAGCTCTGATGGACACCAGAATGTCCAAATCTCTCTGATGTCACCACACCGCAGCAGGCAACAAGATTTTTCATATTCTGACTTGTTTATAAGATGCCCGAGAGATTTTTTTTTTCTTTTATTATCCCAAATGTATGATGGAATCATAGAACCAGAGAATTGCTTGGTTTGGGGTGGACCTTAAAGACCATCTTTGTTCCAACACCCTGTGCTAGATCAGGTTGCTCCAAACCCCATCCAACCTGGCCTTGAACACTTCTCTTTGATACTCACTTGATATTTTATCTCTTCATTGTGTTATTTACGTGCAGGTAAATCAGGTTTCTAACCCAGTTCTGAAAGCTTGTTTGTTTGCTGTAAAACCTTTAATAGTGCGTCTGCCTGCTGTAACAATGCTCATTGGTGTGCTGTTAACACTTCAATTAATACATCCTCATGTCAAATGTTCAGGCACCTTACAGTCATTTGCATTAAAGGTGCTACAAAAGCAAAATAAATTGCCACGTGTCCCTCATCACGCATGGATTTTGATCGCTAGACTCCTGGTTCTACATTTCTTTGCAAATTGAAATAAATAGTTCCGTGCAAACCAACAAATGCCATCTTTAGTCCAAAGCGCCTCAGAAGTCGCTGAAATATCTCAGTGTTCTATCCGGCTCTAAAATATCTAAATGTTCTGAAGGGCTGAACTTTGAAAAACGTCACCTCCTGGCTGCACAGTCACAAGGAGCTGCACAGCACGGAAGCAGACAGAGCGAGTGAGAACGGAGCTGGAAAGTACCTTCTTTAACGTGTGGAGCTAAATGTTACCACACTGTGCAGGGCTTTTAATTGAGAAAATACTACAGCCTTCCACCAGTGTGCACAGAGGCAGCAAAGCTGTGTTGGGTCTCTTTTACTTCTCCCTTGTAGGTGGAGAGCAGGAGAAAATGGCTGAGTAAAGAACAGCAATGTCTTTGCAAAGTTTTCCTGTCATGCTTGATTTTACTGAGTATTTTTCCATGCTTTGGGTTTGCTGGTGTTTTTTGCCTTTGGAAAACAGACAGAAACTTTCAAAGGTCCTTCTGGAAACTCATGGACCTGTGCAGGAGGTCCTGCTGGCTTTACCCTCAGAAGAGCGCTCAGGAGAAAATGAGCAGGAGCGTTTCCTCCTGCCTCTCCCTATCACATCTTTAGTTTCTTTGTGTGGTTTCTGCCTGTGGCTTTCTGAGGATGCATCAGCACCTCTAGTTCCAGACCATAAAAGAGAAGCTGCAGGGTAGCCTGGTGAGGCTGGTAAGCCATCCTCACCACACATGTGTCAGGCTGTTTAAAATTATACCTGTTTTCACAGTGAACCCTCACCTTTCAGTCCAGAGAACTGCTTACAGAAAAAAAACAATTTCTTTGGGGCTTCAAGTAGTGTAGGGTGGGGACTTGTGGCTACGTGTTTCACCAGAGGTGTGGGGACAGAGAGAGCTGCAGGGTCTGTAAAGGGATTTGGAGTTGTTGACCACTTAGAGGGCAGTCGTGGAGGACTTTAAAACAAATTTTGGGGAGGTTATCTCAAAGTGAGGGAAGAACCTGTGAACAGGGAAGGCAGACGTGAACAGGAGAGGAGAAGAAGCCTCTCACCCCTCTGCCCAGCATGGAGAGTGCTCGGGCTCACCTCCCTCACCTACACACTGACCTGAGGGCCGTGCACCAGGCAAGAAGTGGGAGTCAATGCACTCTCTCAGGATGGTGGAACAGATTGATTTATTTTTTCTCGGGGTGGGAGAGAGGGAACCAAAACCCAGGTCAAATATATAAAACATTTCTCAAAAATATGTGCTGTTCCCGTTTTCATGTGTTGGGTTTGACACTGAGGCATTGTCTTTGCACGCGGTTTTCAGCTTCTGCCACGCTCTCGGCATCACTGGTCAAATTTCCTGCTTGGAAACTGTATTTTTTAGAATTTTTCTCATCTGCCCAAAGGCTTTACTCTCTCCACTAACTCTACTGCTCATCTCTTCAACATAGTAAGCATGCTCATCTTCTCACAGGGCTGGTGGGTCTGTGTCTGCAGGAGCACAGAGGAGGCTGTGTATGTTAGAGAGTTCAGCCTGGAAAATGTTGTGGTGTTCTTTGGGGGTTGGATTCTTCCTTCCTTTCTCCCACAGAGCTGTAAGAGAATAAAAAGAAATTACCTTTCATTGCAAGTCGATTTGTGGGATGTAATGGCACAATTTAGGAAGGAATATTGCAGACAGTGAGACCACTTGGATTAGAAATCTTGAATCAGTTTGTGGGGCTATATATTTCCATGGTACTGTGTTTTGTTGTGCGGGGAATTTAATAAGAGATGTAAATCTGCAAACTGCAATGGTATCACCATAAAACATAAAAGATTCATGTATTATAAATAGGTATGACAAATAAATTATTTATGTGAATGTATATCTGTGTGTGTGTGTGTGTACATGAGCTCATGTTCACTTTCCTTTTTGAAATAATTAGTGGCAAAGTCTTTTGTTGTGCATTGCCCTGTGACCTGTGCAAGAGCTTTAATGACATTCCACACAAAGAGCTGAAGGTAGAGCTTGCTCCGTGCTGAACTGGAGCATCTCAGACTCATTAAGGTGGGGAACTTCACAAGGCATGTGCAGAACAAAAAAAAATCTCAGCCCAGGGTGGCTGAGGATCATTCTGGAAGTGTCCAGGCACCCCCAAGAGCTCCGAGCCAGCAGTGTGCAGCAATGGAAAGGATTGCATAGGCTCCCTACATCACTGCTCAAAATGTTTCTGCAGGTAAATTTGAATTCTATCAATCTGCTGCTCGTGTTGTAGCAGATTTTGGCAGCCACGGTGACAACCTTACTGTGATGACTTCTTTTCCCAGCTCTGAGTGACAACATCCCGCCCGGTGTGTCAGCTCCTCCAGGAGCATGTGTATTACTCATTATGTGAAATCACATAAACTCTACGGGAGGCACTTGCAGCTATGGATCTCTCCTCAGGAACCTGTGCCATCTATAGATAGCTGGCTACACAACGGCCTATTTTTAAGCCAGGGCGGGACACTTCTAAATTAAGGCATGAGTAAAACGAAATTGTAGGAGAGCTCCAGAACATTAGAGAAAAATCCTGTGTGACTTCAGTTATGTTATTAACTTTTCCACTTTTGCTGCAGAAGTTGTTTCTGTCAATATTTTACTTCAACGGTGCTGAACGGGAGGAAGGAGCAGGGTCCAAGCAGATGGCTGTCAGCAAACTGATGACGGCAGTTGAGAATTAGTGTCCAAATACAGTATTTAAAACTTGCTACAGTACATAGTTTCCTGCATATGCATGCCAAAATAAATCTGGTTTGGAGAACCTTTCAGGATCTTAATTTTATTTTTATTTGGAGCTTATTCTATTAAGAATAAGCAAACAGGCCTCAGCTTAGCGGGGGGAGTGAGTCCATTGAGCAGTGAGTACAGAGCTGGATGAACCACAGAGACCTTTCCAACCTTTATTCACTCCAGCTATTGACTTTCTGAACACCACTAAGTACTAGAACGAATGATAACATTAATAACATTAATACTATTAATTTGTACCCGGTTTTGCCTACCTCGTGCACACGCACTATTAAAATCCTTCCTTCTCACACCAGCTGTGTCTTTTCCCCTCCAGATAATCTTCCTGAAGGAGTTGGTAAGGGATGGGTGCCATCACATGGGGAATATCTGGTGTCAGACTTCAGATAATTCGAGGCACCTGAACCAGGTGCACCTTTAGCAGGGCAGGACAGCAGCAGGTAGTGGCTGTTCCATTCTGCTCACATCTTTTGGTGTAAGTGTGACTAATCTGTTGGTTTGGATACCTGGCTGCAGCGGGGTCAGAGCAGGGGCAGGCTGTCTCTCCTGCAGTGAATTAGAGGCTAACATTCATTATCTCCCAATACCTCATTAAAACGACTTTAATGTGGTGAGCATTTGATGGTAGACAAAAGCTTTAATCTTGTGAATATCAAACACACCTGTGTTACATTTCCTCTTGCGAGCAGTTAGCAGAAACAGGTTAACAAGCTATTTTAACTCCTTAATCTGCTGAATTTGTGTGGAAACCAGACTTTCACCAGTCACCTGAGTTTGAACTCAAAAAAAAAAAAATCCTGCATACACCCCTAATTTATCAAGCTCTTTTTTCAAACTCTGCCTGCTCTAGACACTTTTAATCATCTGTTTAATTTTGCACCTTTTTTTTTATCCTGATATATTATATGCAGGTTATACTTAAGGCCCAGATTTGCCCTATTTTTCTTCCTCATCTGACCTAGATTCAAATTTACACACTGTGAAATAGCTAATAAATCCCCATTAAGGTTGTAAAAGGTGAAGGTTCAACCAATGTGCAAGTCATCAAGTTCTAATGTAAAACTGAATGAGCCTTGATATTAGCAGCAGTCTCAAAAAGTGAGGCTGAAAGGCTCTACAGGTTTCCAGCTTTTTTATGGCAGCCTGCACTTAAAGCACCTCAACTCTGACAACACTGGTAAGCCTGTACAACAGCAGTGACAACAACAGGCCTTAAGACCAGTAGGAAAAAATATATTGACATTTCCAAAAAGGAAATATCAGTGGTTTTCTTTTTGCACCAGAATTCTCCCACTAAGATACATTTTACACGCCACATGTTCTGAATATTTTGCTGCAAGAAAACACAGTTCAATAGATACTTCCCAGTAAATACTACAACCTCTAAATACAAAAATTTGTATAAAAGCCCTCATAAAATACATTTCTTTTGTATATCTCACAGTGTCAGTGCTGCCCTGCTGCAATGGGGGGTTTTGCTTTGCTGCTGAAGTCTTGGAAAAGGGGTTTGTCGGTCCAACTGGAGAGTGCTGCTTTTTTTTTTCCACTAGCCATAGATAGTATTACAATGATTTACAGAGACACGCTGAAAGTAAATTATGTTGTAAACGCCTGTCCCTTGGGTCGACAGCGAATCACAGGGAAAAAATGCAAAAAGTTTGAAATTCCCAACAGCAAAGGTTGACAGGAAAATATGGTGTTGTTTTTCTATGAGTAAAAGTAACTTTTATGTTGTGTTTTCCCATGAGAAATTATAAACTTTCAAAGGAATTTTAGTCTCTTGTATGCACACATAAGAGCAATTTATCTGGTACTGCCCCAGTGAAAACACTGTTAAGACTTTAAAGCTGTTAGAACTATGGCTGAACTTCATCTAGGCTGCTACTACTTATTTGTTCTTGCTGCCTCTTCTTGTCAAAACATTTACTCAGACTTCGAAGAGTTGCAAGTTGGCAACGTGTTAATAATATTAGAATGCATTTGTGTCGGCCATGTGGCCGCAATATTTAAGTAAATTCATCACTTATTTAATGAATAATGAATTCACGAGAGTAGCTATGGAGACGTGGAACCATATGTAGTAAATTAAATGGGAACTTGTCAACGTACAGTAACAGTGAATGTCACCAAAGTAGTTGTGTCTGTTTTATAGCAGTGGTGATGCACTTACACCGAGCCTGGGATGGATTTCTGACTAGGTATAGGACAGCCTCATTTTTTCACACCTAGGTTGCAGCAGTGATTTCTAACAGGTGTGGTAATAAAGTGAGAATTTACACGAGTTCCTGGTTGGTGTGTGCAGGAAAGGTGGAAGAATCTCGAGTTATTCAGTCTGTAAATTACTTAGCAGCATTTTGAAAAGAAAGGTAGAGAACTGCAGGAGTTTTTTTCCGATGGGAAAATAGCACCAGGGAAAGGGGGGTGGGTGTTACTCAGCTCAGTTCTCGTCTGCCCTAGAGCATAATGAAAACTCCAGACATCAAGGACGATTTCCAAGATAATTAACGGGGAAAATCAGACCTGAAGAACAGTAAAGGATATACAAGAAGCTCATTAACATGAAATCAAGAAAAGAGGTTGGTGCAAAAGTTCAGAGAGCCAAGTCCATCTTTTCTGTTTGACTTCAGAGCCACAAGCCGCCTTTTGGACATCGTGTCAGTAGTCACCAACCTAAGAGTGAGACTATCTCGTTCCAACCCCCTTCCATGGGCAGGGACACCTTCCACTATCCCAGGCTGCTCCAAGCCCTGTCCAACCTGGTCTTGGACAATTCCAGGGATGGGGCTTCCAGCCCTGATTCTGCAATATGCAAATAAACTGTGTTCAGAGGCTCCACTGACCAAACGGTGCAAGAAACCTAATGACAAATGGGACTGATGAGCCAAGTGTGGCTTTGGATTAGCAAGAACCTGATCTTTGGTTATGCACATGACTAAAGAAGTTTACCTTACCTTTAAAAACATCTCTGGTGCAATCCTGTCAGCTGAAGAATTCAGGATCTTCCAGTGAAATCTTCAAGCATTGAGGAAACTTCACATTTTTTGCTTAAGTGGTGTGTTTAAATGGAAATACCCTGCTGTTGATGGAGCTGAAGGTCCTTTGTGTGTGCACATGGATATAGTTTGCTGCAGTCAATAAGAACAGATAAGACATCACATAGAACACAAACACTGGAAATAAAATAACACAGGAAAGGAGATAATTGTTAGAAAACAAAGCCAGAACTCGTAAAGATTGTAGCCATCTTTGTTTGAAATATGTTAAAAGACCACATCCAGCTAAATCCTGGCTTAAAGTAATGTTTATGCTTAGGACATCCCCTGAGGTTTCAGAAATTTTGAAAGCTGTAAGACACATAAAGGCATGCAGCCTTTCAGGTCAGAGACAGTTCCAGTCTTGTCACATTTCAGGCATAAGGCTCATTTTTCCAGCAAGTTTTTCTTGAAGAGCTCACTTTTATCACCAAGCCTAACAACTGACTCCCACTGTGATTAGAGTAACTACTCACTGCCTCTCTACACCGAGTAACTCAGAGCCCACCTTCACGAAGACAGAAGTCACTCAGCTGCCCCATTTTGCAAACTTAACTCCTGGGATCTTCCCAAGGCTCATTCCAATGTAATTTCGGGGATCCATGTCACACCTACAAAAGTTTCCCTTTATTTTTTCAGCTGCTGAGTTGCGTTACATCTTGTCACGTCACGTCGCGTTGAGTGGCATTATTGCCTTCAGAAATGATGGGATAGAGCGTGACTTGATGTGTTGTGAGTGATGTGACACAATGTGACATATGTCATAAAATCATTGTCACCCATCAAAAAAAAGTGACAGATCAAATTCAAACAAAGCTTACCATATACTTTTAGTGGCTACCCAATCAACTAAAAACAAATATTTCGAATTGTGAGCCAAAAGCGTGGGCGTGTGACTCATTTTTGGTCAGTCCTCACATGCCTAACTTGGCATTTTGCATTTCTTCCACTTTCCTTCACACTGTATTATCCAGTTGGTGGGGAGGAAACTTGTTCAGTTCATTTATATTATTCAGTCTGCATATTTGTCAGACCATTACTTCTAAATATGTTCTCCTAGTCCTTTTCACGAATTGTCCCCATTTACCTTCTCTTTCTTGATGCATTTGAGTTATTATCATGTTATGAAAGTAATAATGTCCGGAAAAGGTTGAATTTGTCATCCTGCGACGTTGTACAAGCCAAACTATCAAGAACAAGGAGATAATTTTCTGTAATTCTACATCTGAAGAACACATTATCTATTCAAAAATATCACACTGCTTTATTTCCAGGCTACATATCTGCTCATTAAACATTTCTAATAAGGAATGTAAGATAGGAGGGAGAAAATAAAAAGCACTTTTGCCTTGTAAATGAATTGCTGCATCTCTGACTAAACCAATATCAGTGTGGGAATAAACCCAAACAGCTTTTCAAGACTGGAGTTGGGACAACTGGCAATATGCAGTAAGTGGTACCAGAGCATTACCGTTGCTCTAATATTCATGGAGTCAAAGAGTGAATTTCCAAATTTCCCCGTGGCCAAAGGGGGAAGGCAGCGTCGTTCAGCGCAAGGACGTGAGGGATGATGTGGGTGCGATCCATCGCTGTGATCACATAAGGGAACCCTGAAATGTCATAAAATCCCACTCGGATCTGTTGTCACTACTGCTGCTTGTATGGAAAATTAACACATTTAATTAACTGCCTGACCAAGGCAGCTGTTACCTTATATAAAACCTTGAACATCGATGCCCGGCATATCCCATTAGGTGTTCCAGTGTGCCAGTGGCATAAGACTGATGATCCTTTTACACCAAATGGCACAGCAGGACTCCTCTTGCAGCACGCTCAAGTCAAGATCTTCCTTAAATTCTTCATGGGGCATAATGATGCTCCAGCCCAAATTGCTTAATAATGTTGTCTTTCAGGACAGCCAACAAGATACACCGTGCACAGCAAAACATGTCCTGGCCAAAGCAACTCCTTTCTCTGCCTTTGTTCCTGACATCTGAAAGTATTCCTGCTGCCTCGGCTGTGGAAGCATTTGGCATGTGATTTCCATTGGAATACTACAAGCACTATTTTATTTATACTCCATTTCTATCATTTATGGCAGATGGTTACTTGCCTTAAATTTTTAAATAATATCTTGGCTGCAGAATTTCAAATTAAAAGTAAACTCTCCAAGTCAGAGGCAAGGGTAAGTTCAGTTATTTTTAAAAAAGTTGGTTGGAGGATTTTTTTTGTAGTGCTTATCCTGTACATGCTAGTTTGCCTGCCTGTGAGCACCCAGATTTATACACATTTTTTCTGGAAATACTTTCCTCCTGTACATTTGCATGCTTATAGGTTTCAATAACTAAACACTCAAAAGATAAACCTTTTCTTCAGAGCTGAAACAGCTACAAGTTATTTCGTTATAGAGAATATTTTGTACATATCTGAACATTTTCTAAATGAAATCCGAATTTTAAATCAAGAGTTGGAATAGAGCAACCTCTAGGCATGGAGAATTTCTACTCTTGATATTTTTGCTCCTAATTATCTTTCCATTCCCCTTTCTATGCTGTGATAGTCACAAATGCGTTGCATTTAGAGAGCGCAGACTACACACAGAAAAGGACAGGACAAACTGGCACAGCCCCATTGATTTCAGCAGAAAAATTCAGGTTTAATGTTTGCCCATTAAGCAATACCCACCTTGCATACAGCGTTTTCTACCATAGGTTTCAAATCACTGAGAGAGAAATAGGCCCCAAATCCTGCAAACATTTACATGTGTGTAACTACACATATGGGAATAATCCCATTAAATCAATGGGATTACCCGTGTGCATAAAGTTAAGCATGTGTGTAAGTGCTTGCTGGAGCTGGGCCTGAGGGAGAAGACAGGATTTTTGAACCATTGGTACAGTGGGTGTGAACGTTCACATTCCAGGTGTGTGGCTTCAAATGCTTCTCTCCAATTCAAAAGTTTTGAAGGAAGAATTTGCCCTCTCTTCCATCAAGCCAAGATGTTTTTAAGGCCTTATAAACCATCCATTGTCATGGCACAAGGACCATTTATAAGGAGGTCTCCATAAAGCCAAGCAAACTTGGAGCGCACAAATAAGCTGAGACTTGTGTTGTGTTCCCTGCCTGCAGTCTTCTTGCAGATCCTCTCAGATTTGCAAATTTATGTAAACAAATTCAAATCTACAAGTTGTAAACTGTACATAGCTGCTATTCACGTGTTTGGGGCTTTTCTTGGTTATCTCAGGTGAAAAGATTCCTGGACTAGATACTTGAAAACGCAGAGAAGCAAATAGAAACAGGAGTTATGAACTCAGTTTAAAAAAGAGCTCCATACGTAAAGAAAGAAACAGTTCATCTAAGGTAGAGGGTGCAAAATTTCCTTGCGTAGGAAGGAGAGGGTTCAGCCAAAAATATTTTGGGAAAACAGCAAAAATATAGACAATACAATCTCTGCTTGGAAAGTCTTATTTTCTGTCCAGGGAACAGCTAAGGGATCTATCAACTTCGTGTCAGATAAGGAGAGATCTTGCCTAAATCCCCTCTTCCCTACCATGCTCCCAGTCAAGTTCCTTGCACACTGAGTTAGGAAAAGTTCAATTATGGGAAAGAAAAATCTTCAGGTGCAAAGCATTTGACAACAATACCTTGGGGGGGGAGGGGGGGAAGGAAAGAAAGAAAGAACTTTTATAATGAGGTTTCCAACCAGAAGAGTGTTTAAGAAATCCCAGATGACTATTCCCGCTGAAGCTGGCTGTACCTAATCCTGGATATATATTCTCAGCCAGGATTTCAACACTTCAGCTCTCAGGGTTGTTCAGAGACATATTTTCACAAACAAGGGAAGATCTGCATGTCAGATTCCCAGTTCTGTAACTGGGTGATGTAAAGAACATCTCCTTCGTCCTCCACAGATCAAGAACTGGTAACTGAAACTGGAGAAACTCAGCTTATCCTTAGACCATTTTGTCGCGTTTTCACTGAATGAACTGACAATTTATACCACAGCTTCTCAGATCCTCAGGGTCCTGGACAGACCCTTGGAAATAGCTGTGTTTTTACAATAAAAACAAAATTATTAATATTTCATTGAATCAGTTAGGTTGAAAAGATCTTTAAGATCATCAACCCACCATTAGACCATGTCCCTCACTGTCACATCCACACACATTTTAAATTCCTCTGGGAATGGGGTCCCCACCACTTCCCTGGGCAGCTGTCCAAGGGCTGGACAACCCTTTCAGTGAAGAAATTTTCCCTGATATCCAACCTGAACCTCCCTTGATGCAACTTGAGGTCATTCCTCTTGTCCTTTTGCTTGATACTGAGGAGAAGAGATGAACCCCCACCTGGCTGCGTCCTCCTGTCAGGGAGTTGTGGAGAGTGAGAAGGTCCCTGCTGAGTCTCCTTTTCTCCAGGCTGAGCTGCTTTCCCAGCTCCCTCAGCTGCTCCTGGTGCTCCAGACCCTTCCCCAGCTCCAATGCCCTTCTTTGGAGATATTACTACGAAATATCAAATAGAAATGTGTCTGGGTACGTATGAATTCAGATAGAACTACATCTGTGTGGCATTTGAACCCTGATACTTCACCCTCTCGTCAAAGCTGTTGAGAGCAGCAAAGTCTGTGACAGTAAAAAAGCGCAGGGACTATAACAAGCTTGACCCTTATATAATGCAGACATAAAGCTGGAAAATGGTGTGTGGTCTTCCTCTGATGCCATAGTCGAGATTTTTATTGCAAACACCTTCCTTCCAACATCCATTTAACATGCACCCATCTGTCAGGCGATGTTTTCCACAGCAGTGTTAATGTGCATGTGCCCCCTTCCACTTTGGTAGTTCACACCTTTAACTAGGGCTGGAGCCAGAGTGCAATAAACAGCCTTCCACAGTTTGGAGTATAAAAGGCTCAAAATGTGAGAGACACTTCATCAAAAAAACAAAAGACCAAGACAGAGCAGTTTGGAGCTCTGGAGGGCACCGGCAGTGGTGGGGTTTAGAACCCTGCTTGCAAATACCTCTCCTAAAAAGTAAGAATTATGAATAATAGCTCAAAAGAGAGGACAGAAAGTTATATCTGATGGAAAGGGCACAGTCTCAAGCTAAAAAAAGAAGCCCTTGCCTGGCTCCCAACCAGGTGTTGTGTCTTAGCTTGTTTAAAAATACTTCTTGTTGTGTTTAATTAGTTATGACAAAAGATCCTCAAAGAATGTATCAGTTCAAGCCTTAAGTCTGCCTACAATATTTCACCTTTGTTCAAGGAAAAAAGTATCACTGAGATACAAAAACTTGAAAAAATATAGTATGAAAGCTACTGCCTTAATGAAATATTAAAAATGCATCAGGAATACTGTTCTGGCATTAAAAATAAACAATAACATTTCTTCCTAGTTACGGTTCACTTCAATTCTTTAAAAATTAATTATTACCTCTTTAAATATTTGATTAAATTAGATTTGGGTGGGTTATCGCTATCCACAAAATACTCGTTGTTGTGTATAAATTTGCTTTCTTCAGTCCCTGACATGTACGGGCACGTTATACGGTTGTTTGATTATTAGAAAACTAAATCCAATGGCTCTGTTTTGGCAGTTTGCAAAATATATACTATTGAATCTTGCCACTTGGAATGGAAATGCAGCAGTATGTTAGAAATCTCTCATGGAAGAGGAAAAGTAAAGCAGCAAAATTACACTATGTGATATTTGGGATTTTCACCTCGTATCTTATCGTGCTGCTATATCTCACATTCTAAAAAAGGACACATTATTTTTAATAATGGTTAATTAGGATTTGGGGATAATAGCTTAGAAATCGTAAGAAATTTCTAGGCATAAAAAGTCTATTCTGTTCTCAATGCACGAGGATTTATAACTACTTAGATAGCAAAGGGAGAATAAACCCTCCAGCATGTCCTAAGAGAGGTAAGACAATTATTTCTCCAGCATTATGATAAAAGTAATTTAGTATGACCAACTGGATGAGTAAGAAACGTCTCTGAATGAGCACAGGGGCTGATACAGTTATAAAATATTTATTTAGGTGAACACCTGGAAGTGTCCAAGGCCAGGTTGGATGGGGCTTGGGGCAACCTGGGATAGTGGCAGGTGTCCCTGCCCATGGCAGGGGTGGGATGGGGTGGGCTTTAAGATTCTTTCCTACCCAACCTGTCCCATGATTCCTACCTCTGCCACCTTTCCGCTCGACCAGGTTATTCCAAGCCCAATCCACACTGGTGGATGTATTGTTTCTGATGCATGCATATTTTTTAAAACGTCATCTGATGTGGCACTTTACCTCGAATCAAGTGTTCTGAGATTCACAGTGGGTTTTTCATTTCATGCTTTGTCCAGAAAAAAATTATTGAGTTTGAAACAAACAGGAACGTTTGGGCTTTGGGGATATGGCTCTCTTCTGTCAACTATACTAAAAATATCCAACTTAATCTTCAAAAAGTCAACATTTAAAAAAGAAAAAAAAAATTCAACCTTACCTTTAGATTAATACCACAATATCACAATGCCAACATCTGCCTCCTGAGCATGTGTAATGGTTGTTTTGAAAGGATAATTGACTTTGTGGGAAGGTGCTCTGTTCATTGTTCAGATATTGTGGATGACACTTCCTCTCCACTTGCTCCTCAGCTCACAGGGTGCTCCCATCTCACACACACACTGGGATAGCACAGGGGCTTTCCTGGGGGCTTAGGCAGAAGGCTCAACATGAAAATAGATCATTCCTTCAGACTGTATTAAAAAAATTGAGCCAAACTATATAAAAATGAATTATTTGCAAAAGTTTAGGGTTTTTTTTCCTTACAAATTTAAAATGGAAATTTTTGATGGATTTTTCTTTTAAATAGATAGAGTTCAGGATTTTGCTAATTTTATATGCCTCAAAATACTTCATAGAGCATTAAAAATAAAGAGATAAAATGCTCAAGTGAACTTCATCAGTACTACCTTGAAGGAATTGTTCCCTGGGAGGGTGGGCAGGCCCTGGCACAGGGTGCCCAGAGCAGCTGTGGCTGCTCCTGGATCCCTGGCAGTGCCCAAGGCCAGGTTGGACACTGGGGCTTGGAGCAGCCTGGGACAGTGGAAGGTGTCCCTGCCCATGGCAGGGGGTGGAATGGGATGGGCTTTAAGGTCCTTTCCAACCCAAACCATTCTGGGATTCTGGGATTCAGGGAGCACACTTTTTGTCACCTAAAGCTGACTGCAGGACTCAGCTCCCTGCACTGCCTCGTGCAGTTTTTACTTTTCACTTTTTTTTTCCAGCGTGAGATGCCGAACTTTACAGAAAGATTGAGTTATTGGCAGGAATTGCTCCCACTCTCAAAGTAGCACAGGCTCCTCAAACTAAAATAGAACTAGAGTGGACTGAAGAGGCTGAACGAGGCATTTATCTCCTCTTCGCTCTGAAGTAGACACATCCAAATTACAACAGTGAAATCCGGAGGAATAGCAACTATCTTGTGGGGAATGAGAAAGAAAGTGTCTGGAAAAACCATCCTGCAGATTGAACTCTCTTCCTGCTTCAGGAGCCATCCCCGGGTGCTTCAGCTCAACAGCTATAGACAGTGCTGAGGCACTCAGAGCAGTAGGGCAGGAAGCTGGGCACAGGCAGTAGTGCAGGAAAAATGTTTGCATGATTATATATGTGATAATCCAAGCTCGATTTGCATATTTTGATTTTGCTATTCACCAAAGTTGGGTCCCTGAGGCACTTTCTAAGGTCATTTGGGGGGCACCGGGAAGTGGCGCATGAGAGGCGATGGGGAGAGCTCGCCCTTGGCCAAGAAACCTGCCCAAAAGTGGAAATAAATTGTTCCTGTTTGGGAAAAAATATAAAGGAAAGGGGGAAAAAAAAAAAGCAGCTTTGGATGGGAAGACTGTTTCCACAGCCAAGAGGAATTATTTAAGTTGGCTAATATAACACGGCCAGTTGATCCTTTCCCTTTCATATTCCTCCTTGCCTGTCTGCCCCCTCCTTGGGACCGTCTGAAGGAAGGGAAGGAGCAGACAGATGTTCCTGGCCTGTGCTGGTGGGGAATCAGGGACACATCTGAGCTTCTTGTCTCTCTTCAGAGCCACCCAGCTGGGAACGGTGACTCACAGCTGGGTCACGAGGGCCTTGCCATCAACCTGGGAAGATGATGGATTCTCAAAACATTTGCAACTGCAAATGAAAGTAAAAAAAAAAGGAATTAAAAAAAAAAAAGAAAAAAAAAGAGAAAAAGGAAAGGGAACAAATTTACAATTTATGTGAAAGGAAAAATTGTTCACCATCTCTGCCACTTCTGGGGTTTTTTGTTGTCTTTGGAGAAGACAGGCTGGTAAGGAGATGGTTACCTTGTCCCCTGAGCTTCCAGCCATTCCTTGTCCATGCCTACGTGAAGGACTTTGGACAAGGCCCTGTAGTGACAGGACAAGGGGGAATGGAGTCAAACTGACAGAGGGCAGGGTTAGAGGGGATATTGGGAAGAAATTCCTGGTGCTGAGGCCCTGGCACAGGGTGTCCAGAGAAGCTGGGGCTGCCCCTGGATCCCTGGAAGTGCCCAAGGCCAGGTTGGATGGGGCTTGGAGCAACCTGGGATAGTGGAAGGTGTCCATGGCATAGGGTCGGACTGGATGGTCTTTAAGGTCCTTCCCATCCCAAACCATTCTGTGATTCTATGAAAACTAAAGAACAGATTTTATTTCCTTTAAGTATTGGCACTTGTGGAAAAAGATGCTCAGGGTTTTCCATATCACTGTGTGGACAAACCCATGGAAAGTGAAATAATGCATTACCTTGCACTGTATGTATATTATGGATGAATAAGAAGCGTCTAAAAATTTGTGGGTTTATTTAATTTTAAAATTGATTTTAAAGTCCTTGGGCTGCTGGAGGCAACAGGATCTAGCGGGTCAATGGGGGCTGTCTCTTCTTTTTCCATTACCTTCAAGTACAAAAGGAACTGGAGAAGAGTTACCAGGAAAAAAAAATCCTGTTCCTCACAGGACAGTAAATGAGTGATGCTGTGGAAAAACTCACCACATGACCAATGTTAATGACTCAGGATACAGCAGCTCCCCATTTTTTACCCTCCACTCTCCTCTCTGACTGTTGGTGTGTGAAGCACCATCCGAGTCTGAACACACCACACCGTTCCTCCTTGTCTCTGCAGCTCATATTTCCTTCATTCTCACACAGTACTTAAAATCATCACATAATTATTATTATTTTTTTTTTTTGTGGGAACATAATTTCAAAGGAGGAATTTTTTTAATGTGATATTTTCTGACAGTGTTCATTCCGTATCCTTTCCCTTTCGCAGTCACAGGCAGGCTTCCTCTGATCCATTCAGAAATAAAGCATGAGTGATATCACATCGCAGTTACTCGTATTTCCTTATTGATATATTTCCTTTTTATGGTGTTTTCCCTTGGGACCTCCTTTTCCAACAACATGTTCAGCTATCAGCAGGTTAGATTCAGGAATATAAAAATAGTTAAGACATCAGAACTTAAAGTTAGTGGCCTTTAATAGAAGCACAGAAAAGGAACTGTGTGTTGTGATACACAAGGATTAAGACTTTTTAAAAAATACAAAAAAGACAAAAAGAGCTAAAAATGTTCTTTCATGTAACAAATCTGGAGGGGTTACCCACCACAATGCTGAAGAGATTTTCTGTCTTACCTATTTTGTCTTTCCTCTTGTTATCCTTTCCATCCTTCCCACACACATTCCTTCTCTCTTCTCCTGCAACCAAAACTCACTTCAGTTACTTTGTCCCACCAAAATCCAGCACAAACCCCCAAAACCTGTCTGATACCTCAAGTCCCAAAGGCCATGACAGGAGTGTGACCTTCTTTGTTTGAAGGATTGGGATATTTTAGCTTATTTATTTATTTCATTTTATCCATTTGAAGATGGGAGCGTTTTCAGGGCGTATCACTGAGTGCCGCAGTAATGACCTGGTTTCTTGATGCAGAATTTTTAATTTTACTGGATAGTAATAATAAAGAATTTGAAGTCAGCTCAGAGATCCAACTCTGTGTCTTCTGGAAGTGATCTAACTGTTGGATCAGTGTGTCCCTGGCACATTTGTAGAACAAATTCATATGTTGGCTTCCACAAAGCACTGGTAGTGCCTGAGCTTGCCAGCTCTGCCGTTCTACTGCAAATGAAACAAAATTCAGACTTTAAATCCAGCCTCTGCACCCTGTTCCAAGACTGCAATTTAAGTGTGGGGATGAGAGGCCACCTCTCCAATGTTGGTTCTGGTTAATCACAAGCTTAAATGGGCTCCTTTTTCAGATGAGGACTGGATATTGTTGAAACTGTGCAGAAGAAATACATTCTTCTGAAAAAAAAATCTATTCAATGTGCCAGAGACGTTTGGAGAAGTATTGATCTCTTGTGGTTTCCATAATTTAAAACACCTCCTGGATCAGGTAATCTCAACAGACTGGCGCATCCACCTGGGCCAAAATTTCATGCTTTATGTGTATATATACTGCATGAAATGAAACGTGTTCACAACAGATTTGCTTAGCTGGCCCCACATTAATTGCTGCTGTGCCTACAGAAACTTCACCAGGCACAGACTTAACACCAGTTTTCATTTAATCGAGCTCCCAATTTGCATCTTGTACAAAGTTTTGTCTCATGACTGATCTGAAAAGGCTGCCCTGTCCCTGGAGGATTGATACATGGTATTTTACAGGGCATGATAAATAATATTTTTAAAACTTAAATAAACAAGGTCTCTGAGTGTTTTCCCCTGAAAAGTTTTACTACATTTATGACAATTTAAATACCCCTCTTGAGAGCCAAACCATGAAGATAAAGAACGCAACAGGGCCAGACAAGGGAGCACTGGCATTCTCAACACAGACACATTTTAGAAGAAGACAAAGCCTGACATTTACCCCATTTTTGGATGACCAAAAAAATAGATAAATAAATTAATAGATAGGCTCATTACAGACTCATTCTGCTTTTTCATGTACCTACAGCAAAAAATGAATCACATTTTAATGCATGAAAACCAGGTGACAACACATTTGAATTCTTTATAAAATAATGAGCTGTATTTTCATTTGAGATGTGTCAAAATAAAATACCACAGGGAGAAAGTGTATCTTACTGAATCCTTTATAATAGGCAACATAACCAGCAATGTGTGAAACCAGAGAAATTCAAACCCCCATGCTCAGGATCACCTTTAGAAGGTGGCAAGACTGGGTTATCCTTTAATTCTTTTTGGCTCTTCCTATTAGAGAGAGGAGAACCCTCAAAAAGATCTTGGGATCCACTAGGAAAACAGTTTGCTTTATGGCAGATATTGGTTTTTGGGTAATACAATGCCCACCAGAGTGTACAAACCCAGAGGGGAGACAACTCAGGTTTTGGTTGAGCACAGTCAGGCAGATCTTGAAACTCACTCTGATGTGACCAACTCTGTGTCGGGGTTTTGTACTTGCTATAAACTCTACTGATTTTG
>VZTI01003344.1:141053-210694 GCA_013397865.1 Struthidea cinerea
GGGGGGGAAAAAAAAAAGAAGAAAAAAAAAGAGTAAGGAAAAAATAAAAAGAAGGGGGAAATGAGTAAAAAAAATAAAACAAGGGGAAAAAAGAAAGGGAAAAAGGAGGAAAAGGGGCATAAAAGAAGGGGAAAAAACAGTGTACAAAAAAGAAAAAATTATGGGGAAGGGAAGGGAAGGGAAGGGAAGGGAAGGGAAGGGAAGGGAAGGGGACAATTTCTACCCGTGCTCTGCCAGACTGTGGATGACAAAGTTGCCCTTTTCTTGTCTTATTGTAAAGCGGGAGCATTAAACACTAAATGACTTGGTTTCTGCTTTTTAGGCTTTTCAAATCTTTACATAGTTTACAAATGCTTCTCCCTTCACCAGGAAATATCAACTCAGTCCACACAGAAAGCTCCCTAACTTCCACCATGGCTGCATCCCACTGGCTGCAGCTCAGAAACTCCTGATCCCTCCTTTTAGAAGCTGGTGCCACATCTTGCTGCAAGTCCGCCTCCACATCCTTCCATCTTTTCTTCATATTTAGAATCAGAGAATCATGGAACTGTTTGAGTTGGAAGGGACCTTAATGATCATCTCATTGCACAGCTTGCCATGGGCTGGGACACCCTCCACTAGCCCAGGTTGTTCCAAGGTCCATCCAAACTGGCCTCGCAGGTGCAATGTTGCATAAATCACATTCCATATTGCTTTAGTCCCCATATGCCTCCATAACTCACCTGCCTCTTCCCAGTGCCATAACCAAACTCCCATCTTTTCACTTCGTTTTCCCCCCTTTTCCTTTTGCTGTTACTCACCTGGCTGGATGATGTGGAATTGTGGTTTCTGTCACTTAACCACCCTTAAAGGGACAGACTTTCTAATGGAAATTGAATATGAAAGGTTGGATTCCGTGGGGAAATTTCAAATTGACAAATTTTCTGAATGGATCTCTCCTAACCTTGTTGCATATAATATATGCATGTATTGAGCTTAATTTTTGGTTAGTATCAAAATTTATTGATCTGCAAGATAAATATTGACTTGACCTCGCTTTCTCTCAGTCTATATTTACTTCTTGAGTCAATAAGTCTAGAAACTGATCTGACAGGAGTCAATAATGGCTTAAAATTCTCAAAATAGCAGCTTTGCTCTAAGGTTGCAATTTTTTATTTTAAAGTTACTGCCTTAAATATATAAAATGCTCAGGAGAACTTAACACTTTACTGCACAAAGCCATTGGGGAAACACTCAAATGCCAGAAGACCTTGATGTGACTTCAGGCCAACTGTGCCATTTCAGCTCTGGCCAAGCCATGTTGTAAATATTTTAATAGTGACCTACTGAAGTCCATCTTTTGCCCTGTGTGTCCTCAAAGATTTGAGCTTTGCTCCAGAGGGTGCTCCTGAGTATCACTGATTGGGTTTGTCAGGGCTAAATTGTCTTCAGCCTTGGGAAAATGCAAAGCTTGCTACTGGGTAGAGGTTGTCATCATGAGAATGCCCTCCCTGCCTTCATTTCTCTGCTTAGTGAAGTGGTAATTAACCCAGCAAGATTTTTAGTGTCAAATGGGATCATGTTCTTTCCCTTTCCCCCTCAGTGGTGGACACATCTCCAGTGGATAGAACAGTCTTCATCCCTGTTTTTCTCATAGTGGTGTTACAGCAAAAATCTTCATGATTCGATAGCTCAGTTTCCTATTTTTGGGGCTCCTTGTGGAGAACTTTCATTAGGAGGCAGTTTAATGACTCAGTTATTTGAGCAGTGTTGCTCCAATACCTGAGAAAATGCTGTGATTCGATTTAAGGAAAACATTGTCACTGTCAAGCGTTGCCCTGTCCCCCAGAGATTGGTCGCCCTTCTGTGAAATGCAGGAAAATGATTAAAATGGAGAGAAAACAATAAAATTAAGAGAAAACAGATGAGCAAAAGACACAGAGGATTGACCTAATATCACTTTTTAGGATGAAATTGAAAAATATTCATTTTCTCTCACTGTTAAAGAAACCAAGGAATGTGCCAGATATTTTTAAGTGTTGCTGAAAAAGGGGAGAAAAAAAGATCTGTCTTTATTTTTCCCCAGGGAAGAGTCCAAAATTTGGAATCGGTAATTTTCTTTTAGGATTTTGATCTTTTGAGTTTTTTGGTGGGTTTTTTTGTGGCTTTTTTTGTTTGTTTGTTTTGTTTTGTTGTTGTTTGTTTGTTGGGGGTTTTTAAAACTGTTTTTATAGGCAGCCTTTAGAGAAGAGGCTGTACAAGACCCTGAGCTTGTATTAAAATAGTCTTCTGCTGATACTCATTTATCTGCATATTTTAAAAGTGGGTGAAGCATGAAGCGAGGCGTGTAATAGACTTAAGAACACATAGGTACAATTAAATGGGGAGGAAAACAATTATTTGTCATTCTTGCTGTGCTAATATTACAGACAAAAACTACCAACAGCTGGAAGACAGTTTTCCAAAATGAAGGAGGGAAAAGGAAGATGAAATCATTCCCATTCCTAAATTCCATGGGTGCAAAAACCCATGTGAGCATGGGCAAAGCAAAAAAAATCCTGAAATCAGAGCAAAACAGCCACACCAGAATCCTTAAAAAGCCAGGAATCATTGCACGGGTAGCGGGACTTTTATTTTTCCCAGGGAACTTGAGGGAAGGTTCCCCTCAATCATCCATCCCAAAGCTGTTCCGTGGTGCTGTTTGCTTTGATTAAACACAGAGTTTCACAGCTTCCCTAAGTTCCTTCATCCTTGGGCAAAACCTTCTTTTTTTGTATAAAGAGTTAAAAAAGTCAGGCATGGAATGAGTCCAGCTGGGAAGAGGGAAAGGGAAAAGAAGGAGGGAGGGCAAGGCTGAGGGGGGGTGAAAGAAGGGGTTGAGATGGATCTCCCCTTCCTACCAGCCTGCCCTCGATGCTGCTGAGCTTGGGCAATCCTCTTGCCAAGGAGAAATGAACTTCTACAGCTTCGAGCTGAGGAGTCCTTTCCTAGAACTGAAAAATAAAGTAAAATAAAACAAATCATTCCTAGTCCTCACAGGCAAACGTCTATGAAAAGAATGCCTGATTTCAGGAATCTGCAGTCTCCCGATGCAAAAAATGTCTTTGCTGAAAACTTTCCAGCCAGCCTCTGTGATTTTAATTAAATAGCAAAGACCGTGTGTCGAAATTCACAGTCTCTGTCCCCATTTACTAGTGGGTGTTGAAAAATAAACTAAAAAAAAAAAAGTATTTAGAAAAAAAAAAAAAGCTTACTCTTTACTCAGCAACTTGAACAGATTTCAAGTCATTTTGTAGTTGGGAGGAATGCTCCCAACAAAGACAGAGATTTTCTTGACTGAGATCATCAGAGCCCAGAGCTGAAGCAATTGTGCAACTGAGAAATGTATTCAGGCTTATTTCACAGGAATTATTTACTCTTTAAAACTACTCATTCACACCTACAAGAAAAAAAAAATAAAAAAAAAAGAAGAAAAAAGGAGGTATTAGACAAACTATCTCCCCTGATATCTTCAAGATGATTACCGGAGAGGGGACCTGATCTCCAGCAGCCAAAGGCAGGAAAGTGCTCGGCCAAAGCCCTTTAATTCAATAGGCTCCCGAATTGTGCCTTTGCATCCTCATAGCCTGATACTCGCAGGAGGGAGAGGCTGATTTTCATTTTCTGTGCTCTAACTTTCTAATAAACAATAAGCAGATCGCAGCCTCCCTCTTTTGTGCGGGTGAAAATAAGCATTTTTTTATTATTATTTTTTTAAATATTACAAAAAGGGACAATATGCTAAAAATATGCAGCGAACAAATATCATCTGTACAGACTGGAAGAGAACCTTCATAAATTAACCTTATTAGTGCATTACTGTAAGCGAATGCCAAAAAAGCTCCTAATTTGCATTAAGATAGATTTTTCAGGTTGGCTGCATGATTTAATTAAAGAAAAGATTAAGAATCATTAAACAAGCTGCTCTACCTTGCAATAACAGAATTTATATCTGATTCAGGTTAACGAAAACACAGATGGTGATTCAGTAACTGTTGAGTTGCTGTAACAGAATGAAAATGATCCCATTAGTTCTCTGGAAATGTGAGGGAATTTGAAAATTAGCATGCAGATACATTGTATGGTGCTAGACAGCTTGGTCTGCTTGGATCATCACTGATTACTCTTTGTTTGGGTTGGCAACACTGAACTTAATAAATGAAAAAATGTTCCAGTATACCACAGTTGGAAACTGTTCAAGGTTGAAATAGGTGTGCAGACTTTCAAGAAGAGAGAGTTAAGTAAACAAATGTCAATCAATTTGGGGCTGGCAACATTTTTTTCTCCCAGAATGTCTGTTCTTGAGAAGCAAGTGTCATCAAAATTGAAATCCTTTGCTTGATACATATGTTCATGTGGTATTTATTATTACAAAGGTATTTTAAATGCGTGTCATTTGTCTACAAAGGAGCCTCAGCAGCGTTTGGATGCTAAAAGTGGAGAACAGCTCTTAGGAAAATGGGTCGGGTTGTGTGTGGCACTGACAAAGAAATCAAACTTGCTGCAAGGGAAGGTTGTAATGGGAGGAGTCGTAAAATATAGGTAAAACCCCTCCTAAATAATCCAGTGAATTGGATGGGGCCCACAAGTGGTCATTGTCACCCCACGAGGGAGAGCAGAGCCTGAGCAAGAGTAATTTTGTTCAGCAGGTGACATTTTGAGGGCTCTGGCAGAGATAACTGCATTATCCAGGGAGTGATACCTGGATCAGAGCAACCCGAGGGCTTGGAGCACGAGGTTTGGATGACGGATCTTGCTCAGAACAGTGCACACGCTCAGATCAATGCCAGCTTTTCCAACGTGACTCATTCCGTGGCATTAACACTCAGGCAGCAGGACAGGAGGGTGTCTTCTTCTAAGAGGTTATTTTTCCCTTTCTTTTTGACTTCTTCGTTTTATTGCAACTGACTTCAAGGCCAAAAGGTTGTGCACAGGGTGTTACAACAAAAACGAGGTTGTAACACTCGGACTTTTAGGTTAAAATGTGCTTTGCTTATCACGTGTTAAAATCTTTCAGGAATGATGTAATGCACCAGGGACTGTGGTGCTACATTTGCAAACCACCTTTTTTTTAATCATTAATTGACATCATATAATAATGTCCAGCTCACTACTCCCAAAGTGATGGCAATTAATCTTGTCGGGCAAAAAAATGACTTTTTTAGCTTTTAGCATAGAAAGGTCATAAACAGGTTGTCTTTGGTTTGACTGGATTTTAACCATCTGATCAAACTTTTTTTCACTTTGACATTTCTTGAACATTACCTTGTTTTTTTTAACACTTACATATTTAAAGATTGCATTTAGGAGAGATAGCCTCAGCAACTTGGCAGCATTTAAAAGCACACATGTTATTGCAAACAAGTGTGTCTTAGTTACAAAGGAACCCTTTGCTGTTCTTCCATGACCAGCACTTTTTTATGTCTTCAGAAACTGTTTGGTGCACGATGAGTGATGGCACTGAAAAACATTGATTTTTTTTCCCCCTTCTCTCATTTAGGAGCCGGGGTTTGTTCTCAAACAAGGTGAACTACAGGGAAAAATGTCATTAAATATTTTCTCAGTACTCCAGCTTGCCATAGACTGGTTAAGCGTCCTGTCTTTGTACTGATCACGCTGCCTGCAGTTTTCATATAATTGCAAATCCATCTCCCTCCTTGGCTCCTTGAGCAGAGATGTAAAGGACTGTGAATTGTACAGAGTCTTCCCCGTGAAACTGTACGACCAAGGAAGATGTGGAGGGGTTTTGCTGTGCATGCCAACATCGAGTGTTAGCTGGAAAGGGCTGGATTACTGAGGAAAGAGAATAGATCAGGATATTAGCTGCCAGCTATCGGATGATCACAGGATATTTTGGTAGTTGCTGCAGCAAAACTGAGCAGATCTTTTTAATATTCTGTCTTGTTTCCGTGAAAGCTAGGAGGAGTACAAGAGGATATTTGATTTATATTTGTGCATTTTTGTTTGGATGAGGACTGTGAGAAACCAGTGGTTTTTGGTTCATGGGAGATCTGGCACATCGCTCTCTTGGTTTTGATTCAAGCGGGTTCACATCCCCCGAGTTTCACTTTGACTTTTGATTTTGAACAAATCCAAAAAAAGGCAAAACAAAGCCCTGATGAACCAGCTAACTTTCACATGGTTTCCACCCAAAATTATAAACTTTGCCCTCTTCACAAGTGGAAGACTGTATTCAAAACGATAGGCTTTCCAAATGCCGTTAACTGGAGCTATTTTTATGTCAGTGAGGAAGATAACCCAAATTCTTCTGATTTTTCCAGGATGAGGGGGCTCAAATATCCGACTGATCTTCTCAGAAACCCGATTTACCAGAGAGGTAGTTCTGTGAGCAGACAAAAATCAGAGTAAGAACTTGAGGGGTCTCCTGGCACCTTTCTTGGGAAAACACGAATATGCCATTCCTACCTCCACCCTTAAATTCGCTGCACTGGGCGTTTCAAGAACGGGTTAAGCACAGCAGAATTTCTGGATGTAACTCTGGCCAGAAGATGCCATTCCCCTAAAGGAAAGCTTTCTCGCATTCCATGGGGTCATCTAAGATGGAAGCTTCACAAAGGCTTTTGGACGCGTGTCAGGACCTTCTTGTAAACGCTGTGTCCTTGGCCAGTTGCAGAATACCTCCCGTGTGAATCGATCGCAGAAAGTCATGCACACGGTTCTGGACCTCGTTAAGGGAAAAAACAAATAGATCATGAAAAGCAGGGAAATCTCTGAACATTCAGGAGTAACCTTCTCAAATATGCTCAAAGGAGAATCACAGGATACTTAGGGTTGGAAGAGACCTCTGGCATCTTTTAGTCCAATGCCCAAGAAGGTTCCATAGCTCAAATCAAACACCTCTGAGACCTACTTATCCCAGTGGGCCCCTTTTAAAAAAGTACCCATGCATAATAAAAATGTATTATAGAATAAAAGCGTTTTTCAAAAAAGCATTAATTGCCATTTTCAGTTTATGCTTCTGCTACATCTTATTTTATCATCGTGCTTTTCTCAGCTGATTGGACTCAAGAGTTACATTTGTATTTCTTTCTTTTTTTAATATGGGATTTATGTATTTCCTCAAAAAAATTAATACTTTTCACAAAGGGAGTTTTTTAGTCACATCAACTACATTTACCATTCTTTGGTATAAAATAATAGCGCTGCATTTGCTTTTCCTATAAGGATACAGAGGTAAACCCCACATTTTAAGCATCAAACTGCAGCATTTGGATACTTTTTCTTTCTCACTCCTTATTTTCTCCTTTACATTTCCTTTCCTTCTTTTGGCAGAACTGTCTTGGTAACTTCAGGGTGTTCGGTACTCCCAAGCAAGAAATTACAGCGTCTGGCAGCTCTACCCAGGTTATCTCCACACATCTAACACTGGATATTCAGCTGACATTTCACAGGATGCTGGAATGCGCTCCATTATCTCTGTAGAAGCACTTTGCAAACTTGGATGGGATCCAGTTAAGGAGCCAAAAACAATACTGTGGAAATTACCTGACCACTCAAGTCTATAAAAAGTGAGTTACAAACAGCATAAGCTAAAGCCAATAATTCTAACAAATATTCCTTGGCCATCCCATAAGTTAAAATGAGAGTAATGAGGACGTTTTAATGCTTTAACTTGAATAAATAACCAAAATCTTAGCTCTCTTTGTATGAAGAATTGTCAGATTTCAATACTCAAGCCAGGTTAATTGTAAAATTGTTTGGGATCGTGGATGCTGGCAGAGTGTAACTTTAAGCTGGTCTCTGGAACAACCTCGTGGGTGGATTATGAGACCCCCGAGAAGCACCAGGCAGCCCCTAGCAGCGCTACTGGATCAGACCTCAGTTTGTGTTCCCATGACACTCAAAGGAGGCAAAAGAGGCACATTTTCCACAAGTTTGTAAACATGACAGCTTCCAGCAAAAGCGGTGAGAAAATTTCAGGGATTTGGTGGGTTTTTTTTCAGGCATCTACTCCGTGTCACTGGTGAGAGCTGGGAAAGTGACTGTTGCAATAAATGGACCATAGGCTCTTCACAAAACAGGATGAAATGTTTATATTTGGCTATTATGGTGATGGATGCTAAAAAAGCAAGCTAAGATAAATAAACATATTAATTATGTGTCAAACCACAGGACATCTCTTAGGACACTGTGATGGGAAGACTCGAATGCTAGAGATAACTTTGCTTCATTTCAATGTATTTCTTGATGAGCTTTATTAACCTTTAGGGACAAATGAATCTCAGAAATGGTATTTGTTACTGTGACCTTCTGTATTTCCTCCTCATACTTAAAGGCAGGATGATTTCCATCCAGAAAAGGATCTAGATGGTGGAAATATATATGATCCCAGTGACTTAAATACCTCCCTGTGCTGAGATGGGACCCAGAAATTAGTGTCCCTGTTTCTAAACTGCACTGGAAGCTATTTAGTTAAGGAAGGACAAGTATTTCCCTCCTTTCCTACTCCTACTGAGAGAATTTTAAAATCACTCAGCTCATTCCCCATAATTTCTCTCCGTAGCCCAATAAAAAGGGTAATCTTCTGTTTCTCAAAACCAAAATTCAGAGGGAAACTGCAGCCACATTAGAAGGGCAGAAATAACTTTCTGATTCCTTGCCCCAGTGTATAGAATAAGTCCTTTAATTAAAGCAACTCTCTGGTCAAGCTGACACTTTTTTTTTTTTAATTGCAGTCTCCTGTCAGTCTGTAATTTATTTTATTTTAATTCATCAGGGTGTGTGAACATCTCAGATTGCCCCAAACGAAATGGGGGCTGTCAAAAGATGCGATGCTGCGTCATCACGGAGCCGATGGCCACGAGCCAGCTCTGTCAACACTTGGCTTTGTTCTGTCCGGGGGAGAGAAGCTGATTCTTCAGCAGTGTCTAATCAGTTTAAAACAAATCTGGAAGATGTTACTAGAAGACAAGATGAGATCCAGGCCACAGCAGCCTCTGCATGCAAAGAAGTGAAGGATTTTGTATGAGAACGAAATTAAAGAGGTGGGAACAACCCTTGACAGTTTCAACGGGATTTTAACTGTGGGTAAGAAGGAGTGAACTACTGGTTTAGGAAATGGGACTACTGGTACCTAGAGAAAGGACCTTGTTCTGTCACCTCTGCTGTAGCAACAGGGGTATCAGGGGAATAGATCTCCTAGTAAGCAATGGAAAAGTTCCTGTATATTCACAGCAGCATTCCAGTACACAAAGGGGACGTACAGAAGGTTGGAGAGGGAGTTTTTATGAGGGCCTGTAGTGATACGACACGAGGAACAGGTTTTAAATTGAAGAAAGGAAGTTCTAGATTAGAGATTAGGAAGACATTCTTCCTTGTGCGGCCCTGGCACATTGTCCAGAGAAGCTGTGGCTGCCCCATCCCTGCAAGTGTTCCAGGCTAGGTTGAATGGAGTTTAGAGCAACCTGGGATAGTGGAAGGTGCCCCTGCACATGGCAGGGGTGTGGAATGAGATGAGTTTCAAGGTCCTTTCTAACTCAAACCGTTCTGTGATTCCATGATTCATCATAGCCTGGTTAATTCCTGAAAGGAACCTGAAGTCAAATAATTTGGAAGGTCACAGTGACAAGAAACAGTTACCTAATAAATCACAGGAGGTGTATATAGAAAAGGTAAATACATACTTTTGATTGATGGAACAACTTCCATCTGAGTCCATCAAAAGGTTTCAGAAACTAAATGTTTCCATACCCAACACAGGTTATCAGGGAGCTCCACATTCATCTTTCAGTGCCTCATCTGGAGGAAAGCTCCTAACAGCCCTCAATCACACAGGTACCCTTGCAAGAAAGACACTCTGATGGTTTTCTTTGGGATGTGTTTCTGGAAAACTCTGTTTCCTTCTGGCGCCATGCAGTAAAAGAATGAAGGTAGAAAGTCAAACCTTCTTTCCTGTCTGCAGCCACCTGACCTGGCCCACAGAACATGACCAAGACACACTTTGCCCTTGCAGGATTCGACTGCAAGGACAAGTGGGTCACTTTAGTACCCAGAAAGGGAATGGAAATAGTTAAAAAAGTGGTAGAGGAGCTACTGGAACCTTCTCTTACTGCTACAGAGAAGATGTTGCAGGGGTAAGAAAAGGATGTGTCTCTGGGAGAGTCATGTGCTGGATTTAAAGCAGAAAACAGAAAATACCCCCTAACATTAATTTAAAAACGATCAGATAAGGTGTTTTATAAAGCAGCTGTTACTGGGAAAGAAGTGGGGGAGGTGGGGGGTGGAAAGAGTTGTAGAACCACAGGAAATGCCTCCAAGCTGAAGGAAGCCTTCAGTATCTATCATGATTGCAAACTAGTGGGAAGGAGTCAGGAAGGAGCAGGAATGTCCTGCCTTTCTCACAGCTGCCCTGTGGGACCTGTGAGTTTCCTCCATCTGCACCAGGACAGATAAACCCTCAAGAGTCCAGGCATCTTCAACTCCAACAGATGCCACATCACCCCTCTTCATTTCCCCTCTTATCCAACGTGTTATGAGACGATATTTAAGTTATTTTCTTATTATTAAAGGGGAGAATAACTCCCAGTGAAAATAAAAGGCTTTTCTTTTTGCAGGAACTCAAACTACCAGGATGTATTCCTCTTTCTTATCATTTCAGTAAAAAAACCACCACTTTTCCCCTACAATATTCTGTCCTTGCTGTTTGTCTTCTCAGGGAGATCTCTTCCTCATTCCCTTCACTTTGATTCCTGTCCATGTTTCTGGTGGCATGATCATTGGCTCCAAGGGACCAGAGTTTATCCCTCGCCCTGTAGGGCTGCATCTATTAAACCTCCCCAGCTCTATTCAAGTAAAGCCCGGTGAAACATTCTTTTGCCTGATGTGGGAATTAACCCAATATCTGAGTTGAGACAAATTCCTCTACCTCTCTGTAATTCATCTTTTTCACTTTACATGAGGATTTTTCTCATGGTCTGTGAAGCAGGTCAGATTACCTTAGATACTTTGTCAGTAGCTGAATGGATAGGGTATTATAAGCTCTAATTTACAGTCTCCTCTAACTTCCTGTATATAAAATACTGAAAGATTACAGATCCTCTTCAGCTAAACCCCTGAGTGTCTGCAGCTTAGCCAGGTTTGGCCATAGAATCATTGCTCTTAGGGTCTGCAGGGACCCTGACCTGATGTGGGCCACAGAGTTTGAGCTCCCCCTGTTTATCCAGTGAGGTTCTGGGTCACACCTGGGTGTTTTGGATTCTTGAATTTTCCTCCTTATGTTGCCTGAACCCACAGAAATTTATGAAGTTTATTACAGCAAACGTTACAACCACTGGATCCAAACCTGTTCAGGTTATACATGAGCAGCCTGAAAAATTGGTGTTCTAGCACCATGGTGCATTTTTAAATTAACACAGGGCACCACAGCAGGCTTTAACAATGGCTTTCAGCCTCTTTTCTTTCCGAGAATCATGGAATGGTTTGGGTTAGAAGGGACCTTCAAAGGCCACCTAGTCCAACCCCCCTGTATCGAACAGGGACATCTTCAACTTGACCAGGTTGCTCAGAGCCCTGTCCAAACTGGACTTGGATGTTTCCAGGGATGGGGCATCTACCACCTGTCTGGGAAACCTTTGTTCATTCTTCCTTTCCAATCAATAATTTCATTTTCCTTCTTCTCTCTTACTCTTTTGCCGCTTCATTGTCACATCAACAGCAATGGACAGGAAGATCTGGAAGGTCTGAAATCCTCTGTTTGCTCTCAGTTTCTCCACTCCCTTCACCCTCACCAAGATTCCACATTGCCCACCACAGAAGACTCCCGTAATAAAATCTAACACCACAACAGACACTAATTACAAACTTTGTTGCTAAACTAAAATTGCCAAACTAAATTACATCCCTAGCTGAGGGAGCAAGGAGAGAGCAGACACACATTGTGTCAGGAAAACCTTTGGCTGCTCAAGTTCATCTCCTCCCAGCTCAAAACTCTCGTGGCTGAAGCCATTCCAGCTGCACTGCTTACCTTGGGAAGAGGCAGAGGGAATGCTGCAAGCTTAGCTGCACCTCTCAGTTTGACTTCCACATCTCCTTCATCTCTGGGAGATGATCCCAAGCAGCTGCTGAATTCTCCATGATGAGGAGCATGGGCTGATTTATCCTGCGGTTCCCAGCATGGAAACTGGTCTGTGGATAAAGACCTGAGTCTGCAGCATCTGCAAAGCATACAACTGTGCAAGAAACCTTTTCATAATCATGAGGGGAAAGAGAGAGAGAGAAAAAAAACAACCCAAATTCTTAAATGTATTCAGACTCAGCTGGAATTCGGACCAAGAGATGGACTAGCTACTTACTTATCCCTGAGGCACATTCACCCCTCTCTATAATTAAGCTCTTGGGCTGTTTTGTTAGTGGTGAGAAGCAGGCTTTGCCAAAAGTCATCTGGCTTTCTCCCTTAGAACACTGACAGGTTTTTTCCCCCCTCCTTGCTAAAGAAAGCTTTCAATTTTCATTGCTTATGTGCTTTAGGTATAATTATTTTTTTTTTTACCTTTCACGGTGTTATTTCCTAGCCATAAAATTATACAAAAATGGTCATCAGTGAGCCTGCTGAAAAGACCAGCCACCATACATTGCAGAGAATAACCTTAATATTTATAAAAAAAAAAAATAAAGACCATATTTCTTTTAAAGATCTTGCTCTAAACAAACTGAATTATTCATGCATAGAATTGTACAGCATTAGAACACCTGTTTTCAATCATGCATAATGTAAAATCACTCATTACCTCACAAGAGCCTCTACATCTCCAGCAATCAAATGGCATTGAAACAGCGGAACAGGTGCTTGGCAGGTGGATCCAAACAGATGTTTTAGGCTTGGTTGTCTTTTCTTGTACAGGTGTGGTGATCTTGTTTTCAACGGCATAATTGCTATTTGAATAGGTGATATTTAATTCTTACGTGCTTTAATATTTATTTTTGCTTCTTCATTTCTTTTTTTTTTTCCACTCTGCGAACCGCACGGGCTCGAAGCAGCTTATGAGATGTGGGAAAGCTCTGGGCTGAAACGTCAGTGATGCAATGGAAAGTACAGTTCCTCTTACTCAGACCTCCATGCCACAAACTTGCACTCAGGAGACTTTGTCCTTTTTCTAGACAACTCGTGCAAAACCACTGCAGAGACCTCCAGACTCTCAACCACGGTCCAGCATTCCCTTCCTGAAAGGATATTTGAATCTTGGATGTATGGAGATATGATATTTTTTCCTTCATGGAAGCAATGAAACAGGAAATGGAAAGATCTCTGCATGTTTTCCAGGATTCAATGATGCACAATTTAAATGTGCCTAAAAACTCCAGCTGACTTGGTACGCTGATGTTGTGAAGGAGAAATACATCAGTGATGGAGGGCAGGGTTAGATTAGAGACTAGGAAGAAATTCTTCCCTGTGAGGGTGGGGAGGCCCTGGCACAAGTTGCCCAGAGAAGCTGTGGCTGCCCCTGGATCCCTGGAAGTGTCCAAGGCCAGGTTGGATGGGGTTTGGAGCAGCCTGGGATAGTGGAAGGTGTCCCTGCCCATGGCAGGGAGTGGAATGAGATAATCCTTAAAGTCCCTTCCAACCCAAACCATTCTAGGATTTGGTGGTTACAAACCCGGACTCTGCTTCTCAAACTCCTGTTTTTCACGTGGGCCCCATGGGAGAGAGACGCGAACCAGTGGCCTTTGCTAAACCAGACTGTGGACCTGGCACTCTGCAAAAGCTGCAGAAAGCACTGAACCTGCAACGAAATAAAAAATAAAAAGGCAAAAATTTGACATCTTCCCCTCGGAATTTAGAGAAAATGAATCAACAGTGGCCAAAAAGTATTTTGGTGCTCATCGCCTTCAAGCACCGATTACTGGTTGGCCGAAGCTGGTATGTTCCCACTCCTACTTCAGTTTCAACAGCAAAGTGGCAAATCATTAGAAACAGCTTTAAACTTGGCACCCTGACCGGCATCTCGATGGAGCAGCCAGGGACTGAAAACCCAGGGTGGCAGTTTATTGCTCTGACACGTCCCCTGCCCTCAGGCTGTGTTTGCTCCTCGTGCTCTGACGCCGCGGGCGCAGAGGGATAAACACGGATGCAGTGACCCGGATCGGTGCTTCACACAGGTGTGTTCAGAGCAGAACAGCTCCTCGTGATTAGCACGGGCTGCTTGCAGGGGGCAAACAACGGATTTGTTTTGTGCCAAAACGTTGTGTGTCAAGGACCGGAGCAGTAATGTTTTTGGACCACAACGTGCCACCATCAAATTCCTCCCTGTGCAGGTGGTGAGGCCCTGGCACAGGCTGCCCAGAGAAGCCGTGGCTGCCCCATCCCTGGAAGCATCCAAGGCCAGGTTGGATGGGGCTTGGAGCAACCTGGGATAGTGGAAGGTGTCCCTGCAGGGGATAGAACAAGGTGATCTTTGGAGTCCCTTCAACCCAAACCATTCTGTGATTCCAGGGTTTTGCAACACAGAAAATAATTTGTGCAAACATATAATTCAATTATTCTGCCTCACTATACCATATTTCACTGCATTTTTCAGTGTCAGAGATCTCATTTTTCTTTGAGTATAAGCATTTCCCAGTATTTTTAAGCAGGAATGGCAAAAGAACCTGATTCCCCTGATCAAGGGATTTATTCTGGATTTACCTCGCTGAAAGAGGTGCTCATTTGCCAGGGTAGAAGGAACAGTTGATGAATCCGTCCTGAACCAAGTGTGACAGGACTTAGATGGCACTATCACATTAACAAGTAGGGTATCAAGACTGATAAGGACACATAAATATATAGATGCATTTATCTGTTCCGTTCACACTTGCAAAGACAAGCAGTACATCCAGCATTCATTTACATGCTTATTCATGTGTAGCAATTAAAACACACAGGAAAAATACCTGATAAAAAGCTCTACCAGTCCATGGTGGCTTACCTGTCCAAAGTCAGCACATGCCTCAAAGCAGAAACTTCCAGAAACTTCCAGAAACAGCAGCTGCCTGCAGCAACCTCTGCACCACCTCCTTCACTCCAGCATTTTGTCCTTCTCCTGGGCTCCCTCTGTGGTAAACAAACGGGCAGGGGCTTCATTCCCAGCTGAAAAGCTCCAGTAAACTTCCCTTCAGCACATTTCCTCAGAGGCTGTGAAATTCTTCTATTTCTGGGTCAGATATGTGTGGCTTCTAGTAGAAGTTTCTTTAAACACAAGAACAGCAAAGAGAAACAAAGGGTGAATCAGTGTACCCAGGACGAAATTAAAGCTCAGCAAACGCTTCCCAAATTCCATTAGGGATTATTTTCTGAACATTTTTCTTTCTTAGGAGAAAATATAAACTCTTACCTTTGACACAACAGGTCCATCTCATAGCTCCAGCACAGCCTCAGCAACTGCTGATGTCCCCCAGTACTCCTCCTTTGACCTCCCATCCAGCCCCAGGTACTGGAGCTCATCTTTAACCCAGGATGAGGTGGTTTGGGTTGTTTTTGAACATTTCCACAAAGAGCTGTTTGATCTGAAGTGCTGCCTTCAGGAAACAGAGCTGCTCTCGTCCTCCTCTTAAGAACTTTTGACCACTTTTTGCTGCAGGATCTTTTCCCACATCCTTGTCTCCATGACCGGGCTTCAAAGGACACCGTGCTCTTCCCTTTGACAACCCTCAGCAGCTCTACACCTTCTGGCTTAGGATGGGTCTGCGCAGCTTTTCTCCACGATATATTTCCATTCATTCCTCACATGTGGTTTTTTTTGTGTCTCAGCTGATCACACAGGCAGCATGGATTGGCCTCTCCAGGATGCTTCGGATCAATTTTCTTTTCGCATGAAGCATGAATTATTAATAACACCAGACACTCAAACCCAACTCGCTTCCAAAGTTTCACGCAGTTTACAAAAAGTCTAAATGGATTAATTACTCCAAAAGATCGGTGAGTGTGAGCTGGTTAAATTCCAGGTGGAAGGGAAACTCCTGAGATAAAGGACTTGTAATGAAAAGCATCTTTTTCGTTATGGGCCAGTAACAGGTCTTTTGTGTCTAAGGCCTCAGAATCATTTAATATCACTGTGGCTCTGCATATTCACCAATAAAATGGTCCTGTTGCTCTTCTCATAGAGTTGTTGCAAGGGGGTTATAAGAAAAGTGGGGAAATTAAAAGGTTGCCCAGGTGCAATGTGCTCTTCATATCTCGCTTACCTGAGATGTGCACCCCGCAGTTCCTTCGCTCAGCAGTGCCTCTGGAGCAGGGTGGGCTGGACACTCTTCCCTAAGGGTGAGCAAAACAGCAGCTCACAGATCACAGAGTCACACAATCATCAGGGCTGGAAAAGCCCTCTAAGACCATCAAGCCCAGCCGTTAATGTAACGCTGCCAAGGCCACCACAAACCATGTCCCCAAGTACCACACCCCATAGTTTTTGTTCAAGGCCAGGTTGGCTGGGGCTTGGAGCAGCCTGGTCAAGTAAAAGGTGTCCGTGCCCATTGTGAGTAGTGTGATATGAGTTTAAGGTCCCTTCTGATGCCTTAGGTTTTAACTTTTGTATTTTTAAAGTCCTGTACTACTTAGTGTGTAGCTCTGAGGTTTCTTGTATCCTGTATTTCTGCTCTTGGGGAAATTACATAAATAAACTGAAGCTTTAATTGGAGAATTAACCCTGATATGCAAATGAACCAAACCTATAAAAGTGTGAAGAACTCGTGACCTGTCGTCCATCTTGGGGTCCATCTCGGCACTAGCCTCTGGCTCCCCAGGGGTAGCTTTGAAGGCCTTTCAAATAAATACCCACCTTTATTCCCTTATTCTGTCTAGTCTCTGTGTCTAGGAAGCCTGGTAAGGCATCACTTCCAACCTGAAACCACGCTGTGATTGTGTGATTCTACCAGCGGACGAAACTGCAAATCACTCAGAGGAAAGATACAGCATTGCAAAAGCTAAGCAAGCCTGTGATGTCCTGGGGTTGATTAACTCCATTTACATGTGCTTTAGTCAGGCCCTCTGACTGCAACAGAGTGACTCCTGCTTTACCTCTCCATCCCCATGGGGGCAACAGTACCCACATGGAGACCAAAACCAGGCGCTGGAAAGAGTTATTGCAACTGCTTAGGCGTGCAAAGGCATGTTGAAGCCCACGTGTGTTTATGTATACACACAGGCACACACATACATACAGAATCGTGGAATCACTGAACAGGTTGGGGTGGAAAGGACGTTAAAACTCATCTAATCCCAGCCTCCTGCCAGGGGCAGGGACACCCTCCACTATCCCAGGTTTCTCCAAGCCCCGTCCAACCTGGCCTTGGACACTTCCAGGGATGAGGCAGCCCCAGCTTCTATGGGCACCCTGTGCCAGGGCCTCCCCACCATCTGAGCAACAAATTTCTTCTTAATCTCTCATCTAAACCTGACCTCCGTCCTAAAGCCATTCCCCTTTGTCCTACTGACAACAGGACATTCTATATAAAATACATTAAACCCGTATTTTTACATAAAAGGGAACACGGTGTTCAATGCCACAGCCGGTGCGGACCCCCAGCCCTGCCTCCCCCGGTTTCCCCCCGATGGCAGCGGGGCCGTGGCCGCCCCGGCAGCTCCGCTTTCAGCCCGACAGCTGCGGATCCCAGGTGGTCTGACATTTGAGAGAGGGGCTGCGGGGGAGATTGGAGGTGTTTTAGGGGAGAAGGAGGCTGCGAATAGCACCGAGCCCTCATCCAGATGGAATCGTTCACGGAACAACCTGGGATACTCTATTACTGTCCATATGCCTCCCAGGTCTCCAAAGGCCACACTCCATTGATTTATTAGAAATCTGCTTCTTTTCCCCCAGCATTGGTTCTTTCCCAAGCAGGGCATGATGTGGGATTTACTACCATCTGAAATGCCCCTTTTTAAAAATCAGTTCTTCGCATAAGCTGGGCTTCAGAAATGCTCCAATAAACACCAGATTAGAGAGCATTTCGGGAAGGGAGCCCCCTCTTTATGTAGCCTTTAAACAAATTTCTTCCTGCCACAATGAGTGATAAAACATTTTATAGGGCATTTCTATGATAAGTAAATGGCTGAAGGCATGGCACCAGTAGAATTAAAGCCACCAGACAGAACTCTGCTAACAGTCTGCCTTACACTTATTTCTTCCTTTGCATATAAGCCTGGAAGAATTATTTTATTGTTTTAGCACTGCAAACAGTTGTTATTAGTGTATCTTATTTATAGTCAGTTCTTTGAGGCACTATAGTAATATAGAAAAATATCAGTTATTTCATCACACTGGTGAATTTAATGAACCTGAAGGTGTGTGTTATTTTAGCACTTGCTGCAGCTCCTGTGAAAACCCAATGGTGCTAAAATCTGTAAACCTGTCACTGCTTAAGTAATAACCTTGTTAAAAGCATCTTCATTTAACTTATTCCAGCTTTTGCAGAATGCAGGTTTTATTTTATCAGTGCAGGGAATAGGTGTTTCCAACCAAACCACTTATTGTAAATATAGTTAATTGTAGTTCATTAATTTATTCTCAGTGTTATTGCTTTTATTTTAACACTTAGTTTAAATTAAGCATTGTCTAGAATTGAGTTCCCATTTTCGATTTTTTTTAAACAAACTCTTAATTTATATAAAATATCTTTGGTTAGAACAGTAAATTTTATTCTGCAATATGGAAAATGCTCTTTGCATTCATTAATATCCCTTTATGCTGCAAGAAATGAGCTTTCTTCCTTAACAGCAGACAGGAAAACAAAATGAGATTCTTTTTTTAATCTTACCACTGTGAAATTGGGCTTCTTCCTTTCATTTAAAAATATAGAGAAAATGAAATATTGATGGCATGTGATCCAAATTATCAATTGATCCCTGCAAATGCACATCTACAATTATTGAAATCCTGGCAATAAAAGAATGGGAACTCCCTGCTATTTAGCACCATTCAGCAGAAAGAGAAGTGTAATTTGCACCATCACTTTTTTTATAGCACCAATGATACTTCCTATATTATTACAGCATGGAGTTGTTTGTGACAAATGATAAAAGTATCAGGTTCCCAGTAAATTATTACGAGGTGGGCAATTATCCACCCATTAATACTTTTTGTCTTTGAGACCTGCTATGCTCCCTGGTGCTCCCTGGCAGACACATCCCAGGGATACAGACCTCAAAACTGATGCTGGATGCCAAGAAGGACCCGAGGCCCTGATAGCAGAGAGGATACAGTAGAATCCCCAATATGTTAGTTGCTTTGAAAGAGTTATCAGAATTATTACATCAGCAATCCAGGATGCTTCTATTAGATTGTAATTTCTTTTTTTCCCCCCATAATTTAGCTCTCCTTCTCCATGTGTTTCTGTTTCAGTGTTTATTGATCCGTGCTTCGGAGTAGGGCTGTGACTAATTTAACTCCGGGCATCATCATCCAAGAGAGTGCAACATCCCCAAGCAGGCACCAAGCTGACCTGGGTTATTTCATCGCTCCTCATCACAACTTTCTGCCCTAATCAGTCTTGATCTTACTTTGCAAACAAGTTGAAAATGTAACTAACTTCATCCTTTCTTCCTGTTTTGGAAGGGGGGTGGCAGTGCAGTGCAGACCCCTGGGTGGGTCCTACACAGCAAGCAAGAGGGATGATGTAGGAATTACTTCTTACCTGGATGTTAGAAGCAAGGGTGGATGAGAATGGTCAGCAGGCAGTCCCTGAGGTGGGAATGAGGAATGCAAATGGGGCTGAAGGCATCAGTATCCCTCACTGCCAAGGTGGGAGCACCCAGGTCTGGTCTCCTGGATGGGAACACCCAGATCTGCTCTGCTGCTGAGCAAAGAGGTGGGGGGTAGGAGGAGGAAACACACACTGCCTACGTGCTGTGTCTACAGTAGGGTCATTCCACCAAAAACTAGGTCTTGTCTCAAACCAGAAGAGTGTCAGTGTGCTCCGGGAGCTACAGACAGAGGAGGAAGAGGAGGGAAGCCAAGCTGCCTGTGCCTGACCACGGCACTAGGATTTAGGGCAGAAGTTAGGATGCTTCAAATCCCAACAGCTGCAGTGTGTCTGCAGGAGCTGAGAAACCAGACCAAGCAATAGAAAAGGAATCCAGTTGTTTAAGCTTAGGCTGGGATTGTGTTTGTATTTGTTTTGCTTGTAACCTTTCCTTGCCAGCCTTCCAGCTAAAAGCCTGACCTTACATCTTGCTTAATAAACCTTTTGAAAAAGCTTTGTTTTATCATCCAGCCTGGCCCGTGCTGCAGGGAAGATGGATGGGAGGGAATGGGTGAAGCTGTGGAGGTGCAGAGGCACATGCCAAGGGCGCGGGGTGGGAAGCTGGGGTGTGTCCTGCCCTGAAATGTATTCCACAGAGCCACGAGCACTCCTGTTAAGGGTTAGACAGTCAGGAGAGATCCTCTTGCTAAAGCATCTCACAGCTACTCCTTAGAATGCATTCAGTGGAAAGAATACAGATGTCTGGGAGTGTGCATAAAAGGATCTAGCTGATAATGATCAAATGCAATTTAGATACAAAAGCAAATCTGCAAATGCAAGGGTTATTTTGGAGCCTGGAGCCCTCAGAGCTTCCCTGCTGCAGAGCCAAGGGTCCATGAGCCCGGTTTGGTGTGGGTCAGCATCACCCTTCTCTGGAGTTCCCACCTAACTCTCCTCATTCCTTCCTGAAACTGCATCAGGAGCTCCTTCCTATCCTGGACTCAGCTGTCAGTGTTGGTAGAGGGAATTTTGAGCCTTTTCTTCTCCAACGCAAAAAAAATTCCCACATCAAACATCCGGCCTGGCTCCAGAAGCCCTACTCTTTCTCCTGACATCCTGTGCCACCACAATCCAGAGAGAGAAAAGAAAAGATGAACCCGGCACACACAAGATAACCCCAAATCTGATGATCAAGTGCTGAATTCAGCAGTGGGAGGGAGGAAAAAGGCAATACCGACATCAGCATTCCTTCGGACTCTGCAGCGGAGGGAAGCCCAGCAGCAAAGCTGGGAAAGGGGATTCTCCTTTCTGACAACCAGCATAACCCAGCCCAGCAATGAGTTTTATACCCATTTAGACTGTATTGACTCTCTCTTCATAGCTGAAGCTATAGTATTTATCCCCAGTGCTGAGGCAAAATAATTCCAGGTAGGATTTCACATCCACGATCTGTTCTTTTCATAATTTAAAGCCAGCACAACATAGTTCTGTACCCACTGCTAGTACCAAATGGGAGTGAAGTCAATATTATGTTTACGACTGTAGTGCTAAAAATGTAAGATTAAATTTAAAATTATGGAGCAGAAAATTTGAATTTAAGAAGATTTTTCGTTAAGCCAGCATACATTTATCCCTCACACTGACACAACGGTAATAGCAATTTGACCCACATAACTTTTTTGTTTCTTAAGTTATACTATTACAGACCAATTACACGTTCTTTAAAGAAATGTTATTAATTATTGAAACATTAAAAAGCTGAAGTCATTGTTTTTGTGCACTTAGCATAGCTTTTAAGACAGATTATAGGGAGAGAATCTTTTGGTAGATAGTCTTAAAATACTCACCAGTGCTAGAACAATTTAATGAAATTCACATTTATTTCAAGGATTTTTTTAATTAAATCTATTGGTTGTTGGTATCCGTAAACCCTTAAGAATAAACACCTGCAGTGTTTTATTATGTAAAAAGGTAGTTTAATTGCATCATATTTATCACAGACAAATCAAGCCCTATTCAGAAGATAATAATGACACAGTAATTGGACCAGTAATTGGTTCAGGATGATTCAATATTGTACTAATAATCATAAATACAACTGTCTCCTGCTTTGGTACAAGGCTGACACTATATTATAGATTGGATTTGGTGCAATAAATATCCATGAACTGGGTCCAGTAGTGTCCAGGTCTTTAGTTCAACTGCCTTGGTAAATAACGGGTATCTAATAATGCATCCTACGTGAGCAGTCATTGTTTCCTGGAGGGAAACACAGGGAATGCTGCTTCTTTCTGCATCTGGGAATAGCTGGAAGAGGCATCCTGACAGCAACGCTTCCTTTGGCTGCTTGTGTTGAGCGTTGCCATTTGCCTCAGAGATGTTTCCTCTCCAAGTAAAGCTGGTCACGCTCAGAGCCAGTTGTAAAGTAGATCTGTGTGGTTAAAATCTTGCTCTTCTTTGGCTTTTCGCTTATTTGTTTGCATTCCTGGCAACGGGAGAAATGGCGCACTCCAAAGAGGCACAATTTTCCAAAAATGATCAGCATCTGCTCCCAAACCCTCCAAGGAGAAACAGGAGGATGGGCAAGGTAACCCAAAACTGGGCACCCCAAACTCCACAGCAGGCAGGGCATACACACAGCATGGTTTGTCCCCAGTGGGCCATGGACTTCTGGGGATGGCCACTGATGAGCCCCTTGGGCCACCAGAGCCCAGCAAACCCCTGGAATCCCCTGGGCTTATTTCTCCATAGAAATCAGTACTGCTGTTCCTTGCTTTACCTCTACCATTTTCCTGCATTTCCTGTACTTTCCCTGTCTGATCCAGAGCACCACCATCCAAAGTGAGGGGTTTTCCTCGCTCCCTGCTGCCTGCCTGGCACCATGGGGGTCTTACTGCAGCATTTTGGCGAGCCACGCTTCCTATTTCAAATGGGAATAGTTTTCTCTTGTAAAACCTAGGATTTTTTTTGCTTAGGAATACACCTATTGAAAATAACAATGACAAAAAGGCCTTTCTTTGTTCCTCACTCTCACTGAATGCAACGTGTGACACTTAGGTCAGAGCTTCCCAAGCACAGGTAGTCCAAAATAAAAATACTTATTAAAAAAGTGCTTATATTCACATTTCAGCAGTTAAAAAGAGATGTCAGCATTTCAAAGACTCCACAACTTCATTGGATTTCACCTGGAGCTTTGACCACAATTTTCCAGACTGTCCTGATATGATTTGAGCACCTGCTTAGTTTCATGTTATCACGATTTCCTTATCGTGTTAATTAAAGCGTTATTTACGGTACGACATAAATTGGCATAGTGGTATCCAGCTTTAATCTGCTTTTTTTTTTGCTCTGTATAAGAATATAGAATTTTTAGTAATTTGACAATACAGAAATTTTAAAAATATTGAATTTTAAATTCACTTCCTTCCTTGACTCGCGCGAGGAGGCGGGGGGTGGAAATCTAATGAGGCAAACACCGGGGCCTGATGGCAAAGGGCGGCTGGTAGGAGGTGGCGGCCCTGGGGCCAATTGCTTGCTTATCGAGGGTTGATACAGTGAAACATGGAGCACAAACCCACTCCCGTGGCATTTAATGATAGCTGTGAAAATCAGCCCTGTCACCACCGCATTCAGCGTGCGCTCGCGGACCCGCGGCACAGCTCCTTCGCCAGTGCCGGGGCCTTTCAGAGGGAGCCAAAAGGGAGTGGAGCCTCATTATCCCCAAAACAATGATCCTTATTCACCAGACACAGAAACTTGCTTTTCATCGGCGTATTGTACGGCACGGAGCTGGAATAGAGATAACAGAGCCCCTTTATCACCGGGACAAAAGCTCAGGATCCGTGCTCCTGGCTTGGAAGAATGCCCTCAGCAGCCGACACCGATGGATTTGTAAGGATTTACCTCTTTTCCTTTAAATGCTCTGCCCCGGAGGGAGGAGCAGCCAGGCCCAGGTACCAGCCCAAGGTGGACAGTGTGATGCTGACACCTGACTCCACTTCTCCTTGATGCACCCTGCCCAAAACACAGCACCTGGAGGGAAGGAGGGATGTGAGGAATGCAGGCAGTAGAAGAGACAACTCACATTGCAGGAGGTGCTTGGGGAAACCTTTGAAGACACTACAGCAGAGCAGCCCTGGCATGGGCATCAAGGCTGAAACCAATCTGTAGAAATGGAATTTCATAGCAAAATGGCACCAGGGGTCCAGTTCCCTCTTAATGGAGTCAAACGGATGGAGCCCAAGCACGCCAGTAAGGTGGCAACCAGGGGAAATCACACAACACCAAACCATCCTTTTTAATTTTTTTTCCCCTTGGTGCTCCATCCCCAAGCCACTTTTTTTCCCTTTTGCCTGAGTCTCTCTTACCTTAGCCTCGCGCAGGGAGGAGGGAAAGGTGAGAAGACAGGAGAGCTATCGCTGTGCACAGCCAGGCAGGCAGGCAGCAGAGGTAGATGAACAGAATGTGTTGAAAGCATCATGATCCAGCGCCAGGAAATAACAGTTAGCATATCCCTGAATGACATTTACAGGAAACCTATGTTTCCTTTTCAGGGCCATAAGCTTCAACAAACTGGTGTGTTCAGTCAGCCCTTCCCCATGTACAGTATGGATGCCACAATTTTCTCAGCATATGCTCAGCTGCGTCCTTCTGATGGCATCCATGTTGGCGCTTTTCCATCTATAGGCATGGAGGGATGTCTTCATCTTCTGCAGGAGTCTGGGGCTACTGCCAAAGGCAGGGATCCAAGCACCGCAGGCAAGGAAAGTGGATCATTTTGGTTCCTGAATAAGGATTAGGCTTTGCAACACCTGAGCAGTGAAAATCCTGCAGAGCCTTGGTGGCCGGAGCCAGGAAACGCTGCGGTTCTGCGGAATATTGCTGAGCCGAGCCCTATTTAACCAAGGTGAATGTTTGCTGAAGAGCAAATTAGAGGAAATTTAGGAAACAAATGGCAAATCGGCAGCCACACGTAATGTCCGTATAAAGGCTTCGATGGGTTTGGCTCTGATGTTTTCTCAACATGTAATAGATAACACCTTCATTATCTTAACTCTCTTCCAGCCCTCACCTAAGGAAAAACCACACAGCCTTCACTCCAAGAACTCCTTTTCTTATGTGAGGCAGAGATCCCTTTGATCTTTTTTTATATATGCTGAGGAGCCCAGTTACACACCATCCTAAGCACCAACTCTAGTCAAATCCCTTTATTATTTACTTCTTTATTTTTAATCACAAACAGAAAAAAAAATCCTTCTATTTTCCCCCTGAAGCTTATCCAGTTGTCTTTTCAGAGTATGGGCCAAAATGTACTTTTCTGACTGGAGAAAGGAGGATTTCACTGAAGTAAACAGGATACCCAGAATTAAGGGCAGGATTTTGTCTACACACTGTTTTATCCAATCTACATTTATCGTCTCTAATACACTTAGGAGAGAAGAAGGGAATTTATTTGGATATTAAATGGCCCTGGAAATCATTCTCAACAAGGAATAAAACATTCCCTTTACATAAAATCACATTATAGAAAAAGTGTTCAAGTTAATTTAAGGGGAAAATTTAGAAAACAAAAGCCAAGTCACAGCCACACACACACAAACTCGCCTTGCTCCTGCTTGGGGAAGAGAACTGAAATATTTCCTCTCCTCCTCTCTGGCCAGCTCATTTTACAGAAATGAGAAGGTAACCTTATCGATCAGCAGTGCATAAAAGCCAGGCGTACACAAAGCAAGGAGAGGTGGGTGATACAGACGAGAATTAAAAGTGTTTTTATGGCTCTGCACCTGATCAGGAAAAATCTTTTCAGCTCAAACACATCAAAGTTGTCTCCTGCTCTAAAGCCATTTTTCACCTCTTTCTTCAAACACGTGCTTTGCCCAAAGAAACGATGACGACACATGGCTAATTAACAACAAAGAATAATTGAACTATGGCTCTAACTATCTACCTTTAAATCAAAGGAAGAAGGCAACCAATACTAAAATTTAATCTGTCCTCTGGGGCTGGAGACAGCTTACAGGTTCAAGTCAGATAGCAAATGTAGCTAAATGGCAGTCAGAAAAGATCATGTGACTGGGGGCTAAAAACTAATTAATCTCCATAAAGCTGTAAGTGAGGTAGGTAAGATGACTTGAAATCTGATTACATTATTGCATTTAAGGAGGGAAAATGCAGCATGTATTTTTCATGTTGATTTTAACCACCTGAGCCCTTAATGACATTTTGTATCTTGAAAGAAAACTCATATTTCATTTATATTTTAAAAGACTTACAAAGATGCTATTGTCATCTGCACAAAATCTACAAATTTAGTCTAAATAATGCTGCTATGAATCACAGGGAGTGGATTTCTAAACTTTTTTTTTTTTTCTGGTGTCAACCAGAAGATTCCGTGTAACTATGGGAAGCCATAAAGCCAATCATTTAACAAAAGCTGAAATAAATCTGAGGGAAAGAATAATTTTACTACGTGCTCAGATGGAGGAGGAAAAAAAGACCCTGCATTCTAACTGACTGCCGAGGGTGCACGTGCATCGCTCCTCTGATTTGTAAACAATCTCCAACGCTAAATTTTGAATTAGTGGGAACACAGCATTGATTATGATTTCTATTATTTATAAATTGCTACACAGGAAAAAAAAGCAAACAAGAAAAACCCAAGCAAACAAAAACTTCTGGGTGGGTGGGAGACCTCAATTCAATGAATTTAGTCAAATTATGCATGGAATTGACACACTTAAATGTAATATTTTTAATTGTGTGGGACAGATGTTAGAATATAGGATAGGACGAAGGGAAATGGCCTCAAGTTTCTCCAGAGGAGGTTCAGGTTGGATATTAGGAAAAATTTCTTCACGGAAAGGGGGGTTAAGTGTTGGAACAGGCTGCCCAGGGCAGTGGTGGAGTCACCAGCCCTGGAAGTGTTCAAAGCACGGGTAGATGTGGCACTTTGTGGCATGGATTAGTGGGCATGGGGGTGTTTGGTCGAAGGGTTGAAAACTCGATCTTGGGGTTTTTTTCCAACCTTAATGATTCTATGAACAGAAAGGAAGAGAGAGGGAACAGAAAACTGCAACCACGTACCAAGCTGAAACCAAGCCTGAAGTTAATTTTGGAGGTTTTAGTCATGGCTATGGACCGCTGTGCATAATCTCTGCTTCTCGTGCAGCAGCATCCATGTTAATATTACAGACTGGAAAACACCGCAGACACATCAAAAAAAAAAAGTAAAACAAACCTAAAAGCAGAGGCGTTATCAGACTCAATTCCATGTTTTGAGATTCAGTACCAGCAGTACCTGACAGCCTGTGCAGGGGGCTGAGACAGGGACAGTTTTATATGATAAAAACCTGTACTTTTAAAATGTTCGTAAAATACTTGATATGCACTGCTGAATAAGTATATAGTGGCAATAAATAAACAGCATTTAACTTAACAAGCACACGTTTATAGGTATAATAATGGCATTTTGCACTTCTGCAACACCTTTGATCCCAGAATTTCCGAGTCCTTTGCAAGGATTAATTAATTAAGCTTCAGCACGCCCCTGCACCAGATGTCATTAAAATACTTTTTATGGCCTACAAATTCTACGAAAGACACGCTTGTATTTCATGTCTTATTGTGCCTCCTACCCAAAGCAATTGCTTTCCTCCTCACTTGGCTGTGTGGTGGATGGGAAATGATGGAGGGGTCCTCCTGCCCCATTGGGCTGGGAGATTCCCTGGCAACTCTGAGTCTCTTCTTGATGGTCAGGAAATTCAGGAAGTTCATGCCTGTGTGAATTTGAGGAGTTCATGCCATGCACCCTTCCCTCCAGCAGCTTTGCCTGTCTTGTTCCTAAAGCCTCAGATTTTCCTTCCCCGCCTCCTGTGTTGCTCCTTGCTATGACTGATCTCCCTGAAATGCTCAAGGATTTTGCAATTTTGCTATTTAGAGTTAGGAAGACATTTTTCCCACATGGTGAAACTGCCATGTGGCTGTAAAGTGCCCCCACACCCCCCCTTCCCCTGCTTTTTCTCTCAGGAACCAAATCATTGCACTTCTTACATTTTTGTTCCCGGTTTTGCCAGAACCCAACATGAATTACAGTTCAAACCCTACTTGTGAGTGATTTAAGGTAGAGCAACTTGGCAGTAAAACTTGCAGGGTGAGAGTGCGTGTTTGTAAAGTCTGGCACAGATGGATGCACCTCCTTGCATGAACCCTTAGCCTCCATGGGAAAAGGCAGAATATGGGAATCAGCTCCCAAACATCATCCTCTGCTTATCACGCTTATCTGGAGCTGGCAGTGCATCCTCTCCTGGACTGTGATTAGTGAAAAACTCCCACACGGAGCAAAGTTTGGCTCTATAACTTATTAGACTTAGGAAAAGTCACACAGGCAGCTGAATGAAAGATTTTATTGCTGTGGGGCTCTTCCTAACACTTCTGTCTCTTTCCTCCTGCTTCCAGGTACCTGATGAGATCACAGTGCTTCTAGGATGTTGATTCAAAAGTCTTCTCTACCTTATCTACTATTTACAGAAACAGGTTGTTTCTAATGGCCAGCAGACAAATTTGGCCAATGAGTTCAGTTACTGGACATGCACATCACCTCCTAAAACCACACCTGATGTTTTTATGTGTGTTTTTAAGTGTTTCAATGTCACTTGTATCAGCCAGCCTTAGGCTGCTTGTCTGCTGACCTATGTATATTTTATCCTGGAAATAAAACACTTATAAGGATCTTATGAAAATATGGAGAATAACTTTTTAAATAGGCAGAGAGTTACAGGACAGGGGGGCATGTTTCTCAGCTGAAGAGGGGAGATCTAGATTAGACATTAAGAGGAAATTCTTGACTGGAAGATGTTAGAACAAGTTGCTCAGATTCCTCAAAGCACCAGGAGAAGGATTTCCTTGAGACCCACCAGCCAGATTAATTCTGATGGCAAAATAACCCTCCCAGAGGGACAGGCCTGCGGGCTGTGGTCACAGGTGGTTTGGTGACACACATACACAACTACCCAGGATATTTTTACCATCCCACTGGTAAATCACAGGCTCTCACCGAGCAGGTATCTCCTGACATTTCCTGACCTATACAATTATTTCTCTTGGTAGTGGGCACAGTCTGAGAGTTCCCTTTACCTGAACCATATTTTTTTCTGCTGTAGGAATGGCTGTACTGTGCTACCCTCCAGACATCCAGCACAAACCACGTCAGCACTCCTTCTTTCAGCAGATGTGCTGTCTGTCAGGAGCTGCAGCTCTCCCTTAGACTCAGCAATTCCTCTGTCACTGTACTCGCTTATTCAGGCCATAAAGAAGGACTGTCTGACCGGTGGACAGACATAACTCAGCTCAAAGCATGGGTTTGTTTGGCTCTTCCATAGCCCTGTGCCATAATGTTTTGTCTCGTGCCAGCTACTTCTGAGAAAAGCCCTGCTGACCAGCATCCAGCAGAGCCTGTTCCTTAAAAAAGGTACTTTGTGCATTCTGTTTTTGAGGAAATTAGTTTGTTCCTTCCACAGTGGAATAGGAGGGAATCTCTAGGCCGGACTTCAGATTCCTGACATAATTCTCCACCTGCTCAACAACAGAACGAGCGTGTTCCCAACACAGTTCGAGGACATTGCAACTTCCATGTGCCTACAGAGAGTAAGAAAGGCAGGACTTCCCACAAGAGTGTATTTTCCTTAGGAGAAGAGAATCCTTTAAAAACAAACCCTGACATTACCTTTTTCAGGTCACTTAGATAATGTAGCTGAGTCCAGCTGGGCTGAGGAAGTATTTGCACCATACGGACGTTGATACCACAGCTCTGTGTGCTTAAATATTTAATTCCACTAAGGTAATGAGCAACCAAAATACCTTGGCCTAATTTAGGTTGCATCTGGAAACATGTCATTTGAGATGCCAAGAGGTAGCTTTCTAATTCTTCGCTTCTCTCTTCTCATAAATCTACAATTTCTACTCCCAAGTTTAAAGCGTGTAAAAATTCAACTTTTTTTTTAAGATAGAAAGATAATGTTGTCATCCAAGGGTTGGCTCCTGGTCTGAACAGTCCTTGGTTTTATATACTGGAGGCAAAACATTAGATACAAATCTATCTGAAGGCTCTTTAATAAGAAAGATGGCAAGTAAATTCTGGTTTAATATAAAAGCCAATTCAACTATTAATCATGATTGCAGATAATTCCTAATGTGGCATGATATCATTTAATTTCCAAAAACCAGAGGAAGTGACAGCATGCATTTTCTTGAACCCACGTAAGATATCATGCAAAGAAGTCCTTTCTAACCGTTTCTGTGCACAGGTCATAAATTACCAATCAGACACATAGATCCCCCTTTAATATTTTAAGGTCTCGTTTTTGTGTGTGTTCTTTTCTCTTGTTCATGCTTTGTCTTAACAAACCCGCTTGGCCATAATGAAAATAAACTTGCTGAAGTCTCTGTGGCCTGAGACAAGCTATAACACATTTCTGCACCACGGGGTGGGCTCATGGGATACCTACTGAGAAAATGCATCCCCTCTGCGCATGCCCAGACTATTAAAATGAATTGACATGTTAATGCTGACAGGAAAAGAGCACAAGAGAGCTTGCTAAATTACTGCTCAGTCAGGCACTAGGAATTCCTGAGTGGCTAACTCCTGAGCAAAACCTGCAGCAAGGAGACAAGGAGAAGAAAAAAAAAAAAAAAGAGAGAGGGAGAAAGGAGAAGGGGGGAAAAAAGAAGGGGAGGAAAAAAAAAAGTGGGTGAAAAAAAGAAACTTTATTGTCAAATGCAACAAAACAAACAAACGCTAAGGGTTTGTCATGTTAGTAATGCACCTACTCATAAATCATATGGATTTTAATCATACCTGCCACCTCAGCCTGCTTCTCCCCTGAGAAATTGTTTTCTTTTTGCTCCCTCCTTCACTCGCTTTCAATTATCTGGAAGCTGTTTCTCCTGTTTATTTATTTATCTAAAGTTCACATACAGTATGCATGCACAAATTTCCTCTGGGGGCCTGAGCCCAGGCAGATCATACAGGGATGCGGTGGAGCGTGGCAGCTAAACATCTCAGATGAATGTACTCAGCCTCTGAAAACCTGCTTTGGACCACGGTGACAAGAGGAGGGGAGGACAGAAAGTAATTAGTGTGTGTACAATGATGGATTATGGCTTAATATTCAGGCATTTCACCTTTGCACCGTTATAGGTAGGCCCACAAGATGACAAACGAAGTCCACATTCTTGCCAGTGAGGGAAAAAATACGAGAGAAGGGGGGAAAAAAAAGCCCCACGGGGTTTTCACTCCTTTAGCCATGTCCTCTGTTCAGTGAATAAATTGCCTTGGTTGTTTTAGTTACCTTTCAGACCTTTTACAGTTTGGAAAATGCCAGATATATGCACATATGAGAAACCTGAGGGGCAGCTGCTCGGTGCATTTCTGACAAGCTGGCACAATATTGTTTTTATGTCTCACAGCTTCTATATGTAACTTTAGTACTACAGAGCAACTCTTTCAAATTTTAAGGAGAGAGTGAACTGCCAGTGACCTTTTCTCAGCTCTGGGAGGTGAATGTACAGCACAGATCCATCATGAGAGGAAGAGCTTATAGACAACTTTAGGAAAAAGAATAAAAAACAACCCCACATCATTTTTGCAAGCCAGGTTGAAGGAAAAATAGATGAGGAGAGTTCAATAAGGAGTTACAACGGCAGGTTAAATAGAGTTTTAAGTCCAAAAATGAGTTTAGAGTCTAACTGAAGCTCCATGTGTGTATTAGGTCTATGGTAGCTTTTTCAGGAGCGTTTGAAGCTATAGTTGCTATGCAGGGTGTTGCTCAATTAAAGGAACATCCAGACAGCTCTCCAAGTGTTTGGAACACTTGTAGGAATTAAATGGATCACATGCAGTTTGACATTTTGCAAAATAAAAGAATAATTGGGGCACCGTATTGTTTTTGCCTTTTAAAGAGAAGAGTCAAGCTCACACCGTGAAACTCATCTGGAACCAGGATCCGGAATCTGGGCCCAGGTTTCTTCCCCCCACTTCTTTCTCAGAAAACTACTGATAGTCCAGTTAACTCCTGCAACACCTCACACTTCCCACTGGATATTTACTACACCTCTAGCCTGATATTTTGAAGTAGTCAGAACTTATTTAGTCAAATTCCTATGAGGGGAGGTAGTTCCCTGCTATGTCATATTCTGCAGTTCAATATTTCCCTCTGAAGGCCATGACCTGGTTATGAGACAAGTCCTGTGCTTCATGTCCTTTCAAGAAAGACTTTTCAGCTACCTGCCAAGGTGAGGTGTGGGGTGAGAGTGGGTTTCTCAGAACCCCCACCCTCCCCTGCAAAAGCAAAGGAGCTCACAGACTTTCACACGTTTTTTGTTCCTGCGCAAACTCTGAGAAAAACTGAAAACCTTGAGATCAAGGGGTTTCTGGTGTCCTGTGGTACTTCAGCCCTCTCGCATTAATCAAGCCCATGCTGTGGTCAGAGCGGATTGTTCACCAACTGGGGAGCCACAAACACTTATGTATGTGCCATCTTTTAAACGTTTCAGCAGCCCCGTTAAATGTTGTCACATAAGCTAAAAATTAACCGTGAAGACACACTTTTTCTCACATTCACTACAGCTGAGCCTGAAACCAAATCCCAGATGTTCCCAACAAAAGCCATCTTGAATCACTACTTTCCAGAAAAGCGTTTCAAAGAAATCTGAGGAGGTGTCCCTTGTCCTGATTTCATGGACACTGCCAGAGGCTGCAGTGGCATTGAGGGACCTTCAGTCCGACCCACCCACGCTTAGTCCAACTCAGGACAGCCACTGTCGTATGTCTGTACAAGAAAAGACTTTGGGGTAACCCAGTTGTGGCCTTCCAGTACCTGAAGGGATCCTACAGGAAAGATGGACACTGTTTACAAGGGGCTGGAATGATAGGACAGGGCGGAAAAAATTCAAACTGAAAGAGAGAAGGATAGAAGATTAGAGATTAGGAAGGAATTCTTCCCTGTGAGGGTGGGGAGGCTCTGGCACAAGTTGCCCAGAGAAGCTGTGGCTGTCCCTGGATCCCGGGAAGTGTCCAAGGCCAGGCTTGATGAGGCTTGGAGCAACCTGGGATAGTGGAAGGTGTCCCTGCCCATGGCAGGGGGGGAACAAGATGAACAAAGAGTCTGTTGTCCTCTGTCTCTCTGAATTACCTGAGCCAGAACATATCACAGGTGGTTTCCTGTGATCACAACTTGGTTTTGAAATGCCACGAGCACTTTCTGTCTGTGGCTTCTCCCACCTGAAGATCAAAGCCCTGAATGTGTACAGTTCACCCAGAAATGCCATCTTCCTTGGTATAAACGGCATATTGCACATTTGGTACAACTTTCATTTCATTGTGTATTTTCGGCTGCAATCTCAGGTATCAAAGAAAGCCAAAATGACAAAAGCCAGCCTGTAAACCCAGTCAAGTGGAGTTTTCCACAGTTCACAGAAATCAACCCATAATCGACTTCATTTAAATCTCTGAGTGCATAAAAGGCTGCAGGTTGTCAGAGTAAGCCAGAAGCATAGCATCATAGAATTGCCTAAATTGGAAAAGACCTTTAAGATCACTGAGTCCATCCATTCCCCAGCACTGCCAAGGCCACCACTAAACCATGTCCCTAAGTGCCACATCAACACAGCTTTTAGATCCCTCCTGGGATGGCGAATCCACCACTGCCCTGGGCAGCCTGTTCCAATGTTTGACCACCTTTACAGTAGAAAAGTTTTCCCTAATATCCACCTAAACCTCCCTTGGCACAACTTGAGGACATTTCCTCTCCTCCTGTTCCCATCAGTTGCAGTGAATCCTCTGGGTCTGGTGTCCCCCTGCGGGGATGGAGAGTGGGTCTGAAGGATTTATTTCAGCACAGTAATCACCCACAAATGAACACCCGGAATTAATTGGGACTTACCTCCACAGATGTTTCTTCAATCTCTTTTTTTTTATTTTGCTGTAAGCTCTTCTACCAGCTGGTGCTCCCAACATCACCATTTCTGACTGTTTTGTCTTCATGAGTCTATAAGGGGTTGGAAGTTATCAGTCACCCAGTCAACCAAATTTTTGCTAAAGAAGCATCTCTAGCAACTGGTCCAGGCATCACCAGCAATAAAATTATACAGTATGGGACTTTTACGGGTTACATGGATCTAGATACAGTAAAAACACTTCACCCTCAATTTCATGTTGCTCCAATGTCAGGAATTGATGCCAAAGTTTTGACAGACCCTAAATTAAAACAAACAACAGGCAAAACAAAGGAACAAAAAATCAAACAAAATCCCCAAGCTCTTTAGTTTGCTGCAGTTTGTCCCAACCTTGCAGCAATGTGAGTTTTCCTTATGGTTGGGGGGAAAAATTAATTGTTACCATGGAAATTGCCACGAATCTTTTTCTTTCAGCCTCTTTCAAGGTACAGAGCATGTTTATAAAGACACACACAGAATCCACGTTTCACTAAAGAACTTAGGCAGCAATATAACTACGTTTTCCCAAGTTTTACAATGTGTTTCACAATTATTTGCTCTGCTCTCGTTCTCATTACAGAGGCAATATTAGAATGATAATGACTTACATGCTCTGTCATAGTTTACTACTCTGACCTTTTCAGTATTCTGCCTTTTGAAAGCTTGACAGGGCCACCTCTCCTGCTCACTTTAACATGGCAGAGAGCTGGGACCAAGGAAAGAAGGGGATACCAGCAAGACACTCCGCCAAATTTTCTTAAGCTTTAAATAACCTTGCTGTAACTCATCGTTTCTGGGATGTACTTAAACAGATTTCCTGTCTTTCTCCCAGCACATTGTGTCCCTGGAATTGCACTGGTCATCCCGAGCCGTGACTTACCCACAGTAGGGGCATTGGGAAGTGAGAGGTCTGCACCCACGCTTTACTACTTGAATATCAGTTTGGCCTTTTGAATTATTCATCGTCTCAGGAACAAAGTCAGATTTTGGTCCCAGATGACCAGATGTCTCTTTTCTCAGCATGTAGAACTTTTTTGTTGATTTTTCTAAATGTGTATTGCAGACCCCAGGCCCGTCCCCTTAGACACATGCAGCACATTTTATTTTGTAGGACAGTGGACTTTTTTCAAAACTTTTTTCAGACTTTTTTCAGCTGCATTTCCTGCTGCCAATTCCCCTATAAATCATCAGGAGTGTGAAGGAAGCTCCACAGGGCTAGTGCACAACCTGCTGCACAAGTGTGGGGCCACAGGTAGACATGCTTGCCTCGAGCGTGTTCCTTCCATTCCCTCATTTCTTAGAGCACAAAGAGTCAGAAAAAGGTCCAAAAGAGAGTCATTGCTGACTCTCCTTTCCCTTGTGTACCTTTTTCACTGGTACAAAGCCATATCCTTCTTGAAATGAAGGCACAAAAGGGGCAGGAGCCTCTTGAACCGGTGGAAAGCTTGTGATGGAGGGAACGGTTGCAGGGATCAAAGAATCGCAGAATCGTTTAGGTTGGAAAAGACCTCCAGGATCATCGAGTCCAACCTTTGACCAAACACCACCCTGACGACTGAGGTTTCTGGAACACCTCCAGGGGCTCCACCAGCTCCCTGGGCAGCTCCTTCCAATGCTTAACAACCTTTTCAGTGCAGAAATTCTTCCTGATGTCCAGCCACGATGTGCGCAGTGGATGGGGTTCCTTGTCTCCTGGGACGATCACTCCCCATCCCAACCTTTTGGTGTGCAGCACTGAGGAGCAGCCAGACTGACACTAACCTCTGTTTTTCGAGATTCAAAGGGAGCTCTCAGCCTCCTGCTGCTCAGCCTGACCTCCCTCAAACACTCCCCTGATGCTGCTCCCTGCCTTCCGACAGCTGAGGTGGGGATCAAGCCACTTTCACATCTCCATCTCACAGCTGTCCTCTCCAATATTACTTGCAGGTGTTTTGAGAAGACCCACACACACTTCAGGCTGCCTTTTTTTCCCCTTTCCACTGCTCTGAAATAGGCTGCCCTGCGCGCTAGATCTGCACTGTTATGCTCCTCGAGTACACCACTTCAATAAAAACCAGGTGTTCCGCTGCTTTCCTGCGGGATCCTATCCCGCTGCCAGGCATGTGCTCTGCAGAACACCCTGATGTGGTGACGGAAGAGTTAATGATCTCTGAGCCTACTGCTCGAGGATTATTTAGCACACCAGGTGCCTGCTGCACTCTCACTGGCAAGGAGAGCATGGGAACAGAGATGAATCAGGGCTGCAGCTGTGTGAGAGAGGGACCTGGGAGCTGGTGAGGGAGCTGGTGAGGCAGTCGGGATCTCCCTGGGACCCTCTGCTCTTTACACAAACACAGAGCACATGCTGAGCAAACCCCAGTGGGCCCCGGCCATCCCAGCTCCTGCCTTCTGAGGGTCTCACCTTCCTGGGGAGCACCAGGACCCTCAAAGTCTGCTGGTCCTCAGATTTGTGCAGATGCTCATCACTACCTTTCACCTGTTGCTTGTAAAGCTGCTCTGCTCAAGTACAAAGACTTTCTGTGGCTGTGGGGAAATATAAATTCTGCTTTGACTTTCAGTTCCTCTTCTCTTCACAAGAGTCAGACTTCAAGACACCTAAAAGCTCTTATTGCTCTTCTCGAGTCCTCTTCTCCATGTGCAGCTTCCTGTTCCTTCAGAGAATGGTTTGATTTTGGAGTTTTTGGGTGGGTTTTGTGTTGGTTTTCTTTTCCTAAACAATACGTAATTTGATACCACAAGTAACTCTTATTTTGAGTTTTCTTTTTACACGAGAGTACAAAAGCAGGGGACAACCTGTCACACACAGGAATGCAAGGGAGATCACCAGGAAAACTGACAGTTGCAAAAGTCACAGGACCAGGTGTCTGTCTTAGGTACCGACCTCAGGCAGAAGAAGCTCAAGAAAGAAATGAATCTCAGAACTGTCCCTGGCCAGTGGGACTTCCTGTTATCTTTTAATCAGTGGAAAGCTATCCTCAGATCCAGTCCTGTATGGTTTGATTTGTGTAATTCACAATGTAAACAGCAAATAAATCTGTAGGGTTTCAGGTAGCTGGTCAAAGAAAAGAGATTTTTGATAATGAAAATATTAAAGGAAAACCAATATGGAAATCACATTGTAGCACTCCCAGGGAAGGCAGGTTTTGATCCATCTGAGCACCTTTCCTGTGCTTAACTGTATCAGAAAAATCCATAGTGATAAACTCTCTGTCTCTATAGAAGTTTTGCTCTGAATGAGATAATTTTGTTTTCTGTGGTACATCACCTCTCTCGTGCCGTGGCACTAAATATGATACAGTGAAGACAATGCAGATCCCCCTTGCACGAGTGGTTTCATTATAGACATCTCCATCTACAGCTCCCCTGCCCTGGAGGTAAGAAAAATGATTTCATGTCAATGCATCAGGTGGGAGGGAAGCTACAAGACTTGGAATCATGGACTGGTTTGGGTTGGACGGGACCATTCATTCCATTTCATTCCAACCCCCCTGCCATGGGCAGGGACACCTTCCACTACCCCAGGTTGCTCTAAGCCCCATCCAACCTGGCCTTGGACACTTCCAGGGATGGGACATCATATTTATCTCCTCTCTTTTCTTTTTCTTGCCTGACTAATGAAACAAAGAAAAATTAATAATAAAATAAAAACAAAAAGAATCAGAAAACCCCAAAAACCACTCCACTCCAGAGGCTGAAAGAGCAGAAAAGAGAGTGATGGCACAAGTCCCTTGGGACCTGCAGTCCATGCAAAGGACAGTACATACTCATCCCAAGTGCAGCTAAATGACATTTTAGATACCCTTCTTTTCCATATTTAATACCCCAGAACAGTCACCCCACTGTCCCCACCTGCTGTGACATCAGCTGGTTTCCCCATCCTGCAGAAGTGAAGTAGGTCCTCCCTGCAGCTACTGCTGGCGCTGAGGGAAGCATTCATGGTACCCCCTAAGGTAATCCCTAAGTGACTCTTACTACCATGTATCCCATATCCAACTCTTTTTCCTTCTCTGTTCTCTGCTCCATGAGTTTCTTTTCACTTTCCTCAGTGTTTACTGTACTTTGAATAGTTCTGTGGCTACCATCCATAGGAGAACCATGGGAACTGGCAGGCAATGAATGACTGGCATGCAAAAGGGGTTTTTTGGGTTTTTTCTTTCCCCTTCTTCTTCTACTTCTCCTTCTTGAAAACAACCTTGGCGAGCCATCAGATGAAAAAATCTATTCTTCTGCCAGCTCCTGCCCGGTGCCAGTGTCAGGCTATTTAAAGCTCTCTGAGAAGTGGTTTGGGGGAAGGTAGCACCAAAGCAGCATATCGAGCTGCATCTTCTCCCTCCATATTAAAAAAAAAAACAACCAAAAAAACCCCCCAAACCAGAGATTGCCGAGCTCTCTTTGCTACCAGGCTTGACTTAAGTTAAACATCCAAGCCCCTGACATAAATGTACTCTGTAGGAATCTGTAATAAGGTACTGCAGTTAAAACTAGCAACTGCATTTTCGATGCGAGAGCATAATCCCCATTGTTACTGGGGAGTCTGGATCCTGCCACAACAGAGGGGTTTTTGTTATACTACATGCCTACCAACCAAGTTCTTTTCTTTTATAGCTCCCTATGGCAGGGAAGGGAAAAAGAGTGGATTTAAGTTTCCAGGGAGCTGTCGGCCTTTGTAATAAGGTACATGGCTCACTGCTAGTTCACAAAGGGGGTTAGCACCAGAACCGCGGTGAACTATTCATCCTGCCAGCGAGCTCAGGTGAACGCGGCGCTCGCAGCCAAACAGGAACGCTCAGCCCCATTCACCCGGTGGCTGTGTAATGTACCACAAGCTGAAAGCTGTTCATCGAGCCAGCGGGAAATTCAGGCGTTCAGCAAGCGCTGGAACCGGAGCTGCTGTGATGGATGGTAATATCCAGACCTCTGGAGCTGCGCGGCGAGGCCGGGCCAGGAGCGAGCGGGAGGCTGCCACAGCTCTGGAGGTCAGCGAGAGCGGCTGGGAGTCATGGGAGGATGGGATGAGGTGTTCCTCCTCTCCTCCTCCCTGGGAAACTGCAAGCAAAAAGAGGCGAATTTGATTTATTTCCCATTGTCAGCTTCGGGGAAAAGAGCAAAACTAAGAGCACGACACACAAACAAAACAAAAGACTTAAGTCTAGGGGGGAAAAAAAGCCGATTCCCAGGGGAGAAATGTGATACTCCCCAGCTTGCCCACTATCAGTACTATGAGACCCGCTCCCAGCTGCTCTGCATTCTTGGGTTTCATCACTCAAATCTGAATTACAGGAGAGCGTTAACGCTGCCCATGCTGCTCCTGCTGCTCCCCTGGTGCTGCCCTCAGAGCGGTGCTCAGCCACCACCAGAGAGATGCAACCCGGCCAGGTCAGAGGCCCCCACGGCTGCAGGAGACAGAGAGTCACAGACACCTGGCAGGGCTACCAGCACAAGTCCAAAACCAGGGGTCCCAGAGCATACAAAACAAAATTTAATTTCTAGCAGGATGAAATTGTGTCTAAAATAGGCCAAATAAGAAGTTACAGCATTTATCCCTTTGAGCTGTTGGGTGCAAGTGGAGAGCAAATCCATCAGCAACCCTCCGATCCACCCCAGGAGCCCCGAAGCAACAGGGAGGAGAAATTGTCCCATAAACTGTGGCTCATCAAAACCTTTTATCTTGAGATCATAGAATGGTTTGGGTTGGAAGTGAGCTTAAAGACCACCTCTTTCCAAACCCCCTCCCCGTGGGCAGGGATACCTTCCACTAGACCAGGTTACTCAAAGCTATTTCCAACCTGGCCTTGTTTGGTCCCATCCCTCCAGTCACTCTCTTGGCACCTCTGATTCATTTGAGAGCCCTTTAAAAATGTAAAGATCCTTAAAAATATAAAGGTTTCTACATATTAGTAGTTTACAGAAAACTGCCCTGTATTTTCATGACATTTATTATTTGACAAAATCAAATAACATGTTAGTTGAGGAAACTGAGGCACTGTTGGATAAAGAGGCAAAGGACAAATCACTGTCTATCCACAGAGGGAATTTGGTAGGAGATGTTAATCCTCATTTCCACTTTAATGCACTTTACCCCAGCTACACCCTGCCCAAAGCCACCGTGGTGCTCAGTACCGTGAGTGCAGCGTGAGCTCTCAGTGCCAGAGCAAGTCCTGGTGATAAAAGGACAACAAACTGCTAAAGCTCTGCCTGAACTTTCTCCCCACCTGCTGCTCTTAAGCCTTTCCCTGAGGACTGGGAAAAGCATCCCTGAAGCTTCAGCGTTCCCTCTTCAGTGGTTTGGCATGGCCACCTCCGTGTTCCCGGAGATCCTGTGCCGGCTGAGAGGGGCAGGGATCGCCCTGGCTGCTCATCCCCACTTGGCCTTCCTGCCTCTGCTATCACAGCTGTCCATCGCTGCCAGCTCATGACAGCACTTCATGGAGAGGGGACAGCAAGGAAATCAGACAGTGACCCAGAGCTGGCAGGGAGCGGGGGGAACACAGCTCCAACTCCAGCCGTGAGCCTTGGCTGGGGAGTGGGATTTACATAATAATTAACTCCGGTATTCTTGGACAACTCACTTTCTGTGCAACAACTGCAGATGATTCCCCCGTACACCCTTAAAAATCTGTCTAGCTAACAGATCCAAAAATCCAACACCTGTGTGTCAGCACGAACAGCTGTACACTTGCCACCGCTCCTCTCGCTGCAGAGGATGCCACATGCCAGTTGCTTTACTTAGAGCATGTGGGGAGGCCAATCCATTAGAGAGAGAACACAGCATAATTAAGAAGCAACATGCTTTCTGGTTCCTGCTGCCCTAATTTTTTCCTTTTTTTTTTAGTTTTTTTTCCTCCCCCTACTTACTTTGTTTAAACAACTCCATCCACTTTATTCTGCTGAACTTCAGGCTTGCAGGGGTAGTGAACTTGGGAGGCAGGGACTGTTTTCCCAAGTTCTCACAGCACTCATCAGCTGGCGTGTCAGGGTAGAGAAGCTTCCAGTTGAACCGCTTTTTTTTTTTTTTTTCCTTTCCCTGAGAAATATCCTCAATAAGAAAGATCTTCTTGGAATAAATAACGGGAGATACAAAGAGTGCAGAATCTAAACATGCGCATTCCGCACGCTGTCCGACGGCAACAAATGATTACATCCGCCCCGAAACATCCACAGACGGTCGTGTTTGTTTTCACTGCATTCCTGATATCAGTGGCAATCACTCTATATATATTTCTTTCTCTCTCTTGCTTTGTGTGTGTGTGTCTGTGTTCCCTTTATACACGGAACAGAAGAAACATTTTGCTAAAGTAAGCTTTATCTTCAAAACCTGCGCTCCGTGCGATGCACACTGTGTATAAAAACGCGAGCTAAAAAGGGGGTTTTAAATCCATTTGGAGCCATAATGTGAATTTATCTTCACATGAATAATTTGCACCAGTATTCCTAATTTGGCAAGCAAGGAGTGCAGCATAGCTTCACAAGCCATAGTACCTTTGTGCTCTTAATCCTCATGGGGCTACCTATACTTGTCTTTCTGTACATTGGATCACTTCTAGTGGAGGTCTGAAAAGCATCTCCAGCAATCTTTAATTCATGTGATTAAAAATTCAAAAGAAGCCCTTGTACCAGCTGTTAAACTATGTTAGTAAGCTGTAATTCAGAGTTCAAATCCCAGCAAATTGAAGGTTAGGTTAACAGGATCATTCAGTGGAACTGCATTATATCGTAGCAACTAGAACAGTAGGTGGACTGTTTTATACATGCTCATTTGCAGAAGATAAACTAAGGATGAGCAAACTCAGAGCACTGCAAACCTTGCCTTGGATTTATTTCCCCCCCTTCTCTTTCTGTGACATGAATTTTTTTTAGAGCCTGGCAGATGAAACCAACTGTGGGTTTTGTTTAATCTTTGCACAGATAGAAGCAGAATAAAATCAGCATGAAGTGTTTTGTTTAAGATTATCTGGAATCTGAGCAATGCGTTTTTCATCTCTGAGACTAATTAGTTTAAATATTACAAAGGTGAAATGAGTTTGATGGTCTTAAGTCTACTGTTCATTGTCCTTCAGCAAATACAGAGAAAGTATATGAGAAAAGAAATCCACCTTATTTAGCACAGTTTGATATGATTATTCTTTGCCCAGGCTGGTCCCAAGGTAAACTTGCAGAAAGTCTGGAAGAATCAGCCTTAAGTGCAAGTATGGCTGAAAGCCTTACGTGTGATTACAATTATTATTTATTATTAACACCACAATAGTCATTAGTCTTCAGCTGAGGCTGAAATGCTGTTGTGGAGAGTGTTGCATAAAAAAGTGACATTATTTGCTCTACAGTGCTTACAGGCTCTGCAGCTTTACAGAGCTTGCAGGGAGAAGGTGAGAAACAGGATGTAATATCATCTTTAGTTTGCAGATGGGGAATTATGGCACAAAGTGTCTTTCCCAAAACCACACAGGAAGCGTGCAGAGCTAGAAGCTGAATCCTGATCTCCTGGAGGCTTTAACCAAAATACCATCCTTCCTGTCTATTGAAGGAATCACATATTATATAATAGGCTGTAAAGCAGACCTTTAAGGAGCCCAGACTCCCAAACTAGATGTGGTCCTGTGCCTGTGGTACCCAGCAAAACAATTAGCCCATTTAAAATATCCTCATTAAGTCTTGAACTCCATGATCTTAGAGGTGTATTCCAATCTTAACAATTCTAGGATTCACTCTTGTGTTTCTGGGGAATTTGTTAAGGTGGGTTTTGTACAACAGAGGGAAAATGGAAAAGGAGACAAACCAGCGGGAAAGGCTAGGAACGGTTGATAACTTGCTCAGGATGGCAGTGGGGAGAGGGGCAGCAGCCTTTTGTGGTTACAGGATAATACTGGGGGACAAAGCTTCCCCATAAAAGTAGTCAGGAAAATGATGTCTTTCAAATTCAGAAGAAAAGATGCTAAAGGAGAAAAAGTGCTGAGGGTAAAAGTGTCAGGGATTCTGGTGGAGGGAAAGGTGAGCTGAAGAAACAGGTGAAGAGAAGCTTGGTAGGAAGGAAAGACAGGAGTTTTTGGACTACAGCCTTCCTGTAAACATAGGAATTTTTGCATAAGTTGCAAAGGAATAAAAATTAAAAAATTATATTTGTAATTTTGCCTTCTTGCTGTTGGTAAGATACCACCTAGTGCAAGCCCCAACAAACTTTGTTGTCCTTCCAGGGATGTACTGACAGGTTGGAAGAAAGAAGACATCTGCTTATGCATCTTTTGGCTGCGACATCTGTGAACTTTGATCGAGCAGTTCCTTTTAATTTCCCACCTGAGATAGCACTGCTCCTGAAATAACTAAAAGTCCTGGCCATTCTTCCCAATAAAGGTCTTCAAATAAATTTATAAAGACTAAACCAAACCGAACAAACAATTAAAAATTGCTTGTGACGAGCACGACTGCCTGCATGTGGATGATGTGTGGTTGGTTCCTGCCACGAAAACCCTCCAGTGACAAATCCCTCCCACTGTGGGTCAGATGTCATGTCTATACACGTGGCACTCCCCAAACAATTCTAATGCTACATCAAATACAGTGTTTAAAAATAACTTTGTTTAACCAAGGACTGAGTAAAACTTGTGAAGGACTTGGCCTCATAATTTAGAGTCATCATCATCAACAGGCTTTCACTTGGATAGCACCTTTCATTCAAAGATCTCGGAACACTTAATTTAATTAAGCCTTTCAACAATGCCATGATGCAGCCAAATGTTATAATAACTGCTTGTAGAGGTTTGAATCTGAGACAAAGAGAGGTTAAACGAGTCTCCCAATGTCCCAGAACGAATTAATAACATCGCCAAGAAGAGGCTGCAAAGCCTCCCAGCAAGCCATGCTGCTTCCCTCCTTTCCCACCCTGACACACAGACACAGGTGGGTTTCTGTGCCCACTGGGCTGTGCTGAGGGTGCCTCTGGAATTCTCTCTGCTTCCTGGGGAGCCTGGGAGCAGTCTGTGTGACAAACAAGCAGCGATTGCTCATCAGGCTTAGCTGCACCCTGAAAGGGAAGGTTGGTAATGGGAACATCCTCCCCCAGAAACAAGACGAGAAAAGGTCTCTCAGTGCTTTCCTCCACGCCACCACTTCCTCTGGGTTACCTTGGGAAGTGGGATTGTTTGCTGTTTTCCCATGGCTGAGAGCTGTGAGGTCTTTTATGGTGCATTAGTGGTCTCTTATAATCTGAGTCCAAAAAGCTACGGCTGGGAGAGTACAGCCACCTCAGCCCCGTGTGGGGAATTGCCTCAGCCCTGAGGGAGGAACATCCTGTCCTCTTACCGGCAGAAAACGCTGCACTCCGACTTTTTCTAGGAGGTCCCTTGCATTCAAACACTGTCTCATCCCGATTCCCTTAGCCTGGGAGATCTGAGGAGCATACAGGCTGCAGTGGTATGGCTCCAGGCCATACAGCACACACTAAGCATTACCATATGTCACAGAGGCAGCTAGACAAAATCTTCCCTGCAATGCGAAGGGGAGTGCTGGATCCATGCACAACTCCACTAGCTAAGACCAAACAGCAAAAGGTTTTGTAAAACAAAATCGGTTTGGTTTACTGCTGAGCGTCAGCAGCTGCTTTCAAATTTACAAATGCATTTACTTTCTACAGAACATAAATGAAAAGCAATTGATTTCCGAGCCGCCTGCCAAGACCTGAGGTGGGGATTTGCTTTTTCCCAGGCGTTGCTGCAGGGTTTCAATCACCACGACCCACAGGTGGAGTGACCGCCGGAGCACTGGGACATGCAGCTCCCACCCTCCTGCCGAAGGAGAGCTGGATCCCGTGGATATGAATCACACCGATCTCTGCAGGATTTGTCCTTTATTACACCCCGGATTTCCCTGGCATGGAGGACCTTCAAGATTAAATATTTGGCCCTTTTTTTCTGGGGACTGGCACAAGGGAAGAGGCATTGCAGAAGGTGCGTCGTGCACAGGGAAGGTGGGGTCTCATCAGAAAGGCCACATCCCATGTTCTCCCAACCCTACAATCTCATGAACACAAATATTTAACACCCATCCCCGCCCCATATTTATAAAAGGCCATCTGTTACCTGCTTCCAGTGGCTCCAAATAAAGTAATCTCCATGGCACTACTCGCTACTGACATGATACCTTCAGTCTGAGGGTTAAGATAGTTATTTGGACTAATTTCCTGGTGGTAAAGCCCTGTGTAATTGAACAGTGTTGAAAACAAGTGGGGTTGGGCAGAATTACAAACAAGGCCTGCATTGCTGATGGTACCCATTTCACCAGGCCATCTAACCAAAGCCCAAGCTCCAGGAATAATATGATGCTTCAAAACATCGACTTTGGCTTTTGAAAACAAGCCCCTGGTCCTTATTATTGAGAAGTTCAAAATGTGTTTACTGCCGAAAAATCAAAAGACAAAGAACAATTCCAATTGTATTTTTGAAATCTAATTATTTGAAGCATGATCTTGGAACGTTGGGAACTGAATGCAACAGTGTAAAATACACACAAATTCCTACAAAAAGGAAATTATGTGGGTTTAAATGACAGTGTAATGGCTTAAGCTTATTTATATTAATTAAGCACATCGAAATACTATGTGACTGTTAATACATAAAACAACATTAAAATATAATAGCTGTTTTCTCTTAAAGGTTAAATGGTCTTGATTCTTTGCATGTGCAAATGAGTGTCATTGTCATTAATTGCCGTCATCTTGCTTGCTCACATTTCTTGGAAGTGCAAGGCTGGGCACTTTTAGCATGCAAATTTAGCTTTAAACTCTTTGCCATGAAAGACCTTGGTCTCAATAAGACCCACACAGGTAAAGCAGAGCCTGCAGATGAGCCCTCAGCGCTGTGCACTGCCTGGCTCAGCTCACAGGCTCCATGGAAGGCTCCAAGCTCTGCGGATAATTTCCTCCTGCGACTCTTCACAGTCCTTACAGCACATAACGAAACTCGCATCTTAAATTTATCTTAATGAGCTGAAATCCACGGCCCTAATTGGCGTGCACATGGCGTGGTTTTAGTTATGAGATAAACAATTTACTCCAGTATCAAGGAAACATCGGTTAAGATTTTACGAGGCTCCCAACTATGTTTGATAAACCCACCCTTCTGTTTGTTGCAACAGCCACGGTAAAATAAACTCCCGGCACATCCCGTGGTGGCCAGGCTGAGCTCTTTGTCTCAGCCCTGCTCCCACCCACCGCCCACCAGCCCCACCGCTTCGCACCCAGCTCGGCCAAAACACCGCCCGGGCTTCTACAGGTGTTACATTTTTTGCTCCCCCCAGTGACCAGTTCCACTGCGATTGGCCTAAAATAATATCTCCAAAAGCAATGTGCTGGCATCGCTGAGAACATACATATAAGGCCACTGAGGTCCACACAGCAAGGATTGCACAATAACCCATTAAAATAAACATTTGCAACCACAGATAGCTGGACTGAAATCCCTGCTCTGATACAAATAACATCTGGACAACTTTTGTATGCATCTTCCAGCATAAAACACCCTTGAGAAAAAATAGAAGGCAAGCTAAAAGACAAAGGACCACTAAAGATTTTATTATGCTATGGGTGTGGTGCCATAAATTTGAGGGGATTCAGGCAAGAGTTGCCAAGCTTGAATTTAAACAGCATGTTGTTTTTAAAAGTTGTAACATTAGTGACGAACAAGTCAGTATTCTTACATAATTAATCCAGTGTGAAATAGAGTGACTGGAAGACATCCAGTGGTTTAAAAATAACTCAGTCATCTTTAAGATCCACAATACTATAGGATTTAACATTAAGGCACAGGAAGTGAAGGCATCTTGGTACGGAGCATGCTGTTTTAATTCCACTAAAGCTTCATGAATTCAGCTTAACTGAGCTCACTGTACAACAGCCCTGTGTTGTGCAAAGCCAGGGAGGTTCCTCTCGAGTGGATCCCAGGTTTAATCACCAGGAGGGAAGCCTCCACCAGAGACAATTGTCTCTAGCTGGAGATGCCATTAAAGAGACAAAAATAGGAGTGCTTTTTTTGCAAAATGGTAATCCTTAACTGGGAAGACTGGGAGAAAAGACAAAGATATGCGGGGAAAGTAATGAGCGTCTTCAGAAGACATAATCATGGGTTGGGGTTGAATGGACTTTGACATCCAGGGTAATTCCTTAGTGGTGTTTCCAGTTGGCAACAAGCACGAGGGAGTGCAAACTGGAGACACAGCAGGAGTGGGGCTCAGTATAATGATAAAGAAAAACAGCCAAACAAAACCATCATTCAACCTGAAGTCGCCACTTACATTTGTGAACTGAGGGCCTGATTCTTTGAGTTATTCCCACAAGAATCTCCAGCAAGGCCACCTGTAAAAGTAAGATTTGTTAAAGTCACTGTTCCTGCAGGCCGGATAAATTCTAGTAAATGTTCCCTGGCCATGGACTAGATTATTTTTAAGGTCTCTTCCAACTCTAACTGTTCTGTGCCCTTGTGTGTCCGAAATTGGCCCTTCTTGGAGAAGTGCTTGACTCACTCTGCTCACTCTGAAATCACAGGAGGCACCAAACACTTGTCCCAAGTGAATCTCCATATCTGAAGCATCACAGGCCTGTCCAAAACCCCAAGTCTGCACAAGGATATTGTGTTTCTTGCAGCTTAGAAGTTGGTAGGGGTCCAGAAGAAGCTAAACCCTTTATTTGAAATCAGTCTCCAGAGAGCTGCTGGTCTGGATCAAGTAAAATCCAACCAATTTTGAACCATGTTTGATGAGTGATGGGGCTGAGCCAGATTTTGGGCCAACTCTCCTATATCTGAGTCGAGTTACAAAGAGAGCACCTCTGTCGCCTGGGGCCACCAGCCTGGTGCAACCACCATGTCATGCTCCCAGGTCTGGCTGGACACCTCGATGACATTTCATTATCCACTGCATCATCCCACTGAGAAAACCTACCAGAACCAGGATTGTTCCAAAGAACATGTGAATTCCCAAAAAAGAATCGATAGATAGAAGGTGACTGTTCCTTAGAAAAGCATTCCCACTTTGCCTGGCTTGACATAGAGGATGAGAGCAAATACATCAAAATTGTAATCTTGAATGATCAAAATAAATCACATACAATTGATTTTGACTAATGTAAAACTAACTGAATACATTTCTGGAAACAGTAGTTATGAATTAATAATAGTGATTAAGATGAATTAAACACACAGACTAAATTCTGCTCTACAACATGCTGACTTCCATGGAAACTGCGCGTGCACTTAAGGGGTGAGTCTAGCAAGTTAATTCTGAATTATTTTTGTCTGTTGATTCAAAGTAGTTTGTTAAAAAGAGTTTATGTGACTAAATAACACGCTGTACCTATCAATGTTTATTGAGCTTTGAATATCATTTGCTCAAATTAACAGTGTATTTGCTTAACTATGCAAAAAGTGGCCTCATGAAACTCATTGCAGGACTGCAGCAAGTCTTAACTAAATAACGGTGCAACATGTGTGACTCCAAAGAGCATCTTTATTTCAGGGGATAAGGTCAGATTCCAAGAATCATTAATCCTATCTCCTGTTTTGCACCTTGTTCCCATTTAGCTATCATGAAAAGTCCAATCCACAAATTCTCCCTCCACTCTGATAGTTATCGTCCCAAATCTGACCCAGAAATGTTATGACACCTAAAATTCATGTATATTTTTGTTATATATATCTCCTTCTATAAGCCTTCCCTTCTCAAAAATAGATGGATTTACATGTAAACACATATTTTTATATGTATTTCTGTATTCTATTTATATATGTAAATACATGTTTTTATATGTATTCGAATTACATGTGAATTTTCTCGTATGTATTTGTCTGTCTGCATAACAGATTCATTTGTTATGAAAAACTTATTCTTGGGCTAGAAACTGTGTGCAATTTAGAGAAATTGAGTAAATTGAAATGCGCCGCACGGCATTTCCTGCGAGGATTTACAGAGATACGTTTAGGGAAGAGAAAAGATCGTCTCAAGCAAGTTCAAGCCCATTGGGTGGAAAAACGGTGTTCAAGACTGGGCACGAGAACAGAAAGAAGGAAAAACTATGGATGTGGAAGTAAATACAAAATGAGCTGCGTTGCCGTATGGGTTTCTGGAAGGGAGCATGTGTCAGGTTAACTTGGTATCAGTTCAGATTAATTCTGATGAGAACATCTGCAAAGAGGGACTTGTAGGTGAGCAGAGGAGAGCCTGTGTTATCAGAGGAGATTAAAGGAGCTGGGCGCGCTCAGCTCGATAAATCAAAGGTGGAGATGCAATTTCTGTCTATAGATAAACCAGTGGGGTTAAAAGAAGTGGGGAGAAGATTTGTAATTAACCCAAATATGAATGGATATCATCTGGCAATTACTGAGCTTTGGGAGAAGCCGGATAAAGGGATCCACAGTGTGAACTCTCCCACAGCTGGCCCATAAGAACATGGGGGTGAGGGATGGAAGAAAACAGCAGCCCTAGAGGCTGCTGAAGATGGAGCTTGACCAATCCACATATGGGATTATGAGATGTGAGAGTGACCCAGTGCTCAGAGGATCCCTTCTGATCCCATCTTTTTAACTTTTTTAAAATTTAAAGTATGGATCCATGAATTTTTAACACTTTTAACATTTTTAACAATTACAAAAAAATGCCAAAGTGGCAAGGTTTACCAAGAGCAATGAAATCAAAATTTTCCCATCAAAATATTCCCCCCAAGCAGGGAAGGCTTTGGGGGGATCTAATTGTGACCTTCCAGTACCTGAAGGGAGCCTGCGAGAAAGATGGTGGGGAGACTACTTACAAGAGCCTGGAGTGACAGGACCAGGGGGGATGGCTTCAAACTGACAGAGGGTAGGTTTAGACTGGATATTGGGAAGGAATTCTTCCCTTTGAGGGTGGGGACGCCCTGGCACAGGTTGCCCAGAGAAGCTGTGGCTGCCCCTGGATCCCTGGAAGTGTCCAAGGCCAGGCTGGACGAGGCTTGGAGCAGCCTGGGAGAGTGGAAGTTGCTCCTGCCCATGGCAGGGAGTTGTAATGAGACAATCTTTAAGGTCCCTTCCAACCCAAACCATTCTATGGTTCTGTGATCACTATAAAATATTTTCTTTTCAGTAGAAAATTCTCTCTTATATTTGTTTCTAGAGGCTCAAGACAGAAACCAGGATGTCTGAAAGGGATGTAGACATTTATGCCTCACTGCCACTGGTTGGCCTTCGCCAGAGAGCTCAGGACATTCTTGGGTCGGGGTCAGTCTTTGTGCTTCTGGTGATTTAGCAGCTCTTGATCTCACCTCTCACTAAATCCTGATGACAAACAACGTTGTGTCTCTCTGCTGGATGCTAACAGGAAAATGGGCTCTTTCCTCATCTATAGGGAGGTCCCAGTCCTCCTTTTTGCCACAGACTGGGCAAGAACAAGGTCTGGCTCATGGCAAGGACGTTTGGAATTATTTCTTAGAGACTCTGATGGCTCTTCTCTGTATGATATGAAACAATGGGTTGGGCAAATGTTGCTCCATACTCATAGCTGCTCTTACCTTAGGCCAGCTGGGTGCACCAGATGCTCTAATTAGTAGACCATATCAGAACTTTTCTGTCAAAATTACTTTTCTAATAGAAAATATCCTCTCCATGAAAAAGAAAACAGTAGTTGGCTTGAAGAGTGTTCTCCTTGTGTCACTAAAATACAGCTTTCTTTTGAACTGGTTAAATTTTTAAAATCAATTTCAGTTTTATCGGCAACTTAAATTGTGAATTTCTAAAAATAAGATATTTTTGGAAATCCTTTCATATGAAAAATGTTGTGGTTTTCAATTTTCATCCAAGAGTTGGATTAATTTCTTTTCTAAAAACAGAAAATATGTAATAGGAAGGGATTTCCACTTTCTAGCCAGCCATGGCTTTTAGTGGTACTATTATAATTAGCTATTTTCATTCCTTTTATGTGGAACCATTCATAAATACCCTAAATTGTAGCAAGAAGTACACACAAGTAATTTTTTAAGGAACAGGGCAATGAAAAGCAGAATCCTATTTTTTAACAGAAAAAAATAGCAAATTAAAACTTTGGTTTGAGATCAGAACTTGTACACAAGCGAAATTACTGGACCGGGCAGAATATATTAAAAGTAAAGCTTTACAGTGAAATAATGAGCCTGAAAATAACTAAATGCATTTAAATGTTCCCAGTGGTCCCAAATTTGAAAGTTGCTAACACATAGCATAAACTAAGTTAAACTTGGCCTTTGCTTATCAAGATGGTGAAGGTTCTCCCATGCAATTCCTAGATGGATACAAACTGTATCTGACACAGGAGCTTGCTGCTAATTGAGTCTAATGACAAATTAGACAAATTAGAGGCCAACGACAAATTAAAGAGAAACATCCAACATAAAATAATCTGCAGTTTTCAAGACTCTGATTTTCAAGACTCTTGGAAACAAATAAGAAAAGAATTTGTTACAGCTGTGACCTGGTGCTTGCAAGTAAACCCTCATTTTGTCCCTGTGCCATGGGCAGGGACAACTTCCACTCTCCCAGGTTGTTCCAAGCCCCATCCAACCTGGCCTTAGACACTCCCAGGGATGGGGCAGCCACAGCTTCTCTGGGCAACCTGTGCCAGGGCCTCACAAACTTTTGAGCAAAAAATTTCCTCCGAACATCAAACCTAAATCTCCCCTCTTTTAGTTTAAAACTCTTCCCCCTTGTCCTGTCCCTGTATGCCCTTGTAAAAATTTCTGGAGTAATGAGAGAAGGGGAAAAGTAAAAATGAAAATAGTCCCCAGGATAGAGAGGAAAAAAAATTTCCTGGGTACTATATTGCCTTCAACATTTGCAGTGGAAAGCCACATGAGTCACCCTGTAGCATCCCCATATACATGTTTAATGTTCTGCCCCTAACCTTTGCTGAAACCGGAATGAAGGAAAAAGTTTCAGTCCAACCATTAATGGGAAAAGTGATTATTTGCCTTTAGAGAAGATACCCACTGAAAAATGATGACATTATGTGCTCTTTACAGGGATGCTGCAGCTTTTATAGATGCTCTTGGTACAATTCATTTCTGGGAACTGCATGTGAGAAGGTTTTACCGCCGTCATTACACAAAAGTGCTATGGCCGGGCTGGGAACCCTGCAGCATCTTTGGGGTTGCATCCCCTAAATGCAGCTGAAGAACAACTGAAGTTAAGCTAAAGGTTTGGTGGTGAGAAGAAATGATAAGATTACTTCCACCTGGCTGAAAGTGAAAATCTGAGAGCTCTGGGTGCCAAAAGTACACAAAGGGAAATGAACTTGGCCTGGGAATTGGGCCCTGGGGTTTGCAGATCAAACCAGCCGCTGACACTGCATCAAAAATTTCAACGGTGTGACACACCTACTGCTCCTGCATGTGCAATCCAATGCTTTGTGTCTCTGAAGTAACACAAACACCCCGTGTTTGTGAATTATCTAAATCCAAGCTTAAAATTGCATATATGACTTATATTTAAAACTGCCCAGGAGAGCCATGTAGCTCTTTCTAAAATGACAACATTTTTTAGAAAACGTAACTTCATTAGTTACTCATATTTGATAACAAGAACAGGGCTTTTTTCCCCCACTTCAACACTGACATTTTTTACACTCTCATTTTTCACTAATACCAGAGTCTAGACTTGCTCAACGCAGCTGAGATGAAATATTTCATGCGATATCAGCTTTTTGGCAGACATTGGATTTGTGTACCCATCAAAACTTCATCTTCTGAGAAGAGAAAGAATTAAGAAAAAGTCATTTACCCAGTTAATTCTGTAACTATTGATTTCAGTGCAAACCCCTTCCTCTTTATAAGATTAATTTAGTTCTTCCCATGCCCCACAGAAAAATCTTGTGCCCAGAGAAAAGCTGCTATGAAAGGGATACAAATGAATCTACTTAGATAATTGTAATTCCAGTCAGACTCTGGCACCACGTAGTTCATGTTTTATCATAAGAGACCAATTTCTAAGACTTAGCCATCAGTCTAAAGAGTACAAGACAAAATTTTGCCCCCGGTACTGTAAAGAAGGCAGGGTTGACTCCAGTCAACGAGGTTGTACCTGGGACCCTCAAGGTCTTTAAATAAGAGGGAATTTTTGCACTGTCAAAGTGAAAACATCTGTGTCGGTCTAACGGCGTTAGGGTTCAACATGTATTTTTCTATAAAGTGAGGACCTCTTTCCCCTGTGGTCCATCCGTGATGGGTTTGGAAGTGTAACCAAGCCAGCAGCCATGAAACCCTGAGCGTTGCATTGCGAATGCCTGCCCTACATTTGACAAGTAACATCAAACAAAAAGCTGACCAGTTTCATGTATTTTTGTAGTGGAATAACAGCAGAAGGATTTCCCCCTCCTCTTTTTTCTAATCAAAGGCTGATTAATTAATTCTCATTATCTCCATCTCTGTCACAAAGATAGCATGGTGACACTGTCAGAAAGCTGTTGTAATTTGCCTCAGGCATGGCTGTAATTTGGTGGTGGTTGAAGTGATTGCTCACTATTTTTGTGGGTCTCATCACCCCCATGTCCACAAAAAACAATCCCAGACAAGAGCTGTGTGCACTGGTAGGACGGAAATAGGTGGCAAAACCAGTATGAGCTTCACTCTGCACAACCTTCCAATGAGAAGAGCTCAAGAGAACGACTCACAGCCTCAGATATGCCCACAATTGCACCAAAGGCAGCGTCAGACCAAGCCAGGAAAGGAACCAGCTCAAAAAAGGAAAAAAGCCCTTTTGCCTAGAAAAATGTATTCAGGGAGAACTCTGCAGCTGCTGCTGTTGGGACAGAGGGAAGAGTGAATAAACCCTTTCTCCCAGCAGACTGCAGAGCAGCTCCCGCTGAAAGGGACCACATCAGGAAACAGTGCTCACCACAGCCCCATCAGGGTGAGCTGGGACAACACCACGACTGTGGGAGGACCAGTAGGACGGCTCATTACTGGCAGTACGAGCTGAAAGCATCCATAGACAATTGAAACCACATGGCGCGAATCCCCCTCCAACCCCAAGGTTAGTGCCGATCCAGCTTTCAACTCAGCGAGCTACATAAACCAGACGAGGTGCAGCGAACAATGGCTCATGAGGGTGTCCCAGTTTCCACCAACAATGTCAGCCACACTGGTGGTGACTCAATTTGTTTCCATCATATGCTCTTTAGAGTCGCCTCTGGCAGCTTTATTTTTCACGCTCCTTTTCCAAGTGAACGTTACCCAACAGCAGCGGGATGAGTTGGCACCCAGGAAAACGCGTACGGAGCTCCTTCTTCAGATCATACCTCACGATTCCAGGTTTGAGGGTTGCTCCTCCTCCTCTTGACCCTTCTGTCTCAGTTTTGGCATCTAGCTCAGAGCATGATGTCTTCCCATACCACTGTTGTGTAAAGCAAAGGAATCAGCAATACCCATATAAAACATTAACAAAGAAATGGGTAAAAATGGATATTTATCCTCTATATACATGTACCTGCCTTTTATACACAGCTGTACTACATCATCTTTAGTGTAGAAGCAGCAAAGTATTCAGAGGAAATAAAATAAATATATATCTGACCTCAGTGAAAAAAATCTTCTTTCTCAGTGTAACATACCATAACTTGAAGTTTGCTCTCCCAGCATTATTTGTTTAATAGAAATATTTTCTGTACCACCTTGTTCTGGCAGAAAGTCAGAATTTGCATTTATATGAGGTAGTTTATCAAATATAACATACAGAAGTCTGTTAAGTACACATTGCATTTTGTTTGTGAGAAAATCTGTTTGTATTTAATGTAGTTTTTAAATTAACCTTAATGAAAGCTTCTGAAAATTGTTGTTCTAAGCATTTGAAATATGCAACAAGAACTAGTGGAAGACATAAACATGTTTTCCATTATATGTTATCAGATAGTCCAAAATTACTACAAAAAGAATGTGGGACTATGTTAAATTAGAAAGATAAGCAAGCATTTAGTTAAAAGGCAAAGGTCTTTAGAAGAGTAAAGCATCTGACAGTTAACCCCAACATCTTATGATCTCCTACCAAGAGTAGGACAGCACTCGCAGAATACAGTAGGGTGTTTTAACCACATCCACGGCTAAGGGGGAACAAAAAAAGTCATGTTTCACAGAAATCCCGTGGTGGGGGTTTGTTCAGTCACTATTTAGAGAGTGGTAGCATGGCCACGGCCATTCTTAAAGATCTTACTCAACCAGTATCAAATATGGTTTGCCCACAGTATTTATTATCTTTTGAAAATGACCAAATATATGAACTTTACAAATGGCCTTATAAAAGAAATAAAAATGTATAATCCCTTCAATTATCAAAATAGCATTTTTTATTGTCCACTGCTGTCTGCTGATTTAATTTTGTCCTTTGATGGGCTGCTTTCTGTTGATAGTCACAAGGGTGGCTTCACGAAGAACATAATGTAGGGAGAAAAAAAATCCCATTGGTCTTATGGCTTCCTTCCCATCTTTTCCTCATATATCCAATTCAATGTATTGTAAAGAATAAAAGGGTAGTGTGGAAAAACTGCCAAACAAGGACAGGCATCAACAAGACATTTAACATATCATGTGAGGAGTGAGGCAAGCAGTACCTAAGTAGCTCGTGGACGAGTTGTTGTCACAATAATCGTTCAAAAAACAGCAATAAAACCATCACTGGTAATGATCAAGTAAGGGAAGGAAAATCTGACTAAAGACGTTGTCTTACTATTCTGGTAACCCTTTGCATAGAGAAAACTCAGATCAGGTTTTAATCAGGGCGATATTTTTCTGGAAACTCTTCCTTCCCAACACATTCTGGCACTTAACCAGTGCTTGAATAACATTCCCACAGCAAGTCTCAAGTCAAGCTTCGTTTTCATAATCAACTGCTCTGGAAAACAGGGAAATCGAAGGGCTTTTCTCAGAACGCCATTAACTTCTCTGAGATACAGAAAAAAGGGGTAATACCCAGTTAGCAGCCAGTATTTTCAAGATGAAAATTTCTAAGCTCTAGGTACTGTAATTGTGTTTGAATCTGTCCAGCATAAGGGCCACCTCCACTGAGCATCAGAAGCTGCTCTTTGACTTCCTTTCACCTATATTTTCTCACTAACACATTGGAAAATTGGATCATTTTCCATTTTATTTTGGAGCATAGTATAGGCAGGTCAATGCAGCTGTCATCTAGGTCGTGCAATAATGGATATCCTGTTTTGGATCACGTCCTCAGTGTCTTGTTTAAAGGGAATGATTTCCTATAACTGAGTTACAGATTGCTGTGCTCATAGGGTGGTCACAGAACTCCAGCTCTGCTTTGCATTAAAAGTGGAATTTTTAATAGCCAGGGAGGAAAAAGGAGAAAGAATCAAGAAGTTGCAGTATGAACATTCTGCAGTAGAGACCAACCCTAAATACCACGCAGGTCCATTGCCTGTTGTGTCCAGGGCTTTTGGGGTTCTTTTCAGTTATATCAGACAAAGGGTGGGTTGGAAACAGAAAGTTTGGGAGAGCCAGCCTCCCAAACTCCTCCACCCTTTGGCTTTCCTGAGTTTTCCTGGAGGTTGTTAACCAGACATTTACAGCTGTGAGAAGAGATAGAACTTCTTGGATCTTGCAACTCCCACGTCAAGAGGACAGAAACCCTAAAAGCTCCTACATTTTGTGCTTTTGGCTTCCTAACTGAGCCTGGAAGGTTTAAAGGGCTTGACTCAGTTTCCCATGTTTGCAGGCTCCACACCGTAGATGGGATGGGGGAGGAACAGAGCTGTCGTAGGAATGCCGAGAAGCCAGACTGGGCGAGGAGAAGACCTCGGAACAATAGCAAAGAGCTTGGGGACATCTTCCAGAAGCAAGAAAGTTCTTGGCGTACACCACAGCCACGCTTGGGAAAGTTTTCTAAGCCTTTCCTAAATAGCTAAAGGATATTCTTTTTAGGCTTTTTTCTTTTTTTTTTTTTTATTTTGAGAGCTGGAATGAACAGAATTTGCATAGTCTTCGGACACTGTGGGGAGAGAGATGGAACCAAGCTTTTGTGGATAGGCCAAAAGATAATTAAGGCAATTATATACTGTAAAGGAATATGTTATGCTATTCCTAAAGGAAGACTTTTGGCCAGATAGAACTGATGACAAATATTTATTTTCTTCTTTTGGCATTAATAATCTTAGTAGGCAGTATTAGGAACACTTATCAGTATTCATATATGGTATTTAGGGTGGCATTTTTATTATGTTTAGTGCAGATTTTTTTCACATGTTAATAAAACACCCATTTGTTTTAAGAAGATATTAAAGCCTGTCTAATGGCAGAGTCTTGAAAATAGGATGAGGTTTTGGGCAACTTCGGGAAGACCTGGGGTTGCATCACTAAAGCCAAAACATATGAGTTTAACACAACGGGGAAAACTACCTGAGAAAAACCCTGAAGCTGCAGGGTGAAGGCCCGTGGCACAGAAAGGATACAGAGATCTTTGAGCAGGAAGCTATTTGGCAGCCTTTCTGCCTTAGCTGGCGGAGAGCAGCCAGGAGCTGATTTAGTCAGTGGGTAGGAGAGGCAGCTCCCGGTGAAGAGTTGAGAAAGCGAAGGCGGTCCCAGTGAACTATCAAGAAATACTGATCCGGAGTTATTATGTAACATTAGGGTCAGAACTGGAGATAAGAGGCTGATGCATCACAGCGTTAGCAAGCAGCCAGTGTTAATATGTTTGCATAGATAAGGCAGATTTGGCGTGGTACACGGGCATAAAAATGAGGAGCCAACACGAGCTGAAACGGAGCTCAGAGCACCACTGCCAAGAGATGTAATTCTTGTCTTCATCTCCTTTGAATATCAAGGTTTATTTAGTTTACAAACATATGGGTTTTCAAAGCTATTACAACTGTGACATCGATTCAGAAGCTACAGACATGCAAGAGGTTAAGATTAGAGCTGGCCAGGAATTTTCTTACAAAACAGAATTTTGCTTTTTAGCCAGGATTAGTTAAGACAACTGAGCCTTACAACATCATCCTGCCAGGTGAAAAAATGACTCACTTGACAAGCACAGTGCTGCTGGGATGAGTCCTTTTAAACTGTGTATTTACATAAACATTTATGGGGTGTTATGATTATTAAGAAAAGATGTGATAGGGAGAATTGCACCTTTCAATTGCTCAGGCAAGGGGAAGATAGTTTGGGAGCCACTACCTTCCTTGGATTTATTAAAGTGGTGAGAAAATTCTTGCTTCTCTGTACAGCAGGGTGGGTCATGCCTTCATGCCATGCCCTATACCCACTATAACCTGAGGTTTTTCAAAAGGGCATAAAAATAGAAGAACAAGCATTTTATATCTGAACTTAATTAAAACTGACATCTAAAAAACAAACAAACAAAAAATAATAAACAAAGAAAAGCTTGTTTCATAAAAAAAAATCTTTACTGGAATAAATGCCCAAATATTAAAATAAGAGAAACATAGAATTATTTATTCTGGAAAAGACCTCCAAGACCATCGAGCCCAACCTTAATACTACTACTACTAATAATAATGAACAACACATCTGTCTTTTTAGCACGCTAAAGCCCCTGCTACAAAAAGAGAAAAGCAGCAGAATCCTGGGCCAAATCATCACTACACTCTCAATCAAAGAATTTTGAACTTCAGCTCAATTCGCTCAGACACTGGGGATTATTTGGGCAGAACCTGAGATTACAAATCAAAGAGCACTGAGCAGCACATGTATATCTTCCAGTTATGAAAGCTGCTTAATGATTAAAGTCATCTATGCTAAAAAAAAAGAAAAAAGCAAAACTGATGTTGAGATCTGAAAGTATGTCTGTGGATTGAAGGGGCAGAGGTTAAATCCAGATGAGGGTCACTCAAGCCTGGTGTTAGTCTAAATGAGTACAGCATTAATGCTGAAAAATCCTGGCGCTGAGCTCACCACCTGTCTGCTGCAGAAATCCGAGGTTCAGCTCCAACTTGAGGGTTACTCCCATTTACAACACTCTGTGCTGCTAACCAGGGAGGGGGAATTAGGTAAATCTGGCTGTTGCTTCTATCGCTGCTACCATCCTTAAATTACTGTTGTCTGCTGCCTTTTAAAAAGGCACCACTTCTCACTGCAAGTGCAACAGGATGCTTGTACTGTGGAAATACGACAGAGAGCAGTTTCAGTGCAGCAAGGCTTGAAATGGTGAATCCTGTCAGGAAAACAGGGCACAATCTTTCTACTTTTGGTTTTTTTTGGTATTTTTTTTTCCTTATACATTTTTCCTTTACATTCTTATTTGCATTTTTTTTGCAGAAGAGGTCTGAAAAAGCTAAAGGAGGAGTGCAAATTTTCAATCCTGGCAGTGACAGCAATGCACACATCTAGGTCCTGATGTCAACAAGAAAAATGCCTTACTGACTCAGAACTGAGCCTTGTGTAACACCAAAGGGTTAAAATAACCAACACGTAAAGGAAAGAGGCACAGATCACTTACAACACATATTCTATTATTTGCTGAAAACTTGTAGGGTGGATGTAAGCCCGTTATCATTCACCAAAAGATAAAATTTGCTGCAGAAGGTGCACACTTTGCAAGTGTAGAACACCTAATCTCAGACCTCTAATAGATTTAACCTTGTATATTCACAGATATTTAAAAGTGTTATGGTTTGAAGGTCAACTCCACTGTCTCCGAGTACAAGGAAAGCAAAGAAAGGAATAAAAATCAGAAAGAATTAATTCTTCAAAAAGTTTTTACAAATCAAAACCCTGCAGTTTCACACTGAGAACAAAAGAAGCATATTAAACACCAAAGTTTATCAAGACAAATTAGGTCCCAGTTTCAAATTTTCTTTAATCTTTTGCATCTGAACGTTTTTTTGCCTCATGCTGTTTTCCCTAGTTAAATGTTAAAATGAATTCTAGCCAATACCATTGACTTCCTCCCTTAAAAATATTGAGACACATAATAAAAAATTAATTACTTCCCCTAATTTCCGTGTGATTCTTTAAAAAGATGTAAAATTCATTTAAAGTAAGTGGTGACTTTGTCTTTGAAGATCACGACAATTAACATGGATCAAAGCTTAGGTTCTGTAACGATGATAGCTTATTAGCATAATGAAATTAACTTAGAGACAAGAATCTTTAATAGGTACAACAAAAACGCTTTAATAATACTTGAAGAAAATTATGTATTTGCTAGAAGTACAACAGTTTCAGACTTTCTATCCAATTAATAAGTTGTTAATTAACTCCTTTTCCAAACAATGTGCACTTTAAGTTAACATCTGCCCATTGGATAACACTTTCCAATGGTATTTTATTTTTTAATATACTGTAGAACTGCAACACTCTTTTACTGGGAATTCCTTGTAGGACTATTCTTATACTAGGGAACCAGGACCCAAATATAGTAATAGGCTTTTTACAGCCAACCAATTAAAAAAAAAAAAAAAAGAGAAGGCTTATTTCAAAGATGGGGAGGAGGAATGGGTAATTCCTTAATTCTGGCTGCATTGTTTGTGTGTAGTCTCAGATTTCTTTGCATTTTCAATAGAAATTATTTTCTGCAGTTTATATTCCCCTGCAAAATGGCTCTCTGCTGATTAGTGCCTTATATAGACCTGATTGGGGAGCAATTTTCATATATTTTTAAAATATCTATTTATAGCTCCATGGTACAAGATTTTACAGTCTTGTTTTATAAGGTCGTAAATCAATAACTATTGGTTTTGAAGATACAGAGAGGGAAGGTGGTTCACGAAAAGTTTAAATAGAACCTTTTATATAAAACCAGTATTTTCACAGACTTTGCTTTGTAGTGCAGAATAATAAGGGCATTCAGCACTCGAATTTTTAATTAAAATGACACGTTTTTGTTTTAGGGGCTTCTGCCTATAGAGTGGTGTGGGGATCAAAAATTTCACAGAGCATTTTGCAAGTGGATTTGGAGAACACACGTGACTCTGCACTGCACGGGCTGCTTAGACCAATGATGGAACAATTAAAGAGGCCTTATTTGAAACAAATGGGTTATTATATTCTGTTGGGTCAAGGATTCATGTTTTAATAAATCCCTAATTACAGTAACTTTTCATTTAATCTGGTGAATTCTAAGCAAGCTAAGAATTTATGAGAGTTGGAATCAGCAATAAAAATATGCCTGTCTGCCATTCTGCTCAGGGCCACACAGGTTGAACTCATTTTGAGGAGCCTGGGAGCCAGGAATGTATCTCCTGAACAGGGCATTGTGACGTGATTACATCTATGTATGTATAAAATAACATTATGTGTGTCTAAAATAATATTGTGCAAGTATAAAATAATATTGTGCATGTATAAAACACACGGTGTATCAAACCATGCATAAAATTGTATACAGAATTATTATGTTATAGTCAATATTAATAATAACCTGGAAAGTCTTCAATCCTTTTTTTTTTTTTTTTTCAGAAATAAAAAAGAAACAACAAAAATCAACCAAATCCCCAGCACAACCATGAGAGCATTTTTGAGGTGGGTTATTTTTTTGCTTTGGCAAACTTTTCTACCACGAACCTGTGACTACACAAAGCTTTTTGTGCACCATCCAGCCAAAACTCTTCCAGTCACTGCTGGCTGAGCTCAAGATTTCTATTTCTGATCATGTGTGGCGCTGGCCAGGCTCCTCTCAGCTCCTGGTATGTGGCTGTCAGAGTACAGGCACCTTTGAAAAAAAAAAAAAACCAAAATTGAGTTGTAATGAACATTTTCATGCAAAATTTTTAGATTTTCAATTTTAGCATTAGGATTTGCTGGTCCAACATCACCTTGAGTGCAACTCTCCCAGGCAAAGGCAAACATTATCTCCTCTAGAACAACACCCTTATGAGAATTAACTAATTAATACCCAGCAAACAATCACAGCACAGGTTTTACCATTCACTGAAACACCTCTTTCTTTGGAAACAGGGTGCCACCCATAACTCACATGGAAATTGCATGACGATGGAGAGAAATCAAGGGAACTGCTGTGTTCTGCACACAAACAGGCAGCACCTCTACCTTTCCAAAGTTTGTGGTCTCTTTACTGACCACAAATATGCAAAGTCCTGTGAATTACATCTGCAAATGGCTGAAATTCCTCTTTGTTGTTGTTGTTTCATTTTGAAAGTTGCTGGGGTGGGTTTGGTTGGTTGGGGTTCTTTTTATTGCAAATCAGAACTGACCATTTTTCAGAACTTCTCCTAAGATATCAAAGGCTGAAAATCCTTGTTTAGAAACAAAACAGAGCAAGAGCTCTATTTGTGTGACATCAAAGGGTTAAAATAACCAACACTTAAAGGAAAGAGGCAGAGATCACTTACAACACATATTCTATAATTTGTTGAGAACTTGTAGGGTGGATGTAAGCTCGTTATCATTCAGCCCTCTCTGGGGCCTGAGCTGCCCAGGAGCAATGGGGGCAGCACAAGGGACATTGGTTGTGTCTCAGTTTACTCAACAGCTTCCAGGTCTACCTTGTTCCCTGGATCTGGGGCAATTCTGCCACCAAAATTGCTGCAGGGATTAGTAATATGAAAAGCAGAAGGTTCTTCTCAGAGGAGGCTGACCCAGCCCTGGCAGAATTTGGGGCCGTGCCCTGGGGACGTCCCCGTCAGCGCCCAGCTGAGCTCTCCACAAACTGAGTTCACCCACTTCCAGCAGAGTCTTTCTGAAAACAGAGACACTTCCTTTAAACTCCTGGCTTTTGGCACACCGGGGTTTTTTGAGGTAAAACATTTCCAAATTGTAAATCCATCAGATATCTCCCCAGTTCCAAGTTCCTTGGTATCCAAGAAATATGATACAACCTTGGCTGGGAAGTGCAGTCTAAAGAACATCATCACCTATTGCCTTTCCTGCATACTTCCATGGCATACCTATTTTTCCCTGGATGACTCCCAAGCTAAGAAAAGTCTCTCTCCTTGCTTCACAAAATCCAGTGTTTAAGCTGTACAAGACACTGAGTGCAGGCCAGAAACATTACCGGTTCTTCTAAATAAGACATTATTATTCTTTGCAGGAGGAAAAAAGAGATCAGGCTCATCTCTAAGCTAAGAAATACACTTACAGTTCCAAATTTTGAGTCAATATTGAGAGTTAGTTTATACATAAGGCTCTAGTGGAGGTTGATACAATGCCAGAAGATACTAAATTCTCATTTTTAGTGAATGACCACCACGCAGAATTGCCAGCCCTGGGTTTCCTTCATGATAACAAAGAGCTTGCCAGGAAAGCCCTCGGTACAAAAATGGTGCTGATAAATACATCGATTTAGAGATAACCAGTACAGCACTTCCATTGTTCACACATGGTTTCATTTTTTGGTCAGCAGAATATATTTCCCTTGCCCAGATTCTCCTTCCAACAAGGTATTTCAGCCTTTTTCCTGCTTTGGAAACAGAAAACTCTATGACTAAATAATGAGTACTTGATTTAGGTTGGCCTGGCTGGACACACACAAGGATTTGGCTGTTGAGAAATGGTGAAGTAGCAGGTTTTTGAAATTATATAACAGTGTTCTTCACCCATCTTATTCCAAATTATCTGCATAAAATTAAAAAAGAAAGGTCTATTTGTTATTGATTATTCCCTTCAAAATATCACCTTTGCCAATCAATGTGGTGGTGTTAACCCCAGAGTTCTGGGATTTCTCTCAGTTGTGCCCTGGATTTGGGATTCTCTTGATGGCCCTGTTCTTTCAGTGATGCTGTTCCTGTCTGCTTTCAGAATAATTTCTCTTTCACACTTCATTTGCATGTTTTTCTCACTGCATGGGAAAAAAACCCAAACAAGCACAAGTTTCCTTGTCTCCAGCTTCACAACTGAGCAAAACATACATTCCCTTTCCTTCCCATTCCCCCTACCCTGCTGTAGAGTTGGAAATGTTGCTTCAGACATTCATGTGCGGCATTGTGGAAAACCATGAGCAAAAATCCTGGCTGTGGATTGGGAAAGTCTGAGCTGAAGCCCTTTGGATAATGACCTGAAGGCACATTGCACTAAAAGGACAGAAGCTACGCAGGCTTCAGGTGAAGCCGTAATTCCGTCTTTTTCAATTCATATTGGTTTAAAACCTTTAAGTTTTACTTGCAGATTTGGATAGGTACCTACTAAATTCCACCTTTCTAAACAGGAATTTTCCTTCAGTACTTTTGCCTTCATTGACAAGGACTCCTTAAATCTGAAATGCAACGTGACAGACAAACTGACTCAAAGGAAGAGCTCCCTGGTGGGGTCAGCCCAATTACGGTGATTTTACTCACCACTTGCCATTTAACTCTTTCTTCCTGTAAATGTTGTGTCAGACACTGAAAACTTCGAGGCAGAAATCACTTCAGAAAATTTAAATCACCTGTTTAAGAAAAACAAACAATCTAGAACCTAAGTTATGATGGAGGTGTTCCTGCCTATACCCAGAATTGCGCTGTTGCCTGCCCCTCCTCTTCCCCTCTTGAGGAAGTTGTAGACCAGGATGAGTCTCCCCTCAGCCTCCTCTTCTCCAGCTGGGCAGATCAAGTGACCTCAGCCTCTCCTTGTGCGTCTTCCCCTTCTTCTTTCACCATTTTTGTAGCGTGAATTTCACAGGTTGGGGTTTCAGGGTCCTGCCCAGCAGTTTTTATTTGTTGCTTGTATTACACCAGCAAGAAAAGGCAGCAAGATCCTGCTCCATGTGCACCCCTCGCTGCTGAGTTACAACCCAGCCACAACCCACTGCATTGCCCTGCTTCTCTTGGCCCTCATTACTGAGCTTCTCAGCATTCTCACCCCTCTTGTCTGCTCTTTAATAAGAAATAAAGTTGTTTGTTTGCTTTATACCTATTTAACTTGTCATTTAAGATTTGCAGAATGCCATCAATCTCTGCCTCGGCGCGTTGACCTCACTTTAATTGGTGGGGCTCTAAATTCTGCACAGATGTTATTACTGTGAATTTAACTTTATATAGCAAGGAATTTGGGGCTGCCATATGCTGTCTTTTATGAGCTTGCAGTTTGCAATGAATATCCATGACTAACGCTGGTGACCCAGGTAAACCCGTGATTAGGGAAGGTAAAAAGTTTACCCAACTTTATTGCAGCACTTTCAGTAATTTCACCAACAACTAATGAACACATCTCCCCTGCCTCTGCGTTGGTACAAAAAAATTGCTTAGCTCTTCTTAATATATCTGTCAACATCTAGAGCCATTCTGGGACTCTCATGAGTCAGCCAAAATTTTCTACATTCATAGATTGTATATCAGAGGGGATAAGATGATTTCCTCTGATATCCAGCATAAATCAGACCTTTTTATGTTTCTCTAGTGGTTTCTAGTCGTGCTGGGGGGGGGGGGGGGGTGGTTTGGTTTTTTTTTTGTTGAATAAACTGGGGCAAAACTTTCTGAAGGTTAGTAGGATTTAGCCAGGTGCTAAATCCAGAATTCAAATACATCTACTACGTCCAGACAGAAGTAGAAAAACCAGAGACACACAGAAAATTAGGAAAAACTTTATGAACTCTGATCTATTGTAAACGTCTTAAATTTCTTTCCACCTGAAACAATAGCTTCAGTTTAGTTGAAGCTCCAAGAAAACCTGTTCGCTGTTAATGAACTTATTGGTCTAAAGGCCAGGGAGAAGAAAACATTATTTCAGCTAAAGGGAAAACTGGGGAGAGAAAAGTAGGAAAAAGAAAAAGCCTGTGGGTTTGAATTAGTCATACATACATTTGCAATGCAAAGTAGGAGAAAGTCTTCAATCAACAGGGAACTGAGGTTGTGGTGCCTCCTCACTGCAGGAATGGAGTCAGGAAAGCTAACTTATCCCAAGATAGAACTACCCAGGCTTTCAAAAGTGGTTACACGGAGTGCAGCAGCAGGTAGAGGCACCTGTAGATCACAAGTCCTTGCCCAGTCTTATTTCCATGTCTCAGCCTTACCCCTGCTAAATACTTTGCCCAGCCGTCAGCAAACAATAATAAATTCCTGCTCGCTGTCAATAGCATTTATCACAATCAGAAGCATAGGAAAAACCCTGAAAATATGAATAAATCTGAAGCACTACAAAGTTAAAGTTGCTGGTTAATGAGTAGGAACATGTTTGCAGCAGGTCCTGTGTTCCCAGCAGCTCCGTTCACATCTACAGAGTCAGCTCACGAAACAAGAATTGGAGTGGTGCTCTCGTGAGTCACTCTGCTTGGAAACGTTTACATATTTAAAAAAAAATAAAAGCCCCAATCAAAAAAAAACCCCAAAACCCCATGTGTTAAAAGTAACTTACCCAAGCATGTTATTTCTCTTAAATATACAACAAAACACAACTGTCCTCAAGGTAAATATCCTCTGTTTTATTACCTTAGATCACTTTTCAGTGCTGTAATCGTGTCATTAGGATTGCAGTTCCTGGCTCCAAAAGAAATAACCACCTAACTATAAAATTCTGGTTTCCCAGTCTATTTTGAGGGGACAACCAGAGTTCAGTGGGTCTGAGCCCCCACCACTGAAACCGATGGCAGTAGGTTCAAGTCTCCTACTCCATGGTGTATCCCAAGGAGAATACTTTTTTTTTCTCAGCTGCAGTTTCTAACAGATGCTCAGGCAGCTCATGTCATTCTTCTGAACTGAATTAGAGAGCAGTGTCAGGAAGAAAGTGTGGACAGCCTGTGTCACCCGCAGATGCACCAGAAACATTCCAGCTGGTACCACCAGGGGCTTCTGTGTTTCTGGTGTTTTCTTTTGTAGCCTAAAAAAAATTTGAAATGGGGAAAAAGGGAAGTTTCTTCATTTGGCTTGTAGGTGGAAATGAATTTGAGCAATAAATCATTAAAATCAGTCTTCTACAAGTCTGCATGAGGCCACCAGGGTGACTCCAAGGATCTTAGCTTTTCCTCTGAGACTTTTTACCTTTCTGTGCCATATTCTCGAGAATAAGAGCCCAAACGCTTTGGTTTCAGCCTATTATAGCTGGAACAGGCTTACAGTGTGGGAATTCCATATTTCATATTTCATAACATATTGTAATGCGTTATGTTTTATTGTCACTACCTCTGGAGCCAGGAAAGTTGCATCTGTCATGAGTAACTTCTGCAAAAAATAGGATAGTAGAGACCAAAGAATAACAAAAAAGATTTCACACTGAGAGGCCCCTCCCTGCAACAACAGCATTCATCAATAATGAGAATATCAAGTGGCAGCAAGACACAAGCGTCCTTAAACTACCTTTATGCATCTCTACACTGTGTTCTTGTCCCATCCTGCAGACAAGGTTTGGATCCTGCCCTCCCAAGTGGTCCAGATGTGTGCAAAAGCTACATCAACAAGTGTTAGGTAACATGTCCACAGACCAAATCAGCTCAGCACAACCCCAAGAGATGCTCAAAGCTCCTTTTAATCCTGGGCACGTCAGCTGCTGCTGGGCTTGACAGGCCTGACTTACCATGGATGTGCAGACTAGGGCTCCAGTGGCCCTTAAATAATGAAATTATTTATTCTTTTTTAGGGACAAGATTGCAGGTATACTTCAATCCCCCTTCAAGGTGACTTTTTAGCACTCTGCTGTATATTTGTTGTGTTTCCTGAGGTCAAATCAGTGGCAGTTTTAATTGCATTTACAAGGAATGTTGCTAAAATGGGCACAGAGTCCTAAACTCAATGTTTTCTTCATTATTTTGCAACTTTGGGAGCCTGCCAACATCGTTGCGAGATTTGGCATGCACTTACCTGGAAAGAATGAGGCTTAATATTTCGTTTCAGCTTTGCAAGGTTTCCTCCTCCCGCCAAAAAAAGAGCAAGCAGAGGAATCAGAAACACAGGCAAAGGGCAAGGCTGGTCCCTCTGATGTGGGTATGGACCAACGTGGCTCTACGAGGTTCTGGGGAGCTCTTCTGGAAATCAAGAGCAGCTCCACCACAAGTGGCTGCACCTTCAGCAGCTGCTCCTCCGCTCTGAAAATTTGTGTGCCCGGGGAATATTCTTACCTCCTCCTTCCTAAGGCTGGATTGGTAGGTCACAGGATCATTAAGGTTGGAAAAGACCTCGAAGATCATCAAGTCCAAAAATTAAGAGGTGAGAGGTTTGTCACACTTGGAGGTGTGAACTGCAAAAGCCAAGCTGAGAGCCTCACCTGCAGCCCTAAAGCCAGATCCGTGTTTAACTCCTGCTATAGACCTTTAATATAGAAAATAATCCTCATACAGCTGTTACTTGGTCCTTGGAACCCACAGACTACTTCGTGTTGACTATTTTAATGTAAAATGTTTTGACAGCCTCAAAAAGGGGTGGAAATAAAGGTTACCACAAGAGCTGCTGTCCACCAATACCTTGGCAAGTTCAGGCCAGGTTGGACAGGGTTTGGAGCAACTTGGTTTAGGGGAAGATGTCCCAGCCATGGCAGGCAGGCTGGAACAAGATGAGCTTTAAGGTTCCTTCCAGCCCAAATCATTCTGTGATGCTGTGAAGTCAAGCTCCTGCTTTCCTGGGTTGCTTCAACGAGGATTCAACTCGAAGCGAAGGTTTCCCTTTTGCTGGTTTAAAACAGGGGTTCCACGGGGCTGAGGCCCCTCTGGAAAATCATGGCATTGGAGCTGGGTTTCTCATGGGCTGGGATGGTACTTACACAGCAAAGGTGCTGCCTGGAACCAGGGCAGTTCCTGAGGATCCTGCCTGGGGTGAGCATCAGGAAAGGCAGACCCACTCCGGTGCCTCCTCCATCGGGATGCTTCAGCTGTTGAACAGAAGCGTTTTCCTGGTTAGATTCCTGGAGCTGTGCTTCCCCCACCCACAATGCCCGGCTTCCTCCATGCATCCTGCAAAGTCTCCCTAACTCCTGACTCAAGCTAAAATAACCTACCAGGCCTAAAACTTAAGCACAGCTATGTCAAAACCCTTCTGTGGATCCGGTCTTCCCTCTGCAGCCGCCTCACTGCAAGGATTCAGCTATTTGGGAGATGAAGCACTGTTCACTGGGAATGAGGATGTCAGATCCCGCTTCCAAAGGGGCCATGCCTCAGTATATTTTGGTTTAATATTCTTATGTCAATGACGCTGATAGGAAATGGGAAAAGGTAAAAGCTCTGCGAGGCGTGTAAAAACGAGCGTGGACAAGGATTGGGAGTGTGACAGTAGGGGCAGGCACGGCTGTCACCGGGGCCGGCGGAAAACATTCCCTAAGGACCTGAAGCCCTTCCAGCACTCCCTACCCGAAGAGTTAAATTCTGCTGTTCGCCTCAGCGGCATAAATCCGCAGCATTCTGACTGAATCCCATAAAAGTAAATCAGTGTAAGTGAGGCCAGACCGCGGCCCCGCAATCCTGCAGGACCAACGCTGGGAAAAAGGGCCGGCGATGGCAGCGAGCGGCGGCTCCCGCCACGCTGGTGGCAGGACACGGAGTCAGCCAGGGAGCAGCTGGGAGGCAGCCAGATGGACAATGAAAGGGGCACAGCCAGCGCCTCAAAAAAAAATAGGTTTTTAATTGTAGGAAATTTTGCAAGACGTAAAGTTGAATTATTTTCATTTTTGCTCCGGCAGCAGAAATGTAAATGCTGCCGTTTGCACAGAGAGGGGTTTTTTAAGTTGTTGTTGAGAGGCTGCGCTTAAAAAGGGGCTGGTATTAATCATCTCTACGTCAGACAAGTTTAAAGGGGCACATCAGGCAGTTCCTTGGAGGAGCTGGTGGACAGGGGTCTATTTCGCTGGCTGGTGTTTTTTTCAGAGAGTGTATCAAATGGGTCCACGTGGCATGAACAGAACATAGCTCCAGATGGGAGAGCAGTTCTCATCTCTTGCAGAGTAAATCTGCTGTTTGAGACTATACTCTGTGACTGAAATTTTATACATATGACTTTGTTGGAGCTGGGATCTCTTCCTTTGAAAATGTGCTACAATAATAATTGCATTTACCAGTTGCCAGTCCTTCTCGCGAAATGTGGGTTGTTTTTTTTTTTCTGTTCGGATTGTGAAATTAATTGTCTCTAGCTAATATAATTAAAAACAAACACTTCGGATTTCAGCGGAGGGAAAGGGGAAG